>CM061065.1:63410199-63733837 GCA_030762895.1 Sophora flavescens
TGCTCGTCTTCCTACATCTGACACGCACTGGCCACAGACTCTATAGTCAACTACTCGAGTCCATGGCTCGTCCTCCAGCCTCTAGCTCCTAAGGGGTTCCATCAAGCTTCTCCATAGCTGGCTCCTCCGTAGGGTCTTCTCATAACCATCACATAAATAAAACATACATAATATAGAGAAAAGGGAGATAAGAAACTAGTTATCATCATATACGGAAAAAGGGTACATAGCATATAAACAATAACAACACATAGACATGCATCACATAATATCCACATATAGATAAAACAATCATCCTCGAAATAGATTATATTCCTCTATCCTTCGCGCTCATGCAACAGGTCCTGTATGCTGATGTGGCCACCACCTAATCCTGTCACACATCCCTAGTCTGATTAGGGATATTAGTCTATACTCCACAAGGACTAAGAAAGTGTCACAATAGTCTTCCTCGAACCTCATCGTCCGCAGGGCACTTAAATATGCGCTAAAGGTCCTGGTACATTTTAGTGGCACTTGCGTGCACACTCAAACCACTCCTATGTCCTTCCTCGAGGATCAAATTCCTAAGCTCAGGAACATCTGGTATACAAACTATATCCTTGTACCTCAATACACTTCCTTCCTTAAAACTAAGGTCTCTACCCTGGGTAAGCAACTCCTTCTAGTTTATGAGAAACTTATCTATCTTTTGGCCTTCTCTCACCTGATCCATCAAACTGTTGGTAACCTTCAAGGTTCCAAGCCAAATACTCTTAGGGGTAACTTCCCAGGCTAAACTCATATCTCTAAACTTTTCTATCAGATCCATCTACCTAACCATCAAAGCGGAGACGTGCAAGGTTTTCCTATTCAAACCATTTGCCACTACATTGGCATTTCCAGGGTGCCATGTTAGATCAAACTTGTAATCCTTAAGAAAATCCATCCACCTAAGTTGCCTCATAATGAGCTCTTTCTGATCAAACAAATATTTCAAACTCTTATGATCACTAAAAACCTCAAATTTAGCTCCATAAAGGTAATGCCTCCAAATCTTTAAGGCAAATACCACAGCTCATAACTCCAGGTCATGGGTAGGGTAGTTCTTCTCGTGGATTTTCAATTGCCTAGAAGCATAAGCCATTAACTTATCATCTTGCATCAACACTCCACCTAAACCTTGCTTTTATGCATCACAGTACACTACGAAAGGTTTACTAGGATCGGGTAAAACTAGAATTGGTGCTGATGTCAACCTATCCTTCAACGTTTAGAAACTCTCCTCGCACTTAGAGTCCCATACAAAGAGTTGTCCTTTCTTGGTGAGACGGGTCAAGGGTAAAGCTATCTTAGAGAAACCTTCTATGAACCTCCTATCTCAGGTAGCTCTAGAGGAGACATCCTATAAGGTGCTATGGATATAGGCTCGGTGCCAGGCACTAAATCTATGGTACATTCCACATCTCTTTCTAGAGGTAGTTCATAAACATCCCCTGGGAACACTTCAATAAATTCTCGTACAACAGGCACTCTTTCAAAATCAGGAGGGCTCTCTACTTCCAGGAAAGATAGCATCATGTACACTTGGGCTTCTTCTCTCATCGAAGCCTTAACTTGGTAGGCAGAAAGAAACCTAGGATCCTTAGACTCCACAGGAGTTCCAAAAACTATGGTTTTATCAAAGCAATTCATAAGGACGTGGTTGGAAGATAATCAATCCATGCCAAGAATAACATCAAGGTCCTTTACGGGTAAGCATACAACTAAACTAAACTAACTAACTAACAAACTGAACTAAACTAACTAACAAAAGATGGACAAAACTAAACTAACAAAAGCTGGAAACCCTAACTATGAGTCGTGGCTCCTCAAAGTCACTCCTCAACTGGCTGCTCGCTGTCCTCCGCATAAAGATACATGCCACAAAACATAAAACATAGAAACAGGGAGTAAGAAACATATATATGAATATAATGGCAAGGATGCAGTTAGCAAAATGAGCATGCATCACAACAATCATGTTATCACAGCAACAATGTATAACATAAACGATCATTCCATCATACAATAATGTATGCTATGCGATGCAGTGCTACTCCACTACTCCCTAATGCTCTTGAATCCATTCTACCTCAAGAAGTCAACTTCGGAGTTACATATTGATAAGCCTCTAGCTTATCTAGTTTTATGGCTAGAAAGGCTAAGGTTTTTGTGCTAACTGAGCGATTTAACCTCGCTAATCACCTGAATTTGGCTTCTTTTGTGCCTAAGCAACACTTTTTAGTCTCTTAGTGAGTTTTTAGGATTTCTGGTTATTTTGAGTCAATAAAGCATTAAAATGAAATTTTTATATTTCAGGTTAAAAGCGAAGCTCGAGGAAGCTAGGAAATTAAAGAAAACAAGCAAAAAGGCAAAATTGGCTTATTCCCCTTGCGAACAACAGCTCGCCTCGCGACCCTGAAGACCAAATTGAGCAGGAGTAGGTAGTATTCGGCCTCGCGACGTGAAGGAAGTTCTCGCCTCATGTGCAAGAAGCAGGAGAATTGAAGGCCATGCAGGCTCGCCTCGCTAGCACCCAATTTGAACTGGCACCAAACTTAACACTCACATCACGAGCCCCTACTCTCCCCGCGAGCGCGTGCAGATCCCAAACGTTATAAATAGCTTGTTTTAGGTCAGAAATTAGAAGCTTTTGATTTTGGTTGCAATCCTAGTTTTCTTAGAGTTGTGAAGTGTGTTTTATTTCAGTTTCTTTAAGGATGAATCCTATCAATTCTTTGATTGTTGTTTTCATCTCCATGAGGAACTAATCCTCTATTCTAGGGGAACGATGAAGCCACCCTTGATGGCATAGCGAATTTCAATGTGATGTATTCTTTTCCTTAACTCAATTCTTGTTTCTTAATTCTGCATTTGTTGTGTTAATTAAATAGGCCCTTGGTTAACTTCTCAGTGTGATGAGACTTGGTAGGTAATTCGCACTTAGGACTTGAATTAGGAACACCAGTTGAATATTGCACTGGTAGTGGGTAGGAGATTGGTGCAACCACATAGGGAACTTAATATAATCTAATTGTAGGTTATGAGACTTGGTAGGTATTTAATTTAAAGTTTAGATACGTCCTTTAGAGCATTGGTACTGTCTTTAGGAGAATTTGGGGGTCCGGGTTGACAATGAAATTGAACATAGGAAACAGAAGATCATCACTTGGGTAGCTTGCATGATTGGGTAGGCAGATTCGTGACCTTAGAAGCTTTAATCATCTATTTGCATCTCGTTGTTACTGTTAGCAATTTTGGATAATTGTTTTAGATAAATTCTTGTTACTTGATATTTCTATCTCTTCGCAACTTACTGTTATTACTTGGTCAAACGAATTGAATTCCCTTTTAAAGATTTGGTTAAATTGGTCTCCCAATCCTTGTATTCAACATCGGTATCACTTACCATGTTTTTATTACTTGCAACGAACCGGTACACTTGCCGGATTCGCAACAAGTTTTTGGCGCTGTTGTCGGGGATTGGCAAAACCAATTTTCCTAATTTTTAGGAAATTTAATTCTTTTTATTAAGCAATTTTTATTTTAATTTTCTGCATTTTTGTATCTTTTACTTCTTTGATCCCACTTGGTCTTGCCTTATTTTTGTTGTATGCGAGGTACCATTCCACAGGAAAACTTGCTATACGACTCGGAAATAATAAAGACTGAGAAGAGGTTAAGGAAGGAACTAAGAGAGAAAAAGAGGCATGAATCAAACCAACTCATCAATCTTGAAGGGGTGGTAGAAGGTGATCCTCCACCCTACAAGCCTCTCTAATAGTACAATCTTCCTCACTTGGATGATTGTACTTCTAGTGTTGTTAGGCCTCTCATCACGATCAATTCTTTTGAGATGAAGCAATTTGCTCTTAATCAGGTGCAAAGAGATCTATTTGATGAGAGCGCACACCAAGATCCTCATGGGCATATTGCTCACTTCTTGGAGATATGTTACATGTTCAAGGCACCAGGAGTTTCAGATGACGCCTATCGTTTGCTACTATTCCCTTTCTCTCTTCGGGATAGAGCACGCGATTGGTTAGACTTGAATTTGGATCGTGCTAGCATCACCACTTGGGAGCAAATGGCTCAGAAGTTCCTCACAAAATTCTTTTCTCCTCAGAAGGCAGCACAGTTGAAGATAGCCATCACTTCCTTCAAGCAACATGATGATGAGTCCTACAATGAAGCTTGGGAGAGGTATAATGTTCTTTTGAGGAGATGTTGTTGCGTGATTTTAAGATAAAGGCAAGTGCACCTCGTCGCAATCAAGTAATACGGTGGTAAGACCGGTTATCGTATCCACAGGGATCGGATGTCAATTACCAATTCACAAACTTAACAACTATCTAGACTAAACTATGGTATGAGAGATTAAAACAGAAAACAAAGAAATAAAATATTTTTTGTCTTTTGGGAATTTTATCGAACACTTGGTATGCAAACAGAGATGTGGCTAAGATTGTTAGAGTTAGACTACACTAATCCTCCCTTAATTGCAATGAAATGGTTATCAACACAAGCACTACTTCAATTATGACAGTCAAGCTTTTTCTAAAATACTCAAGCCTAATGTCTTAGGTGCATTGAGCCTAAAACCCCAAATCAAACCCTAATGTCTTAGGTGGATTAATCTGTGATTTTGCATTAAGTCAAGACTTATAAGATTGCAAGCAGTCAACACCTATGTCTAGATTCTTGAACTACTTGGCATATGATTCATGAGCATGCCTTAACACCAACCTTTCAGTTATCTATCAAAGCAACATATCATTCCTATGGGTAGCTAATCCAAGGAAAGCATTAAGCACAGAATCACATACTCATAAAGAAATAGAGACTTGCATTAAAACACCAAATCAAATACAAACAAGTTCAGAAAAGCTACATCTAACCCCAACAATGGGGGATTAGTTACTTATATTTACAGCAAACCAAACCAGGGAAATAGGAGAAAAGGAGAGGAGAGACTCCATGGGAGCTTTCCTTCTTCTTCACAGCAACCCCTCTCAGCAACTCCCCTCTAGGATCGAAACCCTAGCTCAGCCGCAGCCTCCAAGTCCCCAAGTGCTCTCTCCACCAAAAGCTCCCCAAAACTGCCCTAAAACAGCAACTTATACCAATCAGGTCTGCGCGCGTTCGCGAGGCGAGACATGTCCCCCGAGGCGAATGTTAAAAATCTGCATTTAGAGAATTGAACTCTCGCGAGGCGAGAGTTTCTTCGCGACGCGAGACCGAAAGGTTTTTCTTTAATACGCCCGTGAGGAGCATCAGGGCCTGGGCGTGATGGCTTCTGTTTTCAGACTCGCGAGGCGAGACATGGGTTCGCGAGGCGAACCAGAAAGGCTTGCATTTTCTCCAACAGTCAGCTTTCAGGGTCGCGGGGCGACCCCAGGCTCGCGGGGCGAATCTCCAGAATTCTGCTTGGCTCATTTTCTTCACTTTTAAGGCTCTAATTCATCCAAGCTTCATCATGGCCAAACCTAGGGCATTTAATCATGAATTCCTGCAAAACAACACCACAACACCACCTTATCCGTTCCAAAGGAAAAACTAAACAAAATCAAACTAAAAATGCCTAAACTATATGCAAATGCATGCAGAAATGTACATGAAAAATGAGGTGAAATCACACTCATCAGATGTCCTTCTTCCTACTTTAACTTCATCTCCAAAGTGCAACACTTCTTTAATGGGTTGAAGGGTCGCTATCAGATGAATTGTGATGCCGCAGCTGGCGGTTCTTTTTCTTGCAAATCAGCAGAGGATGCTTGGGCTTTATTAAAGGAGATGTCAAGGAATTATTACAACCGCAACATGGGCACTTCTTCTAATGATTTTGGAATCAGTGTGGTATCTTTAGAGGCTATTCTTGAACAGAACACACTCTTGAAGAAGCAATGTGAGGTGCTTACTGGCAAGATGAAGGTTAATGAAGTGCGAGAAGGTTTGCCTCCAGGGTGTGACTTTGCAATGGTGATCATAATAGTGAGAATTGTCCCGGTAATTTCCCTAGGGAACATTTGGATTCGTGTTACGAATTATATGACACAGTACCACAAAACAACTATCAGAGGAACAGGCAGAATGACTACCATCAGGGTCGGGGTTGGAACATCAGGAAAGACCATCCGGGTTTCACCTGGAGTAATACTGGTGGTAGTTTAACTGGACAAAAACAACAACAGAGTCAGAGGCTAAACTGTGGAATCCAACAGCAATATCCTCAGCCAGCCTTCCCTAGGAATAATCAGTTATAAATCACATATGGTGGGAAGCAGCCATGGGTGTTGGCTATTGAGAAGACTAGTGCGGCCATTGAGAAGTTGACAGTGCATACGGACACAACCATTGACAATCTTGCAACTCACACAGGGGCAACCATTCAGAATCTCGAGACTCCGGTAGCACAGCTTGCAAAGCATCTGAACGAGCGTCTTCCAGGCTCCTTCCAAGGTAATACTTAGAATAACCCCAAGAACCAATGCAATGCAGTGTCCACTCGAAGCGGTAAAATGTTGGAACCAAAGGGGGGTGAAACTAGTTCTCCAGAAGAGGAGCCTCCAGAGCAACCACAAGCGGAAAAGAAGCAAGCTAAAGAAGATGAAGAGGCTAGTGAGAAGGTGCTGGAGCAAGGTGGGAGATTGAAATTAGTGGATGAAGAATTCCGAAAGAAGAAATGGGTTGAGCCCCAAGATCTTCCTCCCTTCATGAAGCTACCATATCCAGAGAGATTGAAGAAACCCTTGCAAGACAAACAATTCAACAAATTCCTTGATGTTTTCCGTAAGCTTTAATTCAACATTCCATTTGCGGAAGCCTTGGAACAAATGCCATCTTATGCTCGGTTTATGAAGCATCTTCTCTCCAAGAAGCGGAAGATAGTGGATGAGGAAACAGTTGCTTTGACAGAGGAGTGTAGTGCAATTCTCCAAAGGAAACTACCTCCAAAGTTAAAGGATTTGGGTCCCTTTAGTATACCATGCACAATTGGGGAGATTACTCTTGGGAAAACATTATGTGATCTAGGGGCAAGCATCAACTTGATGCCCCTTTCTATGATGAGGAAGCTTGGCATTAAAAAAGCCAAAGAGACAACTAGTGGATCGTTCTATCAAATACCCTTATGGGGTGTTGGAGGATTTGTTGGTGAAGGTGGATAAGGTCATTTTTCGGCAGACTTTGTGGTGCTTGATATGGATGAAGATGCCGAGATCCCTCTCATTTTGGGTAGGCCTTTCTTGGCCACTGGGCGTGCTTCGATAGATGTGCAACAAGGAAAGCTCACACTTAGGGTGCAAGATGAGAATGTAGTCTTCAATGTCTTTGAAGCAATGAAGCATCCCTTTGAGAGATCATGTGCATATAATGTTGACGTGATGGAGCCAATAGTGAGATCTATAGCCATACATGAAGCCCATGGTTCTACACTTGAAAAAATGTTGGTAAAATCCCATGATGAGGATAAAGAAGAAGACCTTTTGGGAGATAAGGATTATCTTGAGTGCTTAAATAACATGGAAGCCTTGCCGGATTTCCCAAAGGATGAATGCCAAAATGAAAAGCTCAACAAAGAAAGAGTGGAAGAGGACAACAAAACACCGGAGTTAAAGCAACTCCCAACTCACTTGAGGTATGCATTTTTGAGTGAGGAGGAGCATCATCCGGTCATCATTAGCAATGCCTTGAAAAATGATGAAGAAGAAAAGATCTTGAGAGTTATTAGGAACACAAATCCTCTATTGGGTGGAATATTTCAGATTTAAAAGGTATAAGTCCTTCTTTATGTATGCAAAAAAATTTGATGGAGGATGATTACAAACCGGTGGTTCAACCACAAAGACGGTTAAATCCCATCATGAAAGAAGCGGTGCGTAAGGAAGTAATTAAGCTTTTAGATGCCGGAATCATCTATCCAATCTCGGATAGCAATTGGGTTAGTCCAATTCATGTGGTCCCGAAGAAAGGTGGCACAACCGTGGTGGTCAACGAAAATAATGAAATGATTCCAACAAGGACCGTCACAGGATGGAGAGTTTGTGTGGACTAGAGGAAGCTAAATGACGCAACAAGAAAAGATCACTTCCCTATTCCTTTCATTGATCAAATGGTTGAAAGGTTGACTGGATATGAATACTATTGTTTCTTGGATGGTTACTCCGGTTACAACCAAATTGTGGTGGATCCTCAAGACTAAGAGAAGATGGCCTTCACATGTCCATATGGAGTTTTTACTTATAGGAGGATGCCCTTTGGATTGTGCAATTCTCCCACTACTTTTCAAAGGTGCATGCTCTCCATTTTCTCGGACATGGTGGAGAAATTCATTGAAGTATTCATGGACGACTTCTCGGTCTTTGGGACCACTTTGGATAATTACTAGAAGAACTTGGCTTGTATGCTTGAGAGGTGCCAAGAAACAAACCTTGTGCTCAATTGGGAAAAATATCATTTCACGGTCAAGGAAGGTATAGTTTTGGGACACAAAATCTCCCAAAAGGCGATTGAGGTTGACAAGGCCAAGATTGAGTTGATTGAGAAGTTACCCCCACCAACCAATGTGAAGGGGGTGATGAGTTTCTTGAGACATGCCGGTTTCTACTGAAGGTTCATCAAAGACTTCTCTAAAATAGTGAAACCGCTATTTGACCTTCTTGTGAAGGATGTATCCTTTGATTTTAATGCTTCTTGTTTAAATTATTTCAATACTTTGAAAAAGATGCTTGTCACCGCACCCATAATCACTGCACCTAATTGGAATTTACCTTTTGAAATAATGTGTGATGCAAGTGATTATGTGGTGGGGGTAGTTTTGGGTCAAATGGTGGAAAAGTTAGCTCATATGATTCACTATGCTAGTAAAGTTTTAAACGAGGCACAAGTTAACTATTCCACCACAGAAAAAGAACCCCTTGCAGTGGTTTTTGCTTTGGATAAGTTTAGATCTTATGTTGTAGGGTCTAAAATTATTATTTTCACCGATCATGCGGCCATAAAACACTTGATGAAAAAACAAGAGGCCAAACCTAGATTAATTCGGTGGATTCTGCTTTTACAGGAGTTTGATCTTGAGACTAAGGACCGGAAAGGATCGGAAAATGGTGTGGCGGACCACTTGTCGAGGTTGGTCAATCCCAACACCGAGGAGAAAATGCTAGACATCAGGAAGGATTTCCTGATGAGAATGTGGTTCCTCAAGGTTGCACTATGCAACAAAGAAAGAAGTTCTTCTCAGACGCAAAATACTATGTCTGGGAAGATCATTATCTTTTCAAGCAATGTTCAAATGGGATCTTAAGAAGATGCATTCCTCATGACCAAATCGGAAATGTGTTGTGGCATTGCCATAGCTCGGACTAGGGTGGGCATTTTGGGGAGAAGAATACACGGAAAAAGTCCTCCAAAGCGGGTTTTATTGGCCAACACTCTTCAAGGATGCCCACACTTTCGTTGAAAATTGTGATCGATGCCAAAGAATTCGAAACATCTCAAGGAGGCATGAACTTCCTCTTAATTGCATGCTTGAAGTAGAGTTCTTTGATGGCAGTAGATTATGTGGCGGTAGATTATGTGTCAAAGTGGGTGGAGGCAATTCCAACAACAACAGATGATGTGCGGATAGTCATGGAATTCTTGAGGCACATCATCTTCATAATGTTTGGAGTTCCAAGAGTCTAAATTAGTGATGGTGGTTCCCACTTTTGCAACAAACAAATGAACCATCTACTTAAGAGATATGGGGTCAAGCATAGAGTAGCAACTCCCTACGATCCTCAAACTATTGAGCAAACGGAGATATCCAACTGTGAATTGAAGCGTATTCTTGAGAAAACCGTCAACTCTTCACGGAAGGATTGGTCAAGGAAGTTGGATGATGCTTTGTGGGCCTATAGGACGGCTTTCAAAACGACAATTGGAAGATCTCCTTACAACTTGGTGTTTGGAAGGCATGTCATTTACCGGTAGAATTGGAGCACAAGTCTTATTGGGCA
This sequence comes from Sophora flavescens, assembly GCA_030762895.1. Classification (NCBI taxonomy): domain Eukaryota; kingdom Viridiplantae; phylum Streptophyta; class Magnoliopsida; order Fabales; family Fabaceae; genus Sophora; species Sophora flavescens. The sequence continues at coordinate 63,420,216 of CM061065.1, forward strand.
ATCAAGCAACTCAAATATAATTTGAAGAAGGCCAGTGACAAAAGGCTCCTAGACTTGAATGAATTTTCAGAGATCCGTATGCAAGCATATAAGAATGCAAGAATCGACATAGAGCGAGCAAAGGCATGGCATGACAAGCATATCTTGTCGAGGAAGTTTGAACTAGAAAAATTAGTAGTTCTATACAACTCAAGGTTGAGACTCTTCCCGGGAAAACTTAAATCAAGGTGGTCTGGACCCTTCAAGGACTTCGAGGTATTTCCACATGGAGCGGTAGAACTAGAGGGGAATGAAGGAATCTTCAAGGTGAATGGGCATAGGCTCAAGTACTACCTTGGAGAACCACTTCCACCCAATAACCAATTTCTCCTTTTGAATTAGCACTAAGGGTGCCATTTCCGTCAGGCTCAGGACGTTAAACAAGCTCTACTTGGGAGGCAACCCAAGCTAGATATCCTTTTTATGCATTTATAGAGTCTTAAAAAAAAGTCTTTATATAGGGTCCTGAGTTAGGAAATTTCATTATAAAGCATGTAGGATTAGATGCATTTAGAAATAGAGGGGCATAATTCTTTTCTGGCTCACCTCGCGAGCATGACATCGCCCCGCGAGCCAGAGGGATTTAAAAATCCCTGTCTCTGGCTCGCCCCACGAAACCAGGCCTCGCCTCACCTCGCGAACCTGGAAAACTCAGGAAAGTTAACTTGTCTGGCTCGCCTCGCGAACCACTGTTAGCCTCGTGAGTCCGAAAGACAAAATCTCAGAGGTTTTCACCACTTTCTGCCTCGCGACACGAGCACCTTGCTCGCCTCGTGAATCTGGACATTTTTTAAGTTAGTATGAAATTCCAGATTTGCCCCGCGAGACACCCCTCGCCTCGTGAATCTGGAAAAGTGAAAAAGGGTTGATTCCCATATTCGTCTCGCGAATCAAGGTTCGCAGCACGAATGTACAATTAGGGTTTTCAATTTGGGAATTTTTTATTTTTCGCGTCGTGAACAAACGTTTGCCTCACGAACGGGGGAAGTTTATTTGCCCCGCGAGCAGAGATTGAGCCACTTTTTCAAATCTTTTCAAATTCTCTCTTCTCCCTCTCGCGTGGGGGCTTTAAGTGTTCATCATCATCAACAATTTCTCACTCCCACACTCTCTAAAGGTAAGTTCCACTGACCCATTTTTTTTCCTTTGATTTTTGGGTAATAAATTCAAGAAACCATGGAAAATTCATCTCTTTGAATTTTAGTGCTTTGATATTCATTGCCTTAATATTCTTAATGATTGATGCTTGCCTTGTACCTAAAATGATGAATGTGAATTTATGAGTGCGATGCATGAATAGTCAGAATGAGTTTGTGAGACTTTTAGGATTTTTGATATATTTTTGAACATTAATAATGTTATTGATGATGCATTGCCTATTTGATTTTTTTTTAACTAAACTGAACTATGCAAACTTAAGTTTGGGGTGTTTCCGGGTAGTGCTAGGGTTGATGCATGTCTTGGGTGCTTGGATTTATTTTTCTGGGTGATTTTTTCTGAAAGATTATCTTTGCTCTTGACTAAATTACTGGACTGCCCGATGCATGATATTAGTGACTATTAGCTGATTTGTCTGCTATAAACTGTATTGGGACTTGTCTGGTTTTCAAGTTATGCACCCCCCCCCCCAAAAAAAAAAAAAAGAATGCTGAAAGGAAGAGTATTAAGCGTAAGAAAAGCGCCTCTGCCCTTGAGGATGACATAGAGTTGCCCTCCGGACCTGGCTCTTCTTCTAAGGCTAACTCCTTTACTCCCAGTTTCCTATCACCTCAGCATGAGCAGCATTGGGAACTGGTGACAAAGAAGGAGATGGTCCTGGAAAGGAGCGTGGTCTTAGTGGGCAACAACTATGCCTCGGTCTCTGGGAAGATTCGTACTCGAGTTCGGGACGTGTTGGCTAATCTTCCTCGCTGGTTTGATCTTAAACTGGTGCAGGAATTTTATGCCAACGCTCTCAAACTTGAGATCACTGATCCGAGCTGCATCTCCCAGGTTAGGGGCATCCCCATTACTTTCACTCTAGAGGACAATAATTCCTGTCAGGGGATCCCTATCACCTGGGAGGATAGGAATGAGTACGAGCAGCTACCGGCAGTTCAGGACATAGGCACAGAGATTTTGGAGACCTGCTGCATCCCAGAGGCTGCATGGGTGGTTGGTACATCAGGGAACCTACTGAGATTGAGGAGGCAGGATCTGACCCCGATATCCCAGGTCTGGTTGGCATTCATACACGCCAATCTTAGGGTGAGCTCTCACGAGTCCACTTTCATCGCTGCTCGGGTCCACCTCTTGTATGGCATTTTGCAGGAGAAGAGCATTAATGTGGGGTCGATCATTATGATAGATATTCAGCAGAAGGCAAACTCTAGGGCTATGAAGGAGTGCTAGGGGCATGGGTTTCTGATCATTGAGCTGATCCGTAGGGCGGGCATACCAGTGTCTAACATGGTGGAGAAGATTCCCTATCAGCCGATCGATAGAGAGTACATATGCCGCTTCTGCTTCACAGAGCTCGCACCACCCCGGAGGCCTGCAGCACAGCCCCCTCAGAGGCCACGTTCATCATATATGGCCCGGAGGTGATGAGGGAGTTCTTCAGAGAGCTATCCTTAGCCAAGCATGAGGGTCAGGTACCCTTTTTCCCTTCCGAGGAGGAGTTGGCGTCTCGGTTTGGGTGGCAGGACTATCTTGGGGACCAGGATGCTATGCCACAGGGGATGCCCGAGGGACTTGTAGCAGATGAGGCAGCAGCTGCAGCTGCAGCTCAATAGGGTGACCCGGTGGACGAGATTAATTTTGAGGTTTGAGTAGGCCGGGCCCCCATCATTACCAGTATTGCCAGTTCCCCTTATCGATTTTCCTTAGAGTTCTATCTAGTTTATTTTTGAGTACTCGATATGGTTGTACATTGATAGCTAGCTAGAACCTCATGATATTTTGATACTTGTTGCACACACATTTTGATGACTATATATATTGATGGTGCATGTTTTTCATTTTCATTTTGAATATTCTTTAATTTTGATTATAATATTGACCAATGTTTTAATTTTGAATAAGTAGATGATTGACTTGAGTCACTTGCGCAATGTGAGAATGCCAGTTGATGAAAAGGATATCACTCTGAACCACCCCGAGTGTGAGTATGTCAAACTTTTCATTCGAGAAAAATGGATCCCCTTCCCCGACCTCGAAAGGTTGACAAAATAACAAGAAATGGAGGAGGATCCGTTTTACTATGTTCGGAGGGAAATTGATTGTGAGGTCGAGGAAAGACATCGAGACTATCCAGTGCACATATCTACCGAGCACGCATTGTATGAAAAAGTCAAGAAAGCGGTAGAGAACAACCGAATTCCATTCCCAGAAGTAGAATTTTTTAGCAAAGAAGAAGAGGATAAATGGAATCCGGTATGGTTGCTCACGTTCAAAGGGGCGAATGATTGTGCATGGGTGGAAATGGAAGCAATTAGGCAAGCCAAGGAAGGAATTCCGAAAGGAAAAGCTCCAAGAGAAGAAAGTACCTTTGAAAGCCCAGAAATTGTTTGGGCTAAGTACCTGGATGAAACCGAACATAGACACTTGGTGAAAAATGAGACACCCCGCTGTGCCTCTTTGTGTCATTAGATTAAAACCTCATTATTTAATTACTTAATCGCACGCTTAACGTGAAAATACGTAAAAATTAAAACTTAACATATAAAGTATACAACTTCATATAGAATGGCATATCACAATATAAGTATATTATGCATATTACAAAACACTGTTGAGGATATCCTATTAGTAGGATCCCTCACAGGCATATACTTAGACAAAAGTTAAACAGCATAAAACATAATAAAAATACGCCTCACGAGACGCACTGGCCATAACTAACTAGACCCTAATTACCATGGGTCACATCTCGTCCTCTGGCCTCCGGGTCGTAGGGAGTTCCATCCAACGCCTCTTGGTTACACTCATCCACAGGGTCTTCTCGTACAATTCCATAAGGAGATAAAATACAATATACAGAAATATATAGGGGATAAGAAACAGTTCTATCATCAAAATATGGAAAAGAGTCATAATAAGTTATACAGTAATTGTCACAGACAATCAACACACATAACTAACGAATCATCCTCGGGTTAATATATATCATCCTCTACCCTTACTCTCAGGCAATCTAACACGTTATTTTAACGTAACCCCTTTAATCCTGTCACCATGTCTTTACGTTATTGTGGCCACTACCACTCCTGTCACCATCCCTCATTTGCATCGGAACACACCCTCATTCCCGTTAGGATGTTCCAACTAGTGCACACCTCCATTCCCGTTAAGGTGTTCCACCCCCATTCCCATTAAGGTGGAAGTGGTCTCGCGAGAACTCATGATTTTACGTGTATTATATTACCAATACACGGTGTATTATATTACCAATACACAGAAGTGTTTTATGTGTATTATATTACCAATACACGGTGTATTATACTTCACGGTGTATTATATTACCAATACATATTAATGTTTTACATGTATTATATTACCAATACACGGTGTATTATATTACCAATACACAGAAGTGTTTTACGTATATTATATTACCAATACACGGTGTAATATATTACCAATACACAGATGTCCTTGCATATTACCAATACACTTTTGTCTTGGTGTATTATATTATCAATACACTTTTGTCCTTGTGTATTATATTACCAATACACGGTCATGGACAACAACACCTATACTTGAATCCCACCAACCCGATTTAACAACATCCTAGTGCCTTAACCTTCCATTAGAACTTGACACCTATTCTATGCCATAACACCTCTTTAACATACATCATCTAAGTTAGGCACTTCTAAATCATCATTATCCTCACACCCAAAACAATCATCTCGTAGACAACATATATATCTTTGCTTAAAATCCACTAAGCATAATAATAAAAACTAGGCAGATCATGCATAACACAATATCAATCAAAATATTCCAATATCATCGACATAGCACAAAAATCAATTCAAGAAAGGTAATAAGCTCAAATCAACCATCAAGAATATAAAAGCAACCTAATATCGATAAACCTACAATCCCCGAATCGCCATTGGATTTTCAGAAAATGTTTCCAATGTGATTTTGGTCTTGTTGATTACTCGACTACTAGTAGGGTTTAGCCCGCCATACACAATTATTATATAATCTACTACTTATCCATTCCGACGATAGGCTGGTTCTTTCCCCCACCCGGGTTATCACCGAACTCCCGAACTCGAAGCTCCTTGTCATCACACCACAAAGTATTAACTCCACCTTCTGTGAAGGTAAGGAGATTAGATGATCGAAGAGGTATACCACGAACGTCCTCGTTTCCTCCATGATGGAAGTCTAAGGTTATGAAAACAAAATCACAAGTTAAAATCAAATAAGAACACTAAACCACAAGGTATAGGTTCGGCCAAGACTAGTTCTTAGGGTTAGAGATTCCCGAAAATTATAGAACTCATGGATTTATGATCCTTAAGTGTTAGGAGTTCATAAACAATGATCATTTAACAAAGTTGAATTAAAATCCCACTAAGTTATACACTTAGGGTATTCGGCCAAGGCTAGTAAAATAGGCTAGCATTCACTAAACTTTCCAATCTCTTAGGTTTAGAATCCATATGTATTAAGGAGCTCAAAACCATGATCATTTTGGAAAAATAAGAACAAAGTATCCTAGGTCCATAACCTTCTTGGTTCGGCCTTCATAGGATTTATAGGTTAGAAATCTTTAAACTTTCCAATCTCTTAGACTTAGCATCCAAATATCTTATGGAGCTCAAGTCCATGATCATTTTGGAAAACAATGGAAACTTAAACATTCCAATCTCTTAGACTTAGCATCCAAATATCTTATGGAGCTCAAGTCCATGATCATCTTGGAAAAATGAAAGTAATACATCGTAGCTTTAATAACATAGAATAAACACATTAGAAATCCTTAAACTTTCCAATCTCTTAGACTTAGAATCCAAATATCTTATGGAGATTAAGTCCATGATCATTTTGGAAAAAATAAAAACTCAAACATCCTAGCACCTAAACACTAAGTTTCGGCCATCATAGGATGATGAGGAAAATATTCTTTGTTTAACAAAAACTCTTAGGTATAGAATCACAAGGTATTAAGAGTTCTAAATCCATGATCATACTTGGAAAGTTGAAACATAGTATCCTAGGCTTACTTATTCATATTTTCAGCCATCATAGGAACAAGCTATCAAAACTTCCAAGATTTATAGATTTAAGATCAAAGGATGGTTAGAAACTCAAACACATGATCATATTCCAAAAGTTGAAACAAAAACTTCCTAGGTCACAAATGCAAGCATTTGGCCTTCATTGGAAGAGATAGGTAGATATTTTTGTTTTACACAACCTCTTAGTATGTGAAAATAAAAGTTAATATAAGACTATGAAAGTGGTTTCAACTCAAAATGAGTTTTCTACCATTTTAGAGAGATTTTAGAGGTTTAAAGCATATAAAGAACACATAAATTAAACTAAGAAATAAAAGATTAAATTATCAAAAAGATTCATATGAGAGCATTACCCTTAGTATAAGGAAGAACTCAAGTAGAAAAGACTAATAAAAATGGAAGCTTTAAGTGTTTGAAAAAAAAGAAAAAATGGAAGAAGTTGAAGAAGTATGAAGATGGAGGAAGAAAATGAGAGAATGAAGATGAGTGATGATTATATAGAGGAGGGAGAGGGGAGCACGAAATTTTGGAGAGAGGGTGAGCTTGGAGAGCAAGTTTTGTCTTTAAGACTTGTTTGGTTGAAGATGAAAGAGAAAAATAGGTTTTTAGAATATAATATGTTATAATTTGAAAAGTGTGATGATTACACTTTTGGAGTGTGTCATAACCCATTTCCATCAAGTCCCATCAAGTCACTTTACTTATTTTGTGCTCCCTAATCTGCTTCATTTCGTGCTCGGTTGTATTTTTCGATCGTAATTCTTCCGACATTTTCGCCCGAATAAAATATTATGTTCCATTTTTGAACGAAAATTTTCAAAATAACCAAAGTTGAAGGAAACATATTAAAAACACTAACCGTCTCGTTCACGGGTCAAAATTAGGTTTTCTGCATAGTAAGCTTGTACCGGCAGTGAAAACGCAGACCGACTTTCGTTTGAATTTTCAACCGAAATTTTTACCATAACCCTCTACCATAAAGTAGACTATGAATATGATTTTATTTTAATAAAAAACACTTTATAAATCTCAAATTAAAATATAATTAATTATGTTTTAACCGGTTGAACAACATAATTAAAATCAGGCTGTTACAAAAAAGGCCAGAAGAAAGATAGAAGAAGCGGGAAATTCTAATGATATTTCGGGGTCCGCTCGGACCCCTTGTCTCCCATCTCCCTATCTTGAATCTCTTGGTTTGCATGTGAGTAATTGGTCAATAAGAAAAACCCATAGTGTCATCAAGTCTAGTTGGTAAGTTTGTGGATTTAAATTGAATGCAACTTGGTTGAATGCATGAATTCTTGTGAAAACCACTTTGATGAACCCCCCTCGACGTTTTAAAAGTTAAATCCCCATGTGCAAAAATCGAAAATAAGAACTTAGGATTTTTGTTGTGATTGCATGATTTATGATAAGTTTGGGATGAAAAGGTGCACACTTTTTCTCAGTTAAACGATTTGCGAAAATGTCCGGGGGAGGAATTTGTGCCTCCAAGATGTTCTTAAATTTGTGTGAATCACTTTTAAGTTGTGCTTTCTCGGATTTGCTTGAATATTTGCATGGTTTGCATGTATTCATGTTGCGTCATATGATTTAGGAAATTTTATCTGAATTAGTTACTTGGCCATAAATGAACCAACCTTGATGCATGATCCCTAGTAGCCACATTAAGCCTTAAAGCCTATTGTTCTTAATAACCTTACAATACAAGCCATCAATCCGGAAAAACCATGTTAACTGAATCCTTAGGACTTAGGAGAGCATGGAAACTTAGAAATGTAAGTGTTGTTTGGAAACTAAGTTTGGGGTGACTACAAGAGTTTATTATGTAGTTATGGTTTGAAAAAAAAGAAAAAAAAAAGCAAAAAGGGGTGAAGCCAAAGGCAAAAGTGAAAAAAAAGAAGAAAAATAAAAAAATGCCAAAAAGGGAAAATTAAAATGGTTGTCAAAGGAAATAGGTTGTAGCCACCCAAAATATGAAAAAGAAGAATGGAAAAAGGAATTAGAGAAAAAAAAAGTGTAAAAAGTTTCATCCTCTCTTAATTCTCGGGGACTTGGCCTAGTATATTTGCATATCCTACCTTTCGCTAGTCCATATTACAACCTTTGAAAGACCTTTGGATGATGCATGCATGTTTTGGTGGGAACTTTCTTTTAGATGAAAATCAAATTCATTGAAAGTGCCCTTGAAATGTGAAATTGAGCGAATGAGTGAATTACTAAATGCCCTTTGTGAGGAAGGCAATTGTTTGAAATTGGTAATCTCCCTTTTGTTTGTATGTTCGATCCCTTGCTTAGAGTGAAGATTGCTTTGATGATGAATTTCTCTTTTGATCAAAAGTAGATGCATGTGGGGGTGACCATAATGAATAATTGGGGGGGATCAAGTTGACAAAGAAATTGTAAACAAATGGATGAAGCTCGGTTAAATCTAATTGAATCCGTGAGTCTTACCTTGTCTTGAGTCTTTTTGATTTTTAGTTTGCTTGGGGACAAGCAAAGTTTAAAATTAGGGTATTTTGATAAGTCTCAAGCTTATCTAGTTTTATGGCTAGAAAGCTTAAGGTTTTAATGTAACTGAGCGATTTAACCTCACTAATCACCCGAATTTGGTTTCTTTTCTCCCTAAGCATCATTTTTTAGTCTCATAGAGTTTTTAGGAATTTCTGGTTATTTTGAGTCAATAAAGCATTAAAATGATATTTTTATATTTCAGGTTAAAAGAAAAGCACGAGGAAGCTAGGAAATTAACGAAAACAAGTAAAAAGGTAAAATTGGCTTCTTTGCCTCGCGAACAGCAGCTCGCCTCGCGACTGTTGTGACTCCGGCAAGTGTACCGGGTCGTCGCAAGTAATAAAATAAACACGGTAAGTAATTACCGAGGTCGAACTCAGGGATTGGGCTACCAATTCGACTAATCCGCGGGAAATCAGATACGTTCGGTCAAGTTACAGAAGGTGGTTGAGAGAGAGAGAGATTAATATAAGAAATTCAATTAACGACTCCAATAAACTAATTAACTAAAAATCAGAAAACTAAAATGTCCAAGGTCACAAATCCACCTACCCAATATGTACACCCAAATGATGATGAATTCCTCCCTAGGTTCAATTACAATGTCAACCGGGACCCCTAAATTCTCCTAAATCCACTATCGTGCTCATTAGGACGTATTCGACGATTGGATTAATTACTTACTAGGTCTCATAATCCTAATCTCGAATTCTGTTAATTCTTGTTCCCTATAAGGTCGCACAGAGCTCCTACTCACTCTCGTGCAATATTCGATCGATGATCCTAATTCAAGTTCTAAACGCGAATCGCTGACTAGGCCTCATCGACGTTAACAAGTCAATCACGCAACACATATGATCAACACAATCAAATCAGAATTAGAAAACATTTATGAGCCCGATTCAAGTTCTGAAACGCGAATCGCCGTTAGGCCTCAAACACGTTTAACTGATTAATCACGCAAAACATATGATCAAACATTCAAATCAGAATCGGAAAACAAGAATTGAATTAAAGGAGAAAGACATACATCATATCGGATCTACACTGCCATGGGTGGCTTCATCGTTCCCTCGGACGAGGGGATTAGTTCCTCATGCTCATAGACAAGCGATTGGACGTAACCTCCATAAGAAAAAGGGAGACGCAGCTCCAAAGAGAAAAGAAACTACCCTAAACGCTACTCTAAACAGTGGAAAACTACTAGGATTCGCGGCCCTCCAAAAGCCCTACAGCCTCCTCCAGTTTTCCTCCCCTAGTTTGATCTGCAACAGCCTTTAAATAGTAATCCTGATCTGCGCTCGTTCGCGAGGCGAGAAGCCTTTCGCGAGGCGAGAATTCAAATTGGCGCGCTTTCAATTTGAACTCTCGCGAGGCGAAAGTGTGTTCGCGGGGCGAGTCTTCAATTCTGGGCTGTGACCTTCATCACGGCTGGGCCGTGATGGTCTCTGACTTCCAAGTCTTCATTCTCTCGCGAGGCGAGCTTATTCTCGCGGGGCGAGTCTTCAAACCTTAAACTGCCACGGGCGTGGTATTCATCACGGCTTGGCCGTGATGGTCTCTGTCTTGCAGGTTTTCATGAGCTCGCGAGGCGAGACACCTCTCGCGTGGCGAGACTGAAGTGATGACTTTTGCTGCTTTGTTGACTTTCAGGCTCGCGGGGCGAGCATACACTCGCGAGGCGAGTGTCTCCAGACTTGCAATTTCCACTGCTTTTCGACTTTCCTTGACTCCCGGAGCTTCACTTATTTAACCTGAAACAACAAAAGCACCCACAAGCGTAATTCTATTCAAAATAACCTAAAAACTACACAAAATACGCAAAATGAGTCAAAGTCCAACTTAGGAACAAAACAAGGCAAATTTGGGTGAAAACGAGAGTGAACTCGAATAAATAGGCACATGAACCCTAGTTCATCTAGTCATAAAACTAGATAAGCCAGAGGCTTATCAGCGACCAAGAAGACCAAATTGTGCAGGAGTAGGCACCCTTCGGCCTCGTGACGGGAAGGAAGTTCTCGCCTCATAAGCCAGAAGCAGGAGAATTGAAGGCCATACAGGCTCGCCTCGCGAGCACCCAATTTGAACTGGCACCAAACTTAACACTCGCGTCGCGAGCACCTGGTCGCTCCGCGAGCATACACATATCCCAAACATTATAAATAGCTTTTTTTAGGTGAGAAATTATAAGCTTTTGATTTTGGTTGCAATCCTAGTTTTCTTAGAGCTATGTAGTGTGTTGTATTTCAGTTTCTTTAAGGATGAATCCTATCAATTCTTTGATTGTTGTTTTCGTTTCCATGAGGAACTAATCCTTTATTCTAGAGGAACGATGAAGTCACCCCTGATGGCATAGCAAATTTCAATGTGATGTATTCTTTTCCTTAACTCAATTCTTGTTTCTTAATTGTGTTAGTTGTGTTAATTAAATGGGCCTTTGGTTAACTTATCAGTGTGATGAGTCTTGGTAGGTAATTCGCACTTAGGACTTGAATTAGGAACACCAGTTTAATATTGCATTGGTATTGGGTAGGAGATTGGTGCAACCACATAGGGAACAAGAACTTAATATAATCTAACTGTAGGTTATGAGACTTGGTAGGCAATTAATTAATAGTTTAGATATGTCTTTTAGAGCATTGGTAGTGTCTTTAGGAGAATTTGGGGGTCCGGGTTGACAATGTAATTGAACATAGGAAACAAAAGATCATCACTTGGGTAGCTTGCATGATTGGGTAGGCGGATTCGTGACCTTAGAAGCTTTAATCATCTATTTGCATCTCGTTGTTACTATTAGCGATTTTGGATAATTGTTTTAGATAAATTTTTGTTACTTGATCTTTCTCTCTCTACTCAACTTACTGTTATTACTTGGTCAAACGAATTGAATTCCCTTTTAATGATTTGGTTAAATTGGTCTCCCAATCCTTGTGTTCGACCTTGGAATTTCTTACCGTGTTTTTATTACTTGCAACGATCTGGTACACTTGCCGAATTCGCAACACATATCCACAGTGACCAATAAGCACCAACACCGGGGCAATCCACCAAACCTTGGGTGGATCCCTAGGATAGCCGACGCACCTTACTCTCGGATGCGCCACCACGGGGGCGCACATTTCGCCTAATTCTCGGATGAATTACCGCGGATGGCCAGATCGCCTTATTCTCGGATGACCTCCCCTATGTTGAACATCCCCCACTAACATCTCCGATGCGTGAATGTATGAACAACATAACACACAAGCACAACAACCACCTCCACTCAGGCCACTAGGCTACCTAAGTTTTGTCACCGTCAACACCTCGACCACTTGGCTATCGAGGATTATCGTTATCGTTTCATCGGTTTAATATTTTAAACACTCTGGCCGTTCTGCACCAGAGATTACCACCTCGACCACTCGGCAATCGAGGACCCCTTTCCCACTAGGCTACCAAGGTACATTATCATCTTTAATTAACACTCTGGCCATTAGGCACCAGAGATTACCACCTTGATCATCATGCGTCAAGGCCCCCTTGGCCACTCGGCTACCAAGATACAACATCTTATCACCTATCTTTTGTCTTCTTGTTCCTTTGGTGTCTTACAGATCGTTTAAGACGTTCGGGGTGAAACACGCCTGTTTCAGTTCTATTTTCTATTATGGGCAGGGAAGCATGGGTGTGCTCCCCATTCAGCACAGGCATACTGACACTTTAGTCAAGCACGATCGTGCTTACTATTGAGCACAGCCGTGCTTAAGCAGTACGGTCTTTTTAAAAATTGAATCGGAGTATGGGCGTGCTCCTTATTAAGAACAGTCATGCTACCTGGAGCATGGCCGTACTGGTCTAGGCAAAAAGGGTTATGAACCCTTTTCCAAACCCATTGGGGGTAATTCATGGATAAAACCTATTGGCTTTTACAAAATCTTTGACCATTAATTTCATTAATCATGGCTTAATCTTCATGTCTTATAATTAGCGAAATTAATCCTTTTAGTTTCATTTAATTATCCCTAAACATTCATGGATCAATCCCTAGGGTCATTGACTAAACCTTTTGGCATAATCCTTGCCCCTCATTACTATCATTCAGTTTTATGAACAAAGGGGAAAAACCTCCCTTAACATCATTAATAGTTTTTCATTGTTTTAACATTAACGTGTTCACAACGAACAATCGACAACCAAAACATCATAAATTCATCATGTTCATCACAACGGCATATTATCAAACACGTTAACATCATCATCATAATAACCAGTTTAAACATGCCAAGCATAAACACATAAACATCCATATATCAAACAGGCATATATAAACATGTTATCAAACAAATAAGCATATAGACATTTAACCAAACATCTGGGTCATGGGAAACCCTTCGCCTTACGCTACCCCCAAGCCTACATACTCATATTATTCCTTCTCCCTATACCTGGTATGAAGATTCCTCCTTTAAACTGACGAAGACTCTAAACCGGTTCCATCGAACGACTCGACAAACGTCTCAAGCCTTGGTCAACACAAAAAGGTTAACCAATTAATTCCCAATTGATGAACAGAAAAAGGAATTAACAAGCGTGAAGAAATATTACCTTTAGATTGACACTTAATGTGTGATCTTACTCTCCCAAACACAAACGAAACACCAAGAAACGATTGGGTTGGAAAAGGAAGGGAGTGAGAGGCTGTCGTCACACTTAGGGTTGCCTAAAGTGTCAATCTATCCACAACAACCCATATAGCATCACAACCGGGTGGAGTCCTAGGGAGTCCAGACACAAAATCCATGGAAATACTATCCCATTTTCATTCTGGGGTACTCAAAGGTTGCAACTTTCCTGAAGGCTTTTAGTGTTCTATCTTATCCTTTTAGCACACTAAGCAAGCATACACAAACTCGGCTACATCCTTTTTCATCCTAGGCCACCAAAACATGTGCTTAAGGTCCTGGTACATCTTAGTGGCACCTGGGTGCACACTCAAACCACTCCTACGTCCTTCCTCGAGGATCAACTTCCTAAGCTCAGGAACATCGGGTATACAAACTCTATCCTTGTACCTCAAAACTCCATCACCTCCTTCCTTAAAATTAAGGTCTCTACCCTGGGTAAGCAACTCCCTCTGGTCTATGAGAAACTTATCTATCTTTTGGCCTTCTCTCACCTGATCCATCAAACTATTGGTAACCTTCAAGGTTCCAAGCCTAATACTCTTAAGGGTAACTTCCCAGGCTAAACTCAGATCTCTAAACTCTTCTAACAGATCCATCTCCCTAACCATAAAAGCGGATACATGCAAGGTTTTCCTACTCAAAGCATCTTCCACTACATTGCCCTTTTCAGGCCGGTTTGTTAGATCAAACTTGTAATCCTTAAGAAACTCCATCCACCTACGTTGCCTCATATTGAGCTCTTTCTGATCAAACAAATATTTCAAACTCTTATGATTGTTGTCTTGGCTTCAACGACTCAAGAGGGAGGGGGGGGGGGTGAATTGAGTTTTCAAAGAAAATATTTCCCTCTTTAACCTTTTTCACAAAGCTTTATAAATCAGAGTTGCGGATTTGTGTTCTCAGGATCTTTCATAAAATCGATGAAGGGTTTTTACAAAATCTTGAATAGAAGGTGATGAGGATAAGAAAGATTAATAACGAATAGGTTCATGTTCAATAACTCAGTAATAACAAAATACAGTTTATACAGATCAAGAATAGAAATTATATTTGCACTTTAAACATCAAAATCACATGTTCTTGATCATTAACAGAAATTAAAGAGTCTGAGTTTAGAGATACTACACAACCAGATTTATCCTGGTTCAGTCACCACCACTATGACCCACATCCAGTCCCCACTCCACCTTTGGGATTTCACACACTAACACACAAGCTTTGCCATGTAGCTTGAAAAACCTTTACACCACAGAGAACTCCTTCACCTCGAGATACCACACTCTTGTGAAGAGCCTCAATGTTCTTCCTTAGGGATACCTCACCCTAATCACTCAGAGAGACTCCCTCTCTCTTTACAATCGAAAAGTAAAAACAAAAGTTGATTCCTAACTCTCAATAGCCAGATAAAACAAATTGAAGCACTTATGAGTATTGAAACACTCTTTTCACAGTAAGCTCAATGAAGATGATGAATGATATGTGTATCGTTATAATTCTTTTGTTATTCATTATGATTCTTCTCAAAGTGTTCCTTTGATCCCTATTTATATAGAAAACAAGTTATAGTTGTTGGGATCAATTAAAACAGATTTGGATCTGATTTAACAGAATCTGTTTTCTTGATTCTCGTTCTTGAGATAAGATTCTGATAGTTCTTATAGAATTTGCATCCATAAAATAACAAGTCCATTTGGAAAACTATCCGCGTCCATCTTAAAAAATAGTAATAATAGCACGTCCATTTGCCACGTCAGCATATGGGAGTACTAACACAAAGTAATTGGATGTGCTCCAACTAGTAGACGAGCTCCATATGACATGTCAACAGACGGGAGCTTCTCATTAAGATCTTAGAAGGTCCAAAGACTTGTGTGGACGAGCGCTTTTGTTACCTTAGTGGATGAGCACATTTATCACTTCAGTGGACGTGCGCTTGTGTCACTTTAGTGGACATGCGCTTTTATCACTTTAGTGGACGTCAGCTTTTATCACTTTAGTGGACGTCAGCTTTTATCACTTTAGTGGACACCAACTTTTACCACTTTCTTGAATGCCAGCTTTTATCACTTTCTTGGACGCCAGCTTATATTATTCCAGTGTTGGACGAGCGCTTGTATTATTGCAGTGTTGGACGAGCGCTTTGAAATCTTATTTCAAAAATCATTTTTATTTACGAAAACTTATTCCTTTTAATGCAGGTTATGAAAAATGATTTTCTTCATGCATCTTTTCAAATTGAGCTTATTTGTCAATAAGAGATTTCGTCTCTTACAGATTATCTAAGACTTAAAACTAATTTCTTCTTTAAGCTCTTGTCTTGATGATTCCTTGATCTTCGTCCTTGCTCTTTGATTCCTCCAAGTTCTTCCTTGAATATTCTCCTTTGATTGCTCACTGAACTTGTTGAATATTGCATGATACATGTCTTTACAATTTGACACTAAACACTTGAATACACATTAAGTTGAATTTGTCATATATCAAAATCTTTAAGTCATTGAATCTAACAATGATCACTAAAAACCTCAAATTTAGCTCCATAAAGGTAATGCCTCCAAATCTTTAAGGCAAACACCGCAGCTCCTAACTCTAGGTTACGGGTAGGGTAGTTCTTCTCGTGGATTTTAATTGCCTAGAAGCATCTTGCATCAACACTCCGCATAAACCTTACTTCGATGCATCACAGTACACCACGAAAAGTATACTTGGATCGGGTAAAACTAGAACCGGTGCTTATATTATTCCAGTGTTGGACGAGTGCTTTGATATCTTATTTCAAAAATCATTTTCATTTATTAAAACTTATTCCTTTTAATGCAGGTTATGAAAAATGATTTTCTTCATGCATCTTTTCAAATTGAGCTTATTTGTCAATAAGAGATTTCATCTCTTACAGATCATCTAAGACTTAAAACTAATTTCTTCTTTAAGCTCTTGTCTTGATGATTCCTTGATCTTCGTACTTGCTCTTTGATTCCTCCAAGTTCTTCCTTGAATATTCTCCTTTGATTGCTCACTAAACTTTTTGAATATTGCTTGATACATGTCTTTAAAATTTGACACTAAACACATGCATACACATTAAGTTGTATTTATCATGTATCAAAATCTTTAAGTCATTGAATCTAACAATGATCACTAAAAACCTCAAATTTAGCTCCATAAAGGTAATGCCTCCAAATCTTTAAGGCAAACACCACATCTCCTAACTCTAGGTAATGGGTAGGGTAGTTTTTCTCATGGATTTTGCCTAGAAGCATAAGCCATTACCTTACCATCTTGCAACAACACTCCACATAAACCTTACTTCGATGCATCACAGTACACCACGAAAAGTCTACCTGGATGGGTAATACTAGAACTGGTGCTGATGTCAACCTATCCTTCAAGGTTTGGAAACTTTCCTCGTACTTAGAGTCCCACACAAAAAGTTGTCCTTTCTTGATGAGACGGGTCAAGGGTAATGCTATCTTAGAGAAACCTTCTATGAACCTCCTATAGTACCCTGCTAAACCCAAGAAACTCCTAATCTCGGTCACGAACTTTGGCGCTTCCCAGTGGATCACCGTATCTACCTTAGCTGGATCCACGGCTATCCCACCTTTAGAGATGACGTGACCTAAGAAACTCACCTCCTCTAACCAAAACTTACACCTAAACAACTTAACACACAACTGTTTCTCCTTAAGGGTTTGCATGACAACCCTCAAGTGTTCCTCATGTTCCTCTTTGGTGTTGGAGTACACTAAGATGTCATCTATGAAAACCACCATAAACTTATCCAAGTAAGGGTGAAAGGACTTGTACATATAGTCCCTGAACACCGCAGGAGCATTGGTCACACCAAAGGGCTTAACCAGATACTCATAATGACCATAACGCATCCTAAACACTGTCTTGGGGATGTCCTCAGACTTAACCAGAATCTGATGGTACCCTGACCTCAAATCTATCTTAGAGAAGACACAAGCTCCTATCAACTAGTCCATAAGGTCATCAATCCTAGGGAAGGGATACCGATTCTTAATGGTCACTTTGTTGAGTTGCCGATAGTCGACACACAACCTCATACTGCCATCCTTCTTCTTCACCAACAACACTGGCGCTCCCCATGGGGATTCGCTAGGCCTAATGAACTGCTTCTGCATCAGGTCCTCCATCTGTTTCTTTAACTCAGCTCTAGAGGAGACATGCTATAAGGTTCTATGGATATAAGCCCAGTGCCACACACTAAATCTATGGTAAATTCCATATCTCTCAGTAGAGGTAGTTCATAAACATCCCCCGGGAACACTTCTAGAAATTCTTGCACAACAGGCACACTTTCAACATTAGGAGGGCTCTCTACTTCTAGGAAAGATAGCATCATGTACACTTGGGCTTCTTCTTTCATCGAAGCCTTAACTTGGTTGACAGAGAGAAACCTAGGATCCTTAGACTCCACAAGGAGTTCCAAAAACTAGGGTTTTATCAAAGTAATTCAAAAGGACGTGGTTGGAAGATAACCAGTGCAGGCCAAGAATAACATCATGGTCCTTTAGGTTGTAAGCATACAATCAACAATAAAATCTCTACCATCTATGGTAATAAGAATATTCTTCCATACATGAAAAGTAAGAACATGTTTATTCGTGGGTGTGGCAACAATCAAATCACACTCAAGAAGTGTCACTGGTAGTTTAAGACGCTTAACACATTCATGCGATACGAATGAGTGAGTTTCACCCGAATCAAACAATAAAGCTAAGCAAATTCGATTAATGAGGCACATACCTTGGATCAAGTCCTCGGATTCGGAGGCCTCGGCTCCACTGAGAGTAAAGACTCTCCCCGTGGTGTTCAGTCGGTTGGCTTGAGGCTTCTGACTCTTGCTAGCACTCTGTGGTTCTGAATTTCCTCCTCTGCAGTCCCACATGATGTGGCCATACTTGCCACACTTGAAGCAGATGATGTCTGTCTCCTTGCATTGAGTAGTAAAGTGATCTCATCCATACTTGCCACACCAAAGAGGTTTAGGAGCAAAAGAATCCCATCTCCTGGACCTGTCTGAAGAAAACTGAGGCTTCTTGCCATCCCACTTGAAGTCCTGGTCAGCAGGAGCGAGACGTGGCTTCCACTTGTTCCCTTGATCACTCTTCTTGTCACTCTGGTTATCCGATCCCTTGGAGCCTAACTCTTCGGATTTATAGGCATCTTCAAAGATCCCACACTTGTTCACTAAAACTAGGAAAACTCGAATCTCCTGGTAGCTGATAACCTGCTTAATTTATGGACACAGACCATCCTCAAACTTCACGCACTTGGAGCGGTCGTCCGTCACATACTGATACAGAGTATAGTAACGAGCGATCTCCTCAAACTTAGCCACATTCTCTCCCACTAACATGTTGCGCTGCTTCAGCGCCAAGAATTACATCTCCTTTTTGTTGCGGATGTCAGCTGGAAAGTACTACTCTAGAAATCTGTCCTTGAAGACATTCCATGTAACCATAGTACCCTCAGCCTGCATGCACTGGCGACAGTTCTCCCACCAATGCTCAGCCTCCTCTGTCAGCATAAAGGTCCCAAAAATGACCTTCTGCTGGTCGTTGCATCCCATAGCTCGGAAGATCTTCTAAATCTCCCTCATCCACAACAGGACACCCTTAGGATCATAAGCTCCCTTGAAGGATGGCGGATTATTCCGCTGGAACTTGTCAAGACCCTAAAACTCAGCTGGTCCCCCGTTGTTGTTAGCATTCTGATTCTGCCATATCGTGTTAGCAAGGAGTGCCAAAGTGTCTGCGATAGCCTGGTCATTTCTGTCTCTTCCTGCCATAAGTTCCTGTAAATGCCAAGACATCTTATTAAATACAAATAACTTACACTAGGAAAAGTTAATGGTTACTAACACTAAGCATCATTATCTATAATAAATATAGATGATCCAAACAAGAGCACACAAAAGACTCACAACAGACTCATACCACGACCTGATAGGACAAACCTGCTCTAATACCACTAAATGTGACACCCTCTACCCCTCATACATATAAGGCGATAATGTATGCTATACGAAGGAGCTGAAGGTAGAAGAATAAGGAGTCAGAATATAGGGCCAAGTCATCAGAGGTCCAATACCAAACGTGATACTATTGAGTTTGCGTTTTTGACTCGAACAAATATAATATATACTATGTATTGCAAAATGTATTATATATATATATATATATATATATATATATATATATATATATATATATATGTATGTATGTATGTATGTATGTATGTATGTATGTATATATATATATATATTATACTAACATATAACAATATGCTAAAAAGGGATGGAAAAATGTCTGGTTAGAATGTGATTTTCAACTAGTGGTAATGGCTTTCAAGAATATTCTTTTGGTTCCACGGGAAATTCAGAATCGATGGAAGAATTGTCTTCTGTTAATTAGCTCTATGAAATTTTCCTACTGATTTTATTTTTTTTTCTCAAGAAAATCTGTAGGAAATTTTTTGCGAATTTTAAAATTCGCAAGAAAAATTTCCCATCTAAGTATTACAAGGGGGCAAAAATGCGCATGAAACATGTTTCCTGCAAAATTCGCAGGAAAATTCACAGGTAATCAGAATGTTTCTAAAAGTGAAAATCGTGATCCTTTTTTTAAAAAAAGTTTATAAATATGCCAGACTCTATTTCTAATGATAATTGTTCTAATAAATATGATTATCTATTCTTATTTCTTTATTTGTCCAAACCTTCCCTAAAATACAAAATGTTGTAACAACCTCATCATTCCCTTTTCTTTTTCTTTATAAAAACTACCACAAAAAGTGATTGGATATAAAAGAAGTGAAAGAATAAAATAAAACATTTTTCCCCTTGGGCTACTCAAGAGTGGAAGCTCGATCGTCACAGAAAATTAATTTGAGCCAATGAATACTTATACATCAAAGGTAATGTGACAAATGAATCTCACTCTCTCTACTTTTCTTTGCTTTTCTATTATATGTTAGAGCAAATAAGTACTTCATGGACCCCTACCCATTCACTCACTCTCAGTTCAAATCATTCCTAGTACACAACATGCATATCTCCGTCATATCTCTTTCTCTCTACAGTGATCTTTTCACTTTCTTAGACTGCATGGATTTTGATCCAAGCTTCCAAGAGAAATTTTCTTACCTTTCCAGGATCTCGCAGGAAAATCCCAACATAAATCTAGAGATACCCATCTCGATTCCATTGAATCAAACCTTTATTCTTGTAACACCTCCACAAAATAAAACCACCTTCATGTACCAACCTCTCGATGGGGTTAACCATCACCCTGGTTTTGTAATCGGAGGTCCTTCCTCCTCCACCAACCCTTTCTCTATGATTCCAACCCCTTATTTTGGTGATCCATACACCAATGGGTCCATGAGAGACCTTATCAACCCCTACTACACCATGGCATATGAACCAAACAACAACAAAATGGAAGTCATGCACAGCTACATTAACAATGGCAAAATCTGTGATTCTTGCCAAAAAATTCCTATTGAATGTGGTGAAAATTCACAGATTCAGTTGGTTCCATCTCTTTCACCACCAGAACAACTTGTTTACAGATCGGCGACAGTGATTCCTAGGCTTCAAGAGGAGCTTTCATGCATAGTTGGAACTGGGAATAATGGTCACTGGGGAACTGATCAGAGAGGTTTAGTTGCTGGTGAAAACAAGGAGCAAAAGAAGAGGAAGAGGACCAAAATTCCGACAATTGTTAACACAATTAGAGGCCGGTGGACTCCAGATGAAGACAAGTATTGCAAACCATTCTGAATTACCTACTATATCTATCTCTTACAAAAACATTCTCTTTATTCTAATGATTTTTATTTTTAGTTGGGATTTTGTTTATTAAATTCTTTGGGTTCAAGAGATGATTGCTGAAAAGTTTCCCTTTGATCCATGTCCATGCTAATGTTTTGTCCAATTTATCCCTCAGCGGTAACATTTAATTAATTTGTTTTTTTTATTTTTGTAGGATTCTCACCAAATTGGTGGAATGTTTCGGACTTAAAAAATGGTCCCAGATCGCCAAGTTACTGAATGGCAGGGTTGGGAAACAGTGTAGAGAGAGATGGAACAACCATCTCCAGCCAAACATTCGGGTTTCTTCCCTTTCATTTCTTATTAGTTTTTCTCTCACACACGCATACACCAAGTGATATGAAAGTCATACATTTTTAATGGAAACTCGGTTAATTGAAATTTCTCTTTGTCTGATAAAGGAATGGTCCAAAATTCATTCGGGTCTCGAGTTTTATACATTAATTTTTTAACTACTATATGTGTAAAAAAATTAAATTAAAGGCTAAATTATAATTTTTGCTGCTTATCTTTATTTTAGATTTCGTTTTGGTCCCTCTTTTTATTTTTGTTCCAAATTGGTTCCTTATCTTGCAAATGTTTTCCCATTTTGGTCATTTCCATTAGTTTTGCACTAACTGTGTTACATTTACACCGTTGGTTGCCGGAAATCGTCTCTTGTCACCGGATTCTTGAAAAAATCACTGAAATCTAAGAAGAGGGGTAGAAAGGGGATTTTCCGGTGAATTCTCCCATATTCCAATGATTTTTTTCCAAAATCTGGCGATAAGAGACGATATCCAGTAACTAACGGTGTAAGTATAACACCGTTAGTGTAAAACTAAAGGAAAAGACCAAAATGGGATAATGTTTGCAAGATAAGAGACCAATTTGGAACAAAAAATAAAAGAGGGACCAAAACGAAACCTAAAATAAAGATAAGGGATCAAAAGTATAATTTAGCCTAAATTAAAAATATCATGTGTAAGCATTAAATTAAATTTATAAATGAAATTAATTAAGCGTACGTATATAAATTTAATGTTTTATAACCGCAAAATATTAATATCTAAAATTTATTTTATTTTTGTGCACATTTGATAGATTCTATTATATGACGTACTATTTTATTTATATTTCTTCTCTTTTCAATAGATTCTTTTACATACACGAACATGTAGCGATTTAGTCTATGTCGGTTTTTAAAAAGAGAATTTTTACAAAAACAACAATGTTAAGATCTGGATTAAAAATATTTTAATTGCAATTTGTTAATAAAAGTTATTAAATTTCATATATCTGAAAACTTTTAGAAATTTTTTGTTGTTGTTTAAAATGATGGTAATATACCGTTCTTTATAATTTAATCTTTCTTTTCTAATGAAGATGATAATGTCATAGCATGATAGAAGAACTCATTTTTTTCATGTATAGGGACTCACCATTATATGTACCCAGGTCCAATATTAATGAATAGAAGTAATCCATACATTTTTTATATTATAAATATTTATTTAAAAATGTCACAAGAAATTATCATTCATTGTATACGAAGGTCGGAGTCATTTTAATTAATTATATATATTCATTCATTTTAATTAGAAACCAAATCTCGCATTTCTTATATTATGTGACGTATGATTGCATGTATATATGTTATATGAAGGCATATTCATTATTTTTACCTTTTTAGTGCCAACATCTAATGAATGAAGATGGAATCATCATTCATTTGTAGCATACATATACATATATATAGTGTAATTTCATATATCCAAACATTGTTTTCTACCATTGCAGAAGGACAAATGGACTGAAGATGAGGACAAAATACTTGTTGAAGCTCATAAGCAAGTTGGAAACAAGTGGACAGAAATTGTGAAGAGATTGTCTGGCCAGACAGAGAATGCCATCAAGAACCATTGGAATGCCACCAAGCAGCGCCTGAAAACTAATGGGCTGAAGAATAAGTGCACCAAGTCTAAGGGAACATTGCTTCAAAACTACATCATGCAAGTCACTGAAGCTGAAGTTGAAGCTGGAAATGGGTTGAACTCAAGGGGTGAAGATAGCAATCTAGGAATCCTTAATTCGGTTCGTTATGAAAGCTCAAAGGGTGAGATCAACTCTGAAGATGAAGTTGGTTGGAGTGTGGAGCCCCAGGTGCCCACCATCACTAGAAATGATGGCTGTGTTCCAATTATGCTCAATGTGGATGAAATGGCAAGTGGGTCTGTTATGGATG
The DNA here is from genome assembly GCA_030762895.1 of Sophora flavescens. Lineage (NCBI taxonomy): Eukaryota > Viridiplantae > Streptophyta > Magnoliopsida > Fabales > Fabaceae > Sophora > Sophora flavescens. Next base: position 63,443,769 of record CM061065.1, read on the forward strand.
ATAGCACATAGGACAGTGAGGATGCAATGGAGATGGATAGCTTGTTGATACCGGAGAAACAATTGATGAAGGACATGGAACTGATGGAGACGATCTGTAGAAAGGCTTAAGTTGCTTGCGTGGTTTTACTGCTCATCAGATAGGTGTTCTCTCTAGTTTTCTTATGTTGACTTATGCTTTTTATCACTGGACATCTAATGAAGTTGTATTTTTTGGATGATATTCTGCGATGCGATGTCTATCTATGTTTGTCTTGTGGGTTTTGATTTCAGTAATTTGAATTAAAGGTGTTGCTCTAGCCCCATCAAATGGACCACACAATTTGTCTTTTCAACCAAGGTTTGTTTAATTATGTTTTGGCTGTAAACTTAAACCTTATTCACGTACAAGGTTTTAAATTATGGTCGCGATTTGATTAAGGTTGTGTTGCATTTTTTTTAATTGTGGACAATTACGAGAAAAAAATGTGGTCATTGCAGTCACAATTGCGATCGTGATTCGATTTCACAGACTACCAAAATCGTAATGTCATGACTTCCATAACGATTTCGACCCTTGCTTACATATTTAGGTCTTCTATTGCCAACTTTTGGCGTAGACTTTTGACATTATCTCAATCCATTTCTGACTTTAGCTGGAAATCGTAGACTTTAGATGCATGATAATACTCGATTATGAGTGTTCAATTATTCTAAGATCTCTTAATCAATAGCACAGATGTGGAAGATGAAATCAAATTTTTCACATAATTAAAACACATGATTTTTTTATTTTTATTTTTTCTATGAAGAGATTTAGGTCTGTACTCAATGGTCGCTAATGAAGAATTTCTTGTTCGTGTGAAATTAATTTTTGTACAAAATTTTCTTTAGAAGTTTGTGGTATTATTTCAATGAGAATATATAGGATATGTATAACAATTTATAGATAAAAAGGAAAAATAGGTAAATTGGTCCTATACATTTATTTTATTTTTCACATTGCTCCTATAAGTTTTTTATTTTTCAAATTGGTCCTACACGTTACGTTCCATTTTCACATTAGTCATTTCCGTCAATTTTGACCTAACGCCGTCAATTTTGGTACCATGGGTCGGACTAAGGTGATAGCCACATCACATCAAAACTGACGGCGTTAGGTCAAAGTTGACGGAAATGACTAATGTGAAAATAAAACGTAACGTGTAGGACCAATTTGAAATATAAAAAAACTTATAGGACCAATGTGAAAAATAAAATAAACGTATAGGACCAATTTACCTATTTTACCTAGATAAAAATATAACATTCATAATGACATAACTTATTTTCGATAAAAAATAACACAATAAACACCGTAACACCTAAGTTTAGGATTTTAGAAAAATTAATTTGAAACAAATCAAAGCACATGTGAAGTTTGGAAACGTCAAAGAAAATACTATGATTCACTTCAACTTGTCACCAGTTATCTCTCAGTCCTTGTCAAAGGAGCTGCAGGGTAGGTCTATCTCATGATCACTTCACTAAACCCATATATGGTCATTGGTTTTAAAAGAAAAAAATAATTAAGAATATGAAATGGCATTTTAATCAAATATATACTCTTTTCCTAAAAAATGTTTATACCTATCTTAAATGGTAGTGCTAAAAACCACAATTTTAAATTGTTTCTGCATTATTATAATTTCGAAAATATTTACAACCACAACATAATTGTAATTAAAGTTTCATTAGTCATGTTTTCTTGTGATTGTCCATATATAATTATTAAAATGGCAATGCAATTGCAACTATGGTTACGGCTGCAACTTAAAACTACACCTAGAACTACTTACAACTTGTTTGATATGAGTGAATTAAAAAGAGAAAAAAAGAGGGATGAGAGAAATGGAGGAGAGATTACCCTTTTCTCCCATTTTATTAACTAGATAGAGAAGATTGAAATAAAATGGGTGGGACCCACCGAATTATTTTCTCCAAGGAGATGTTAGAAAATAATAAACAAAAATAGATAAATAAAATAAATAGATAAAAATATGAAGAACACCAATAATTTATTTATATAGTCTGAGACATGTCCTTAAGGATTATTTTGTACACCCACAAATAATTGTCTCAAATTGAGAAACTCTCACATGATTTAATTAACTTCCAGAATAATAATATTATTCTGGGCACCAAAAAGAAGAATTACACCAACTCTTAGAAAAAACAAGAAAAGGGAAGTGAAATGTTTTCCTTAGGCTAAAACCTTCTGAACCTGTATGTTTTTCTTACCCAGCAAAAGTTAAAAGTAGAAAAGAGAGCTTCTATAAAATGAATATAAAATAAGTGTAAATGTATAAAAAAAAACTTGCTCCAGTACCTTAAGTACCGTGTGTGTATAGTGTCGACCAAAAGCCCACGCCAAAAGCTGAAAGCCGGCGCTAACAAACCATTTAACGTCGGGTACGAGGCTGACGCTAAAGTGCTCGATGCTAAATTTAGCATCTATCAAAATGGAACTGATGCTAATTAGCGTTGGCTTAACCGACACTATGTGGACGCTGAAGTGCTCTTTCAACATGGCCAACGCTAGCGTAGGCCGAGTTGACACTAAATAGCGTCATCTAGACCCACGCTAATGTTTAGCATGGAGTGTCGGCCTGGCCTACGCTAATATATTTTTTTAAAAAAAGATTTTGTTACTATTGACCAAACAAATCCTGGACATATTAGACAAAAATAGAAACCATAATTAAGTCATAAATATCAAAATCAATATAAAATAAGCATTATAGTGATCAATACAAAATACAAATCAACTAGAGAAAATATTGAATCCATGTAAGGAAAGTGAATACAAATCAACTAAAGTGCCTACTACATAATCTATTGCTCTATAAAATCAAATTAACAATAATAGACAAAATAACTATCACCAGCCTAAATCCAAATACTTGAGGGACCTCCAGGACCAAACACAAAGATAAATATATTTTATCACCAGTTCTTCGCACTCTCCCTTTTATGATATATCTATATATATATATATATATATATATATATATATATATATATATATATATATATATATTTGTTACCAAAATTAACAAAATGCAATGACGATCTACAACACCATCCTTTTTAGCTTGGAACACTTAGGCTACGCTTCCATATCATCCTTTCTACAGTAGCCAGACAAAATAGAAAATTGGTAAAGAATGAACCTAAATTAAAATTGATCAAAAAAAAAAAGAAGAACCTAAATTAAATCATTAATTAGACATCAAAATTCTCTTAAGCACTTACTTCTCACTTTCCACTATAAGTACTGGGTATCTAATATTGTTTGGGCACAATCCTAATCCTTTCATTTCAGATAAAACCTCCAAAGTCCTCGGAAATCGATCTCCATCACCTGCATAGAACTCTTGAAAGTTTGAACTCCATTTTTCCATTAAACTACTATACTTGAACTCCATCTCGTTCGCCATCTCGGCAACTCAGACTCGTCGACTTTCGCAAGTCAGTGGCTAGCTTCATCGACTCCGTCTTCCTCGTACCGGATTTGGTTCGTTTTTCATGCTTTTAGTTTGAGGTGTTTGTTCCGGCAACCACTGTGTCGTCGCCAGAGAAGATGATTGAATACACCGTCTCTACAACGCATCCACAATGTCCGACATTCATCTTCGATCCCGGTGGAAATCTTACCTCCGTCTGCAACTCCACCGTGCCGCCGCCGAAGAAGATGGTTGGGCGTACCAACTGCGCAACTTAGCCATACCACCCAGAGTTTGCGTTCGATCCCGATGGAGCAGCTTCTGAGATTTGGTCACCGCCTCCACAATGCTCTATTTTCGTCTTCGATCCCGGTGGATACCGCCACCGTTCGCTGTTGATCTCCATCGCCATTCGTTGTTGGTTTCCGCCGTCTCCGCCGCCATTTGCTGTTGGTTTCCATCGTCGCTTTCTCTACCTGGTGTGTCATTAGGGTTCAACTTGGGAAGGGAAGGAATGGATACTGAGTCTGGAAGCTTCCTGGATATCCCCTCTCTTGGGCCTGGCCCCTTATGGTCACAGATTGGGCCATGCTATATTTTTGTTTAGTATTTTGCATTTTTTTTTGTTTGGTCTTTGGAAATTGGAATTGATTGGGCCATGCTTCTGTGGCTTTTTTTTTTGTTGTGTTTTGTTTGGGCTCATATGTGTCATGGCTTCATTTCTGTTTGGGCTTTATTCTTTTTACTAAAACAGTTTGTTGGCCTCTTGTAATATAGGAAGCCTTTATTTTTCTTTTCACTACAAGCTACCTATGGTTTTACCATTGTCAGCTTTCGGAAGGGTAATAGAATATATGGTTAGTTAGTTGGTTAGGAGTTAGTTACATATGGTTAGCCTAATCAAGCTCTATAAATAAGAACATCATGTACATAATTAATCATCTTTTTCAATATGATTCCTTATGAGAAATCTTTCTCACTTGTAAGCTTTCAAGCTTCCAAGAACTACTTCTCCTATGAACTTGATCTTCATCTCTATGATCCCGTGGTTGGTAACATGGTAACAACATGAACATCATTTCCGCATCTACCAGATGTTGCACTTCTACAAAACCAACTAAAGCATTAAATCTCATAAAACTAACACTATTCTTTGAACGTCTATCATATTCTTTGAACTCAATCCATTCAACGCTTGTCTCCCAACACCACAACCACAACCCAGACAACTATATAATAGAAACTAATTCCAATAAGAAAAAAACAGCAACAAAAAAATGTCACCCTACAAAAAAATGTCACTATACAAAAGCACACCTAAAAATTTTCGAACATATAATGCATCATCTACAAAGTGCAACATGATTTTGTCCTAAGACTAATTAATTACCTATTCTAGGCCCTTAGCTAAAATTCCTTTTGACTTTTGTCAAATAGTCAATATGAGAAATTGAAATTGGATTTTACTGAATAAATAAGGGTTGGGCTATGGTGCACCACCCACATTTTACACCACCCACTACACCACCCATGTGGCAAATTTTGGGCCAATCAAATTGCCACATAGGTTGGTCAAAATTTCAAACTTTCTAGTTGTGTTATACTCTAGTCAAACTATATGAATACAGTATATTGTAGTATAGTATATGTACTCTTTGTATTCGCAAATTTAACCCATATTAAAATAATGTTTTTTGATAAAAAAAAACTGATTATATTGTAAAATAATATTTTAATATGAATTAAAATAATGTTCGTTGTCAATAATACTTTGCAATATAATCAGATTTTGTTAATCAAAAAACATTATTTTAATATGAGTTAAATTTGCAAATAAAAAAAAGCACATATATTATACTACAATATATTGTATTCATATAGTTTGACTACAGTATAATACAACTAGAAAGTTTGAAACTTTGACCAACCTATGTGGCAATTTGATTGGCCCAAAATTTGCCACATGGGTGATGTAGTGGGTGGTGCACCATAGCCCAACCCTATAATAACAACAATGATAATTAATAACAATAATACTAGAATAGCAGTAGAAGAGACTAATTGTGAAAGAGGTGAAACTTTTTGTGACATTTCCAAGAGAAGATAGCAAAAGAGACCAACCATAGATATACTATACCCCGTCTTATTATGAAAAAAATCACACCATTTGATAACCCACTACTTTACATCCCAGAGCTCAAGAGAGGAAACACCACTTGCCAAAGTGGATCTTTTTACATTCGTGGGAAAAGGACAAAACCACCAAGGACACCCTTCAGTTTCCAATACCATATCAGCAGCCTCAACCTCAAATTTTGCCTTTGAATCATAGTCCAGGCATTCTATCAAACATGGGAGAGACCAGTCACAAACAAAAAATGGAAACAGAACCTCCACTTCATGTGTTAGGGCCCTAGCAAAAGTTCCTATCTATATCACTATTTTTTCACTACTAATACTCGCACCTTAAAATTACATGCTATGGTGAAACCTTTAGGTATTGTTTGGTTGGAGGGGAATGGAGGGGAGGGGTGGGGTGGGTTTTTTTAAAAAATTTTATATGTTTGGTTCAATTTTTTTAGGGGAGGTGAGGGAAGGGGAGCAAAATCCATCCTCACTCAATTTTGGCTCCCCTCTGATATTGGATGGATTTGGAGGGGAAGTGAGGGATTTTAAAATATTTTGTATGCATTGACCAAAATATCGTCATTTGTTTATTTTGAAATAAATAATTATAAGGGTATAAAAGTAAATTTGTTTTAAAATCGTTCCCCTCCCCTCCCCTTGTGAAACAGATGTGACACCCTCTACCCGCATGTGTTTATAAAGCGATAACATATAAGTAAATATTTAATTTTTCAAAATAAGATAAACACATGCTCGTTCTTTATAAAAGAAAACAAACTGGTAAAGGATACCACATTGTAACAAGGTCTCAACGCAGAAAATACAACATGTTTAAGAAGAAAGACATAACATAAACATAAACATAAACGAAAGATATAAACGAACCCAACCCCGATGTCACATTACAGAGTTGGTATAACCAATCCGATAAAAAACTCGGATAAACAACTAAACTAAACATAAACTAAACTACGAGTAGCGGCTCCTCGGAGTCACTCCTCAGCAAGCTGCTCACCGTCCTCTGCATAACCAAAAGATACATGCAAAGCAAACAATGAAAGACGGGGAGTAAGAACCATATATATAAACATAACGGCAACAGGATAGTTGGCAAGATTAACATACAACACATAGCAACCATAACATAGTCATCATACCAACACAAGCATATCACAATAAAACATCAATCATACGATGCAATGCGAAACACTATTAACCATCTACACCAGGCATACGACTTCAGAGTTACATCTCCACATTGGTCAATAAGCACCAACGCCGGAGGAGTCCACCTTAACTTGGGTAGACCCCTAGGATAGCCGACACACCTTATTCTCATATGTGCCACCACGGGTGTACAAGATCCCCTTAGTCTCAGATGAATCACCGTGGATAGCCAAATCGTCTTACACGCGGACGACCTCCCCGTAACTATCACACCTCCCCCTAAAACTCCATGCATGATGCATGCACACAACAAACAACTGTTATCCACCACCTCCATCAACACCATTTATTATGGACAACAAGCACCAAAGGTAACATCATCTTTAATCTTTTAACTTTAAACGTTAAACAACACTCTGGCCAAAAAGCACCAGAGCTCAACACCTTGACCATTAAGCATCAAGACCCCTTAGCCACTAGGCTACCAAGGTACAACATCAACAACACCTTGACCATTAAGCATCGAGGCTCAACATAATCTTTTCACTTGTCTTTGGTTTTCATGTTTCGTTGGTATCTTATTAAGTCTTTTAAGCGTTTGGGGTGAAAACTCCTATTTCAACATTCTGGTTCTGTTCTGGTCAGGTGAGCACGGTCGTGCTCACACTCAGTACAAATGTGCTGGAACTGCAAGCAAGCACGACCGTTCAGCCTGTTAAGTACGGACGTGCTTAAAAGCACGTCCTTCTATGGATTTCAAACTGGAGCACAGACGTGCTCCCTGTTAAGCACGCCCGTGCTCAATGGAGCGTGGCCGTATTGATCTGGGCAGAAATGGTCAGAAACCCTTCCCCAAATCCTTGGGACAGTTCACAAATTCAACCTATTGGCTTTTACTAATCCATTGAACATCAACTTCATTAATCTTAAATCTTCTTCATTAATATTTATGTCTCATCATCATGGGGAATTAATCCTTGAATCACAGCTTCATTATTATTGTCCCGAGAACACTCACTAATCAATCATAAGGTCTTTAACTAAGCCATATGAACATAACCTTACCTGTCACACTATATTCACATCTTATGAACAACTGGGAGAAACCTCCCTTAATTCTCATTATCATCATTAACGTATTTTAACGTCTTAACATTATTGTTGGCATTAAATTCCTCAACAATCAACACCCATAAAGAGCACAGCATCAAACAACAGTCAATAGCCATTGTAACTCATTACAAAATGGCATCAACATTCAACATGTTCATCACAGACAACATTCAATAACAAGAACATTCATACCAACATAAATCAACTAATAACAGTCATGTCAATATCATCATCACAACAATTAACATCATATAACAATTAGACATAGAGGCATATAGACATGTTATCATACAAACAATCATATAGGCATTTAATTAAACACCAGGGTCATGGGTTAACCCTTCATCTTACGCTTCCTCATAGCCTACATGTTCATACTAGCCCTTCCCCCTATACCTGGTATGAAGATTCCTAAAATGATAACGTTCGCAAACTAGACACATTCTCTCAAGAGGCTCGACGAGTTCCTCAAGCCTTGGTCAAACAAGAAGGGAAGAGAACAACCAATTAATCCCCAATTCAAAAGAAAGGGAAAATGATATTAAGGAGGGATAACTACGTTACCTTAAACGGTGCTAACACGCGTAACTTCTCTCCCAAACAGACTCACAAACTCCAAGAACTTCAAGGGGTTCAAGGGAAAACTAAGAAAGATGAAGAGAGGCATATATTCTGAGATTAAAAATGTTAGAAATAGGGTTTATGTCGAGTCTTAAGATATAAATACAAGTTACGGCATAACGGGCTCCTATTTCAGCCCAAAATGTATACAGATCGGTATTTTGACCATAACTTGAGCTACAAGTTTCCGTTTGAGGCGTTCTTGGTGTCGTTAGAAAGCGTAGAGAAATATCTACAAATTAATGTCTAACAATATAATCCTAAATCGGACGGTAATATGGTGAAAAGTTCGATGGAAGTGTAGCGACAGATTTGGTAGTTATTCCTAGATAGGATCCTTAGGAGATTATGATAAGATCTTAAGAGATAATCAAAAGAGGGTTATCCTATATTAATAAGGACTTAAATCTAATTAATTGAGGGACTAAAACCTAGGAGATACACTATCTCGATTTAAATACTAAATCACATGATATCTCATAATATCTTTCTTAATCACTTATTATTAATAAAAACACATATTGTATATTAACATATAAAATCACATACAAAAACATATATCCAAATAAGATTACACATTATGGGACACAATCTCATATTAATGCAAATATTCATATATTAAAATACTTATTATCATATTTAATTATATATATATGTGTGTGTGTGTGTGTATAAAAAATACTATAACACTAATAGCAATTACATTATCAATTATATAAATAACAATACTAACTTCATTAATAATAATAATAATAACAACAACAACAACAACAACAACAACTAGGCTTCCATAGTAACATAATCCCTTATACGAAAATCGGGGTGTTACAATTCCACCCCCTTATAAAAATTTCGTCCTCGAAATTTCTATCACCTCGATTCATTAAACTCTCACCAACTACACATACCTTGGGTTAAGTCCTTGGACTTGGAGGCACTTGCCAAGCAGGAAGAACTAAAGGTTCTTAATACTAAAGCATCATTATCTATAACAAGTATATATAATTCAAACAAAACAAGCAGAAGACTCGCAACAGACTCATACCACGTCCGAATAAGGCCGAACTGCTCCGATACCACTAAATGTGACACCCTCACTACAACATATTAGACTTTTAATAACGCACCTTTAATAGCATTTCCGTGTGGAAATGCTATTAAAAGTGATGGGGGGACTTTTAATAGCGTTTCCTTTAGGAAACGCTATCTTAGGTATCACCTAAGATAGCGTTTCCGTGTGGAACCGCTATTAAAAGTGCCACTTAGGAAAAGATAGCGGTTCCACACGGAAACGCTATCTTAGGTGAACACCTAAGGAATTAAACGCGGGACCTTTCTTCCCTCCTCTTTTTTCTTGCTCAGCTTCATTCCCTTCTCCACTGAAACCCTTTTCAACCACTACTGTCGTTGCCATCGCGGGACCTTTCTTCCCAACCCTACTGTCGTTGCCATCGCGGGAACCCTTTTCAACCACACTCCCTTCTCCACTGAAACCCAGCTCCACCTTACGCACAGTGTCGCCCATCTCTGCATCTCATTTCCTTTCCGTGTTCATCCCCAAATGCCACTGCCCAAGTAGACATTTACGTCACCGCTCTGCGCAGGGGTAAGCTCCTCACTCATCACTGCTTTTTACACGTTTCCATTCATCCCAAGTTTCCTCTCTTATGTGTTAACTCCAATAAGTCTCTTTTAGTGTTTTGTTCTTCATTTTGGTGAGTTATTCCGATGCATTTTGGTCTACTCTACTCTCGATTGGGCCTCCGATGAAAAACGTGCATTTATTTAGTATATGACTGTCCTCTATTGGCATTAGTGTGTGAATTATTTTATACGGATATGGATCTTATGCAGAACAATGACTTCCAGTTATCTTTATTTGAAATCTTGTAAGTCCCTTTGCGTCCATGTGTTTGTTTCTGCTTTTTTTCTTTCAGTCTCATATTTTAGAGGACCTTGATATCAGATCTGAATGAATTATTACATGGAAAGTTTGAGTATGAATGGTCAGAATGGGTTTTGTGCATTTTGTGTCAAAAGTATCCTGATATTATACTTGAGTATGAATGCTTTGGCTGTGCGCGTTTCAGCATTGTCTTACTTTTAGAACTGAAATATGTTTAAATGGTCCTTGATTGTGCTAACATTAATTCATCACATTTCTTATTAGTGTTAAATCGTGAAATGCAAGACAAATTTGTTTGCCAATCTGTCCCTTTTTAAATATGATTAAGTCTCATACTAAGAGCTTCACACTCGGCTCGGGTGCGTGACACGATCACGGGGCGCATTCCCGGTTGAACCCGGTTCCAAGTTTGCGGCTTTAGTGGAATCCACTTCCAAGTTCACGATCTGTGTTCAGGTGATTTTCTATCATTTACAAATTTTATTTCGGACATTCTTAATATTTGTGGGAGTGTGTTTTTATCCAAGTTCACGATCTGTGTTCAAGGTTTTATTTTACTTGCTCTTTAATTTTCGGTTTGATTGGTGTTGAATGGAATGTGACTTGTTTGTGTGTCAATCATTATTTGAAAATATGAATATGGATTGACGGATTGATTGTATGCATTTTGAACCTAATCTTCTTGGTATCCTGTTTTGTTTTGTTTCAATGTTTTTCGAATGTGAAGAATGGGTTCATATGTTTGTTTTTGTTGCTTCGATTTGTTGATCCTTTCCTTTTATATATCATTTAATTTAATGTTCCGTGCTCAGATTTTGGTGGTTTTGGGTCACGGCGTGATGGATATCACGGCCAGGCCGTGACGGTCTCTGCTTGTGGTTGCTCTGCTAAATTCAAGTCTATCGCTAGGCTTGCCTATGCTCGTGTCGCGATGCATCTGTTATGTCCGTGAAGTATTTCTCGGCTGGGCCTTGTTTTGCTCTGAGTTGTGGTGTTTTTGGGTCTAGGCCGTGATGGATATCACGGCCAGCCGTGACGAACTCGACTTGACCTTTCTTCTTTTTCAGTTTTGCTCGATCATGGCCGTGATGGGCATCACGGCTAGGCCGTGATGGACACTGTTTGGCTCATTTTCTGCACTTTTAAAGCCCTATATTCATCAAAACTTCATCATTGTTGATCTTTAGCATTTTAACCTAGATATCTCCAAAACAACACACGAAAACCGCCTTACCGTTCCAAAGGAAAATTAACCTAAAATCTAATAAAAATATGCCTAAACTACATGAAAATGCATGCAAAATGATAGACAAAGATGATGTGGAATCACACTCATCAACAAGCGACTCTTGGTTCCTTGAAAGAATACTCGGCGACAATGTGTTTTGTTTGCAGCCTTTCATTCCTTTAATCTGTATACATTGCATGTAGACCTCAACCACTCTAAACTCAAAGTAAATATGTTTAATAAATATTTTTGTAGATCGGAAAAGCATGGATCGGAAATGGATGTCTGCCAATCGTTTAACGAAGGAGTATGAGGATGGGGTGAAAGAGTTCATTAGTTTTGCAGTTCGGCATGCGAAAAACCTAATACAATCATATGTCCTTGTTTAGATTGTTGTTATGCAAGGCGAGTTAGTGCAGCCGATTTGGAAGAACATTTAGTGTGTAATGGAATCGATCAAAGTTATACATGTTGGACAAAACATGGTGAGACAAGAAGCTGAGTCTAGTGAAATGAGGAATCGTGTGAGATATTCATCATACGATACCGACACAAATACTTATGAGGGCGATCGTTTTGAAGACATTGCAAATGCTTTGTTGAAGAGGATCTTCGGGATTGTCCACAAATGTTTGGGAGGTTGGTAAGTGATGCGAGCAACCATTGTATGATGGATGTACTAAATTCACAAGATTGTCGGTGATGTTAAAGTTGTATAACTTGAAATCGGGCAACGGATGGACTGATAAGAGCTTTACGGACTTACTCACACTATTGAAAGACATGTTGCCAGATGATAATGTGCTTCCTAGTCGGACATACGAGGCTAAACAAATGTTACGCTCTATTGGCATGAGCTACGAGAGGATACATGCTTGTCCTAACGATTGCATTTTATTTCGGAATGAATATGCATCGTTACAGATGTGTCCTAAATGTAATGCCTCACGATATAAGAAGAAAGAATCGAGATCGAGAGAAGGTTGTGTGGTATTTTCCCATAATACCCAGATTTAGGCGCATGTCTGTACCGTAGTTCGAAGATTCAAAGCACTTGACATGGCATGAGGATGAAAGGATCAAAGATGGCAAGTCTGCGGCACCCGGCAGATTCTCCGCAATGGAAGAAATTTGATCATGATTATCCCCGATTTTGGGCAAGATTCAAGAAACCTACGACTTGCATTGGCTCTTGACGGATTTAACCCGCATGGTGTTCAAAGTAGCTCTCACGATTACATGGCCTGTGATTTTGGTGATTTACAACCTATCCCCATGGCTATGCATGAAGCGCAAATTTATGATGTTATCTATGTTAATTTCAGGGCCCAAACAACCAGGAAATGATATAGAGCGTCTATTTGACTCCTTTGATTGAAGACTTGAAACAACTGTGGGAGACAGGTGTGGAGGTGTATGATGGGTATAAGGAAGAAAGTTTCAATTTGAGAGCTATGTTGTTTGGGACAATTAATGATTTTCCAGCCTCTTGTAATCTGTCGGGATATAGCATCAAGGGTCGGTGTGCATGCCCTATATGTGAAGAGGGTGCAGATTGGATGCGGTTAGAACATTGTAAGAAGAATGTCTTTCTTGGGCATCGTAGATTTTTGCATCCAAGTCATCATTACCGGTGGTGGAGAAAGGCGTTCAATGGGAACTCGGAAGAAGGTAGAGCGCCTTCACCTTTGACGGGTGATCAACTTTTTGAAAAGGTAAAGGATTTGAATATCCAATTCGGTAAACCTTTTGCGAGAGATATTGTCACAAGAGGGTGGAAGAAAAGGTCGATTTTCTTTGAGTTGCCATATTGGAAATCATTATATGTAAGACATTTCCTCGATGTGATGCACGTTGAAAAAAATATATGTGATAGTGTCATTGGTACGTTACTCAATGTGCCAGGGAAGACTAAAGATGGCATCAATGCAAGGTTGGACTTGGTTAGTATGGGAATAAGAAGAGAATTGGGACCGACGAAGAAGGGTAAAAGTACATATCTTCCTCCGCATTTGCTTACACTCTATCTAGAAAAGAAAAAAAACTGTTTTTGTAAGTTTCTTGAAGGAGTTAAGGTTCCGGAATGGTACTCTTCAAACATTAGGAACCTCGTATCGATGAAAGATCTCAAGTTAAAAGGTCTAAAGTCCCACGATTGTCATGTTCTCATGGAGCAGTTGATACCCATTGGTATACGGTCTATTTTACCTAACAAAGTGCGGGGGGCCTTAACTAAACTCTGTTTCTTCTTCAAGGCAATTTGCAGCAAAGTGATTGACCCTAGGAAGTTGCCATCATTGCAAAGAGAAATTGTTGTGACTTTATGCGAGCTTGAGATGTACTTTCCACCTTCATTCTTTGACATAATGGTTCATCTAACCATTCACCTTGTTAGAGAGACACAACTGTGTGGGCCAGCTTATATAAGATGGATGTACCCGATTGAGCGTTATATGAAGATATTAAAAGGGTATGTGAAAAACTGATCACGACCCGAAAGGTTGTATTGTTGAGCGGTATATTGTCGAAGAAGCTGTTGAATTCTGTGCAGAATACCTATCCAATGCTGAATCTATAGGGCTGCCAAAGTCTCGTCACACATGGAGAATGATGGGGCAAGGAATTCTTGGAAATGAAATAGTGACTATAACAAGGACAGAATGGGAGCAAGCACACTTATATGTTCTGCACAATGCCGAGTGAGGTTGAGCCATATGTTGAAAAACACAAGGACATGCTTAAGAGTTTGTATCCAAATAAGAATCAAAATTGGCTAACTAGAGAACACAATCGTTGTTTTATAACGTGGCTAAGAGATCACATTTATGCGAGTTGATTGAAAATGATACTTCAGTTTCAAATAGATTGAGATGGTTAGCCAAAGGTCCAAGTTTGCATGTGTTCTCTTACCACGGTTATCAAATTAATGGGTACACATTCTATACAAAAGAACAAGATGGTGGGAGTACAATGCAAAACAGTGGTGTGACTCTTGTAGCTCAGTCGATGCATATCTCAAGTGCCAAAGACAGAAACCCGATATATGCAAATATGTCATACTTCGGCGTCATTGAACGCATATGGGAGTTGGATTACACAAAGTTTAAGGTTGGTGTGTTTGGTTGCAAGTGGGTTGACAATAATAACGGTGTTCAGATTGATGAGTCAGGGTTCATGCAGGTGGATCTTAATAGGGTGGGGTATAAAGATGAGCCTTTTATATTAGCATCTTAAGCTCAACAAGTGTTCTATGTCACTGATCCAGCTGATATGAAAAGGTCCATTGTTCTTTTGACTAACAAAATAATTACTAATGTTGATGATCAAGACCATCGAGATGTTGATATTGAAGATGATCCTTTCGTCGGGACATTACAATCACTTGAGATTGATCCAACTAGGGATGATGGTATGTATATGAGAGATGATCATGATGAGGGGCTTTTGGTCAATCCACCCTTTCGTACTAATAAAGGACAAACAAATCTCAATCAAATGAAGAAAAGAAAAAGGTTGACTTAAACATGTATGTAGTGTTTGTGTTTAAATGAACTTTCTGATCCTTTTATATTATAGTTAGCATCTTCCGGTAATGCTAGTGTTGATTTTGTTATTCATAGTTGTTTTATATTTTGCATCAATTAATGTTATATTAATGTCCATTGATGTTTTACTTGTATCTAATATTTTTGTAGGTAAATGGCATCTTCAAGTAATTCTAGTGATGCCAAAGCGGCGAGACGTGGGCCAACAGTTATGAAGGCGGTCATCCGCTAGGAGTAAAGGACAAAAATTTGATGTAATTTACTTACTAATCTAAGGATTTCATAATGTTGTTTGATATCTAGATTTAATTACTTTATTATTTTTATTAGGTTGAATGGAATTCTTTGGACCAACCTATTCGTGCTAATGGTAAAATATTGAAGAGTTACATTGGGGCCGTTGTTCGACAAAACGGTCCCAATTATTTGTTCTAATTGGAAGGATGAAGCTTTGGATGGTTTCAAAGAGAGCATATGGGCTGATGTACAGGTAATTGTTAAAATTTATAAATTATATTGTAAACTATGTAAACATACTTACTTTGACACGTTGTTTATATTGTTTTGCGGATGTCTTTTAATGTTGATGAATCTAGGAAAAAATTTGTACTTGGGAAGTCGGTAACCTACATAGGGCATTCAGAACTAGATTGACCAAACAATTTCTAAGAGATGCCAACGGGAATATCAATGAGGAGCCTCCATCACAATATCCACACATATCAAGGGATGAGTGGACAGATTTTATAGCAATACGCACGGGAGATGCTCAATTCTGGTATGTTTAATATCACGTTAGTCCTTATAATTTTATAGCAATATGTACATATGACATTAACCATGTATTAATATTACTTATATGTGTCTGAATAGAAATTAAGCAATGAAAATCGCAACAGTGTCGTTAGATCCTGCATGCCCTTACAAAGCATCACGTAAGGGGTATCTTGACATTGAGGATGAATTGGTATGTATATATATATATATTTAACTGCATTTGTGGTAAATATGACTTTTAAACTGTTTGGTTAATTTATATTATCTCAATATACAGAATCGAGGAGGCGGGGCCGAAGGTTAAGAAAATTAAACGCCATATTGTGTGGAGGAAAGCCCGAGAAACAAGGCGGGTGTAATTGACAACAAAAATACGCAGACCGTGTGGAATAAATGTGTTAGTAGACTAACGATTACATTATCAATTGTTATTTTCATATGATAATATATAATAATTTTAACATTTGCATTTCACCAATAACTATGTGTCGGGAGGAAGCATCACGGTCTGCGGTAGAGGAGAGATAGAAGACTTTGGTCGCGGGATATTCTTGCCAAAGCCATAGGTGTGCCGGAGAACCACTGGGCGTGTTAGGGCGTGGGTTTCGGCGTCTCACAAAAAAGATTACTTCCCACCCGAAGGTCGTGCAAGAAATAACTCGGAAACGAAAAAGTGGGAGACATTGGTGTCTCAACTCTCCGATAGATTGAACATTTTGGAAGAAAAGCTGAAACAAAAGGATGATGAGGAGAGGCGGGGCTAATTTCACGGCCCAAGCAAGCGTCAAAGATAGTTGCACTCTACCATCTGCGGGCGAGGCTTCCGGAGGTAATGCATGCCTTTTTTTTTTACTAGTATTGCATTCGCGATTAAATACATTCAATTGGATGCCTTAATTCACGACTTATTAATCTATCATTGGATTAGGGCGTCAACTCATGTTCAGCTATATTTATCGACCCCAAACTATCGTATGGTTGCTATGGGTAAAGTATACAATGAGCCGGGTGTTACACGCACTGCACCGGACCGTGCCCCTTAACCATGTGAAAGTTGGAGTTGATGTTGCAACTGAGGGGGATGCGCCATTGCCGGTACCTATCGTTGATGCGGATGCGATGACATGAGGAGATGCAATAGGTACTTATGTGGCATGGCCAATTGATCTCGTGGTTGTAATTAATATGGTATGTAATTGCATTTTTCCACCTTTTCATATACGGCATATATGCATTACATTAGTTGATCACTAAGCGGCATATTGAAATGCAAAATTTCCAGGCACCCGCAAAAGCTAAAGGCAAGGGCGGAGTGTCTGGATATACAAAGGAGTCAATTACAACCCCAGAAAAATAAAGGAGGCAACTCGAGGCCAACCCACCTACAACTGGTTCAACTACAACTTCTCTGGAATATTTGAATTTCCTTAAAATACATGAATGAAAGAATATGAAAAATGCTTGACCAATTGTACGTAGAGATGGAACAAAATATTTTTGGTCACCATTTCATTGAGATGCTCAATACTTGAAAATATCGAGAGAAGTTGTAAATCATGAATGGGTATCTGCCTCCGTTATTTCCGCATATATCGGGTAATAAATCGGGTTTAAAGTGTACAATATTTTTTTAGTCTTTCCATTTAAATATTGATGTCATTGGTGTAATCCATTTTTATATTTTAATTGAAGGTATTTGTATGAAGAATTGTTGCTTCCAAAGGAAATAACGAGGAGGTTTCTGTTCTTGTCCCCACACCAAACAAATACATACGGCTACTTCGGGAGGGATTCACGGACAACGTATCTAGCTGACCGGTTTTGCAACTAAAGAAAGAGAATATCAGCCCTTGTTTTTAGCGCCGTGCAATGTTGGGTGAGTCGACTTATCCTTTAGGACTTAATTCACAATAATGAATTACATAAAAGTTGAGGTGCTTAGGATTTGTTATCTCAACATTTTTGTAGGAATCATTGGGTGCTTGTCTTGCGCGATAAATATTGTTGAAGAGATTATTTACTATCTGGATCCCTTGTATGTTGATCCTAGGGATCGGCGAATTAAAGAATCATTCGATACGTAAGCATGTTTTTATATTTCTGATTTTCTATGATTACATTCGATCGTGAGCATGCGTGTGTTTGTGATGATTGAAAATATGTTTCTTAATGAAGTCTGTTTGATTTTGTGATTAGTGGTTTTCAAGTTTATCGCGCAAATATCGGAGCTAAGGTGCAGCGTTTAAAGGCAACCAACATTAAATGGATTCGATACTGGTATATTTGCAAAAACTTAATGCGCAATTAGATAAAAAAAACTATATTGATTTACTATTTTATTTTTTATAGTGCCCAAGACAACCCAATGATGCAGATTGTGGGTACTATGTCATGCGTTTCATGAAGGAGACTATCTTGCGGAAACCAAGTTAAAATACCAATGGCGGTATGTTGTTTACTTAGCTTTTAAGCTTGGATTGTTCAAATGTTTTAGCAATTGTAACTTAATTTATTTAATTTTTATGTCGCAATACTTCCTGACTTCAAATGCTCCACATACTCCACTTGCTCAACTATCTGAAGTCAAGGAAGAGTGGTGTCGCTATATTGTTGAAAAGTTCGTTTGATTATGTCAAATTGATCACAGATGGTTGCAACAATACTAATTTGTATGTGAATAATGCTTTATATTTATCAACCCCAAACTATCTATGCATTTGTTTTTCCTTGGTACATGCCTTCGAGTTGATGTGCACTGCTAGGAGAAAATAAGTTCAAACTTATTATTTTTGTTACACTTTGTTAATGCTTGATTTGAATTCTGTTTCTTGCTACGATAGTATTTACCTAATTAGTCTGCTTGTATCCCAATGTAACAGAGTTAGTCTTTGTGGTGGAAATGCAGTATGTATGCTCTGAGTCTTTGGATCACATTTCGACACATTACTTTGGTGTTGTCTTGGTCTCATGAAAAACAAACAGAAGCTGTAAATGTAGATTAATTGTAGATGTATGTTGGTTTTCTGATTTTGGTTTCTTAAGGATTGAGATCTGGTATAGTTGCTGCACTTTGATTTTGTCTTACTCGTGTGAATTTGAATACTTTAGAAACAGTGGTGTACTTATATCTGGTTATATATATATATAGTTGCTGTATAGAGTGTTGCACTTTGATTGTATAGTTCTTGGTTTCTTTGCACAAACACATGCGATCTTTGCATTGAACACTTATATTTTGAACACATTTTGAACAATTGTGTTGACTGCAACAATTGTGGTTTTTTTGTGTAAATATGCGGGAATAATGGATGTAAAAGTTAAGAAATAAAATTAAAAAAATAAAAAGGGGCTTTAGATAAGCGTTTCCTTGTACAAGCGCTATCTAAAGTCAGACTTTAGATAAGCGTTTGTATAAGGAAACGCTATCTAAAGTCAGACTTTAGATAAGCGTTTCCGTGTACAAACGCTATCTAAAGTCGGAACTTTAGATAAGCGTTTAGTGTCCAAACGCTATCTTAAGTCAGACTTTAGATAGCGTTTGTATAAGGAAACGCTATCTAAAGTCTGACTTTAGATAGCGTTTCCGTGTACAAACGCTATCTAAAGTCACCTATTAATAGCAGTTCCTAAATGCTATCTTTGCTAACGAGTTTTAATAGCGGTAGAATAGATAGCGGTTACAAACGCTATTAAAAGGCATACGGAAACGCTATCTAAAGTCTAATCTGTTGTAGTGCCTCTACCCTGCACGTATTTATAAAGCGATAACATAGAAGGAAATATTTAATTTTTAAAAATATGATAAACATATGCTTGTTCTTTATAAAATAAAACCAACAGCTAAAGGATACCATATTGTAACAAGGTCTCAATGCGGAAAATACAACATGTTTAAGAAGAAAGACCTAACATAAACATAAACGAAAGATATAAATGAACCCAACCCCGATGTCACATTACAAAGCTGGTATAACCAATCCGATAAACAACTCGGACAAACAACTAAACTAAACATAAACTAAACTACAAATAGCGGCTCCTCGGAGTCACTCCTCAACAAGCTGCTCACTGTCCTCTACATAACCAAAAGATACATGCAAAGCAAACAATGAAAGACGGGGGGTAAGAACCATATATATAAACATAACGACAACAGGATATTTGGCAAGATGAACATACAACACATTGCAACCATAACATAGTCATCATACCAACATAACAAGCATATCACAATATAACATCAATCATTCGACCCAATGCGAAACACTACTCCAAATGAATGTGGATCCATCTACACTAGGCGTACTACTTCAGAGTTACTTCTCCACATTGGCCAACAAGCACCAACGCAGGGGCAGTTTACCTTACAATGGGTGGACAGACCCCTAGGATAACCAACGCACCTTATTCTCAGATGTGCCACAACGGGTGTACATGATCCCCTTACTCTCGGATGAATCATCGTGGTTGGCCAGATTGTCTAACACGCGGACGACCTCCCCTTAACTACCATACCTCCCCCTAAAACTCCATGCATGATGCATGCGCACAACAAACAACCGGTATCCACCACCTCCATCAACACCATTTATTATGGCTTAACCTCTTTGGCCAACAAGCACCAAAGGTAACACCATCTTTAATCTTTTAACTTTAAACGTTAAACAACACTCTGGCCAAAAAGCACCAGAGCTCAACACCTTGACTATTAAGCATCAAGGCCCCTTAGGCCACTAGGCTACCAAGGTACAACATCAACAACACCTTGACCATTAAGCGTCAAGGCTCAACATCATCTTTTTACTTGTCTTTGGTCTTCATGTTTCGTTGGTATCTTATTAAGTCTTTTAAGTGTTTGGGGAGAAAACCCCTATTTCAACATTCTGGTTCTGTTCTGGTTAGGTGAGCACGGGCATGCTCACCCTCAGCATAGGCGTGCTGGACCTTCAGGCAAGCACGGCCGTGCTGCATGTTAAGCACGGGCGTGCTTAAAAGCGCGCCCTTCTCTAGATTTCAAACTGGAGCACGGGCGTGCTCCCTGTTAAGCAAGACCATGCTAAATGGATCGTGGTCATACTGATGTGGGCAGAAAGGGTCAGAAACCCTTTCCCAAATCCTTGGGACAGTTCACAGATTTAACCTATTGGTTTTTACTAACCCATTGAACATCAACTTCATTAATCTTAACTATTCTTCATTAATATTTATGTCTTATCATCATGGGGAATTAATCCTTTAATCACAGCTTCGTTATTAATGTCCCTAGAACACTCACTATTCAATCCTAGGGTCTTTGACTAAGTCATATGAACATAACCTTACCTCTCACACTATATTCACGTCTTATGACCAACTGGGAGAAACTTCCCTTAATTCTAATTATCATCATTAACGTATTTTAATGTCTTAACATCATTGTTGGCATTAGCATCCTCAACAATCAACACCCATAAAGAGCATAACATCAAACAACATCCAATAACCATTATAACTCATTACAACATGGCACCAACATTCAACATGTTCATAAAAGACAACATTCAATAACAAGAACATTCATAGTAACATAAATCAACTAATAACAGTCATGCCAATATCATCATCATAACAATTAACATCATATAACCCATGTCTTAACATCATGGGTTAACACTTCATCTTACGCTACCCCATATCCTACATGTTCATACTAACCCTTCTCCCCATAACAATTAACATCATATAACCCATGTCTTAACATCATGGGTTAACACTTCATCTTACGCTACCCCATATCCTACATGTTCATACTAACCCTTCTCCCCATACCTGGTATCAAGATTCCCAAAACGATAACGTTGGCAAACTAGACACGTTCTCTCGAGTGGCTCGATGAGTTCCTCAAGCCTTGGTCAAACAAGAAGGGAAGAGAACAACCAATTAATCCCCAATTCAAAAGAAAGGGAAAAGGAGATTAAGGAGGGATAACTACGTTTCCTTAAACGATGCTAACACGCATAACTGCTCCCCCAAACGGACTCACAAACTCCAAGAACTTCAAGGTGTTCAGGGGAAAAATAAGAAAGATGAAGAGAGGCATCTATTCTGAGGTTAACAATGTGAGAAATAGGGTTTAGGTCGAGTCTTATGGTATAAATACAAGTTACGGCATAACGGGCTCCTATTTTAGCCCAAACTGTATACAGATCGGTATTTTGACCGTAACTTGAACTACAAGTTTCCGATTGAGGCATTCTTTGTGTCGTTAGAAAGCTCAGAGAAATATCTACAAATTGATTTCTAACGATCGAATGCTAAATCGGACGATAATATGGTCAAAAGTTCGATTGAATTTTAACGATAGATTTGGTAGTTATTCCTAGATAGGATCTTTAGGAGATTATGATAATATCTTAAGAGATAATCAAAAAAGGATTATCTCTACGAGATAAACTATCTCGATTTAAATACTAAATCATATGGTATCTCATAATATCTTTCTTAATCACTTATTATTAATAAAAACACATATTGTATATTAATATATAAAATCACATACAAAAACATATATCCATATAAGATTACACTTTAAGGAACACAATCTCATATTAATGCAAATATTCATATATTAAAATACATATTATCATATTTAATAATATATACATATATGTGTGTGTATATATATATATATATATATATATATATATATATATATATATATGTATGTATAAAAAATACTGCAGCACTAATAACAATTAAATTATCAATTATATAAATAACAATACTAACTTCATTAACAATAATAATAATAATAATAATAACAACAACACTTCCAGTAACATGATCCCTTATACGAAAATCGGGGTGTTACACCAAACATGAATGATTTATTTACCCTCTCCTCCCATCCTCTCAACCAAACACAATAGCAATTAAAATCCCTCCTCTCCTCTCCCGTCCATTAAAATCTCTCTCATCCCCTCCTTTCATTTGAACAAAACACACCCTTAATGTCAAATTCAACCCACATAACCATATTAAAGCAATAACAAAAAAAAATTGGGAATTTTTGTTAATTTTTAAATCAAAGCTCTAAATCCCACACCCCTAATTCCCGGCAACAAACAACATTTACTCTAAAATGCTGCGTAAGAAGGAAAATCAGCAAGTTGGAACTTACGGATTTAGAGTCTCGAAGAGAACAAATCTTTGTATCTCACACACACACTCTCTCTGCCACTGTTTGTCATTAATGGAGCTTCCGTTTTGTAACATGTTTGTTGCTCGGAATCGCCAGGTATGCGGTTGCTATCGCGCAAGGACTCAGGTTGCTGTCGCGAGAAAGGAAGGAGATGGTGTGCAGAAAAAAGATAAAAAGAACATATCGTCAGCTTATCCGACGCTAAATCTCTGAAATTAGCGTTGGACCTCCCACACAAACATAGATTCATTAAAAATAAAAAACAAAATAAACATTATTGGAACGTTTGCATCGCTAAAGTGGATACTAAATGTTTGCACTAAATGGCTATTTTCTTGTGTTATATATATGTTTTTTTAATCATTCTAGTATATATATGTTAAAAACCTCTAAAAAAAAGTTTTCATACTCCGCTTAATTGTAATAATAATAAATTATTTTGTAATAAAGAATGTTGAACGTTGAACGGTTGAAATAGAGTAGCAATAAAACAAACAATTCAAATGTAATTAAAGATTATCAAAATAAAATCAAAAAATTAACAGGAATATTAATTTTAATAAATGGTAATAAAAGAGAAATTTGAGATCTTTCAAAATCAAATTATTTTAGAAATATTTTTCCAACAGGAGAAAGATGCTTCCTTTTGTCAATATTCCAAGTTTGCCTTTCTCTCTCAAACTCATTTGTCTTTCAAACCGATTTGCCATCTCACCTTCTCAAAACAATCTCTATAGCAGCTACCGAAGACACATGCCACCAAGCATGTCGACATCGGATGGATCATCATCCGCTTTTGGGTGTTAGTGGAAGTAGATGGAGGTTGGGAAATGGAAGGGAGCAGCGGAAGCAACATGGTCATGATCATCTGCTTCTTGGGTTGGTGGAAGTAAACTAGAAAGTCCTGAAACCCCAAATGAAGCTTTCCATGATGATAGGAATAACTAATAAGAAGGCAATGAACAGAAACATGAACATGTTCAAAAGGAAGACATTGATGATCATAAAAGTAACACCTTTGTTCGTGCTCCTTTTCTTGAGTTGTAAATAACATGTTCAAAATACACTGTTTTTGGGTCGTAACAAATGTCTTCTCTTACAACAAAATATTTAATATCAATACGGTTATTTCAGCCTCCACTTTTATAATTCTTCAAAATGAATACTACAACCAAATTATCACGTAAAGATTGAATTGACAACTTTAAGTCCAGAAACAAAATTTTCAAGCATTTTGCATGTGATGTAACTTAATAGCATCCACTGTGATGTAACTTGATAGCATCCAATGAATTTTGCCTCCATAATAGATAATGCAATGATTCTTAGCTTTTTGCTTCTTGCCACGACCCAAAACCGGGGGCGTGACCCATCCATAAAAAGTATCTAGGCCCCAATTCTGAATTTTTTTCAAACACATTCCAAAAGTGTCCTAAACCCACTAAGATGTGAGAAATGCTTGTGATTATGGAGTTGTTGATTTGAAGTGTTGTAATATATTAGCATTAATATCAGATTTGTACATATTTGATTTTATTCTTGTTTTTATTAGGGCTAATTTTTCTCCTTTAATTTTAGCATAGCAATCAATGGCATTAGCATATATATTGTAACCTTCTCTATACACAATAATTCCAAGGAATAATATTCATACATTCCAACATTCCTTCGTTACTATATGGTATCGGCAGCCTAGGTCGTTCCTAGAGCTTGCCTTTGTATTTTCCTGTTGCTGAGCAGCCTTATTACTGTCTCCTATTGCAGCCTTATTGCTGCCTGAAACTAATATCACCACCCACCACCTGCCGCATGCGTTTTTTGTCTCACCAGCCTCGCCGGACTGCTTGTCGGCACTTTTCCAGCCACGCCCGAAAACCCCACCCCGAAACGATCAGCCATGTGTCGTCACGCGCAACCCTTGCGCCGCTGCACTGTTAGCGCATGAGAGCCATGCAACGCCCTCCAGCCCACCGTGAAACCACCACCGTTCTGATCGTCGGGTCCTCCCCGTCCTTTTGACTGTTTTCAGGCCTAACCAGAATGTCTATATAAGACACCCAATCCTCCACCATCGTCACGCCGCCTCCGCCTTTGCCTTCGCCTCTGGTTGCCGTTGCAGCACTGAATCCAAATGACCTTCCAGTTTTACACTATTCTTATCACCTCAACGGTAATAACTATCTCCAATGGGCCCAGGTCATTCTCACCACTCTCAAGGGTCGTCGAAAGTTGTCACACATTGTCGGGGATCCTCTGACGGCAAAAGGCCCATAGTTCGACGTTTGGGATGATCAAGATTCTTTGATTATGACTTGGCTTTGGAACTCTATGATACCAGATATCAGTAAGAATTGTATGTTTATTGCTACTGCACGTGAAATTTGGGATAGTTGTAGTCAAAGCTTTTCTAGGAAACAAGATATTGCTGCATGTTATGAATTAGAAAACACAATTTTTAACACTAAGCAAGAATCTCTTTCTATCACTGGTTATTATGGTACTCTAAATGGTTTATGGATTGAGCTAGACCAAAACCAGGATTTAAAGATGAAATACACTGAGGATTCTGCCACTTTAACCAAGTTTATTAAGCGTGGAAGGGTCTTTAAGTTTCTCTCTGGGTTGAACTCTGAGTATGACCCTATTCGGGTTCAGATTTTAGGTAAGGACAAACTTCCTTCTTTCTCCGAGGCATTCTACACAGTTAGGGGGGAAGAGAGTCGTCGGGATGTCATGTTGAATAATGTTAATTCAAGTGATGGTTCTGCTTTGGCCACTGGCAAAGGCCCTATTGGTGGGTTATCATCTGAAAAGCATGGATCCTCCTTTTGGAAGTCGTCCGCCAAATGTGATGAGCACTGGTGTACTTATTGCTAGAAGTCTGGTGACACTAAGGACACTTGTTTTAAACTCCATGGTAGAGACAAGGTTCTTGGACGCTCTGGGGGTTTTAAAGGCGGTCAACAAAGGCAAGTTAATCAAACAGTGTCTGACTTGGTTCTGAAGGGTAAAGAGATATTTGCACCAGCATCCAAGGAAGCAATTTCGGCGCTTAGTAAAGCCGAGATGGATCGTTTGCGCACTCTCTTGGATTCTATGAGTAAGCCTTCTGGCACGTGTTCTCTATCCATGGATGGTAAGAATTTAAGTTCATTATCCTTTAATGTTTCTAGTACTGTATCTGAAGATCTCTGGATTATTGACTCTGGTGCTACTGATCATATGACCCCTTATCCCTCATATTTTTCTACTTACTCTAAATTATTTGGTAAGCATCACATCACGGTTGCAAGTGGATCCCATGTCCCTGTTTTAAGATATGGTACAATTTTACTTCAACCTTCCCTTCCTTTGCATAATGTGCTTCATGTCCCTCATTTGTCAAATAACCTTATTTGTATTCATAAGCTTACCAGAGATTTAAATTGTACAGTGACCTTCTTTCCCTCTCATTGTGTGTTTCAGGATCTTACCACGGGGAAGAAGATTGGGGTTGCTAAGGAACAGGGAGGGTTATATGTCCTACATCGGACTTATGGTAGTACCAGTCAGACGGTGTCCACATCCAGTCATCAGACAAGTTCATATTCCACTGCATCTCAGATCTGGCTTCACCACAAACGCCTTGGTCATCCTCCTTTTTGTCTTCTTAAGTCTTTATTTCCACAATTGTTTAAAAAAGAGTTTGTTGAGTCTTTTCTTTATGATGTTTGTCAGTTTGTGAAACACCATCGTACAACTTTTTCTCCAAGTAATAATAGAAGTATTGAACCTTTTGATCTTATTCATTCTGATGTGTGGGGACCTTCCTCTAATTCTAATATATCTGTTGCAAAATGGTTTGTTTCTTTTATTGATGATTGTACTAGGGTCACATGGATATTTCTTATGAAAGATAAAACATAAGTGTTTCCATTATTCTTGAATTTCTATCACATGGTTCAAACCTAGTTTGGAAAATCTATAAAATGGATACGATCTGATATTGCAAGGAATATGTGAATCAACATTTCAGAAAATTCCATAAAGAAAATGGTGTGTTACATGAGTTCACTTGTGTTGATACTCCCCCAACAGAATGGGGTTGCACAAAGAAAGAACCGTCATCTCCTAGAAATTGCAAGAGCACTTCTATTTCAAATGTCTGTCCCTAAGTCTTATTGGGGGGAAGTTGTCTTAACTACTGCATACTTGATTAACAGATTGCCCTCCCTTGTCTTAGATGGTCTTAGTCCTGTGCAATTCATGACTTCCTTCTTTCCTTCAGTTCATACCATGAAGAATCTCCCGTGTCGTGTCTTTGGTTGTGTTGCCTTTGTTCATGTCCATAGTCAACATCGTGGTAAGTTGGATCCCAGGGCTGTCAAATGTATCTTCATAGGTTATGCACTAGACAAAAATGGTTACAAATGTTATTATCCTAAAATTTGTCGTGTCTACGTCTCCATGGATGTCACTTTTCATGAATCCGAGTCTTTTCACCTTCGTCCTTAGCTCCAGGGGGAGAGTGATCAAGAAGCTGAGTCTCTTGAGTCATCTTTTATTCATCTTCTGGCTCGTTTGATGAAGGATGTGGCGTCATTTTCTAGTACTTCAGAGACACCTAAAGAATCAATATTGGTTCCTATAGATCGATAAAAATAGGTGTATTATCGAAAAAAATAACCAACCTGGTCCAACATCAACTTCAATCACCCAAACCAGAGGTAAGCATTCCTGATTCTGAGCCTTTGAATAGTCATTTACATGATATTTGTGAACCTAATCCTGATGACTTGACAATAGCCTTAAGAAAAGCCAGAAGAACTTGTGCAAAATACCCTATATCTCAGTTTGTGTCCACTAAAAACCTATCAGTACAACATCAGAGTTTTATTTCAGCAATTGATTCTACCAGAGTCCCCACTTCAGTACAAAAGGCTTTAATGGATAAGAATTGGGTTTAAGCCATGCATGAAGAGATGAGTGCTTTGAACATGAATAAGACTTGGGAAATTGTTGAGAAGCTGAAGGACAAAAGGATAGTAGGATGCAGATGGATTTACACAGTGAAATATCGGATTGATGGTACTCTAGACCAGTACAAAGCAAGGCTGGTTACAAAAGGGTACACTCAGACATATGGGATAAATTATGAGGAAACATTTACCCCAGTAGCAAATATGAACACAATCGGGATCATTCTCTCCTTGGCAGCACACTTTGGATGGGATTTGCACCAATTTGATGTTAAAAATGTTTTTTTCCATGGGAATTTGGAAGAAGAAGTATATATGGACATCCCACCAGGATATGAACCTACTAGTGGAGGGAATATGGTGTTCAAGTTAAGGAAGGCCTTATATGGACTCAAGCAGTCTCCTCGTTCTTGGTTTGGGAAGTTCACCAATGCGATGGTGTCCTTAGGTTATAGGCAAAGCCAGAGAGATCATACCCTCTTTATAATACATTCCAAAGAAGGCAAGCTTACACTTCTTCTAGTTTATGTTGATGACATGATTATTGTCGGTGATGATGAGGTTGAGAAATAGGTCCTAAAAGAAAAACTAGCTGCACTATTTGAAACGAAGGACTTGGGGAAGCTGAAGTACTTCCTTGGGATAGAGGTTGCCTATTCCAAACAAGGCATATTTATTTCCCAAAGGAAATATGTCTTGGATCTTCTTAAGGAAACAAGTAAGCTAGGTTGCAAAACCATAGGGGCACCTATTGAACAAAATCACAGGATTGGAAACAATGAGGAGAGCCCAAGGGTGGATAAGGCACAATTTAGAGACTTGTGGGAAAATTGATATATTTGTATCACACCAGACCAGACATAGCCTATTCTGTCAGTGTAGTTAGTCAGTTCATGCATGATCCTTGTGAGAAACATATGCTAGCTGTGAACAGAATTCTCCAATATTTGAAGACATGCCCAGGAAGAGGACTTCTATTTCGGAGAGAGCAAAAATTGCCCATTGAAACCTATACAGATGCAGATTATATCGGGTCAGTTGTAGACAGGCGGTCTACCTCAGGTTACTGCATGTTTTTAGGAGGAAACTTGGTGACTTGGAGAAGTAAGAAACAAAGTGTTGTTGCAAGGTCAAGTGCAGAGGCAGAATTTCGAGCTATGGCATAAGGAATTTGTGAACTGTTATGGATGAGAATCATACTCAATGATCTCAGAATAAAGTATGAAGCTCCTATGAGGTTACTGTATGATAACAAGTCTGCAATCAGCATTGCTCACAATCCAATTCAACATGATTGTACAAAGCATATAGAGATTGATCGCCATTTTATCAAGGAAAAATTAGACGATGGCCTTATAACTACAAAGTGCGTCCCTTTGGAGTACCAATTAGCAGATGTTTTCACCAAGGGGCTTCCCACAGAGTGGTTTCAAGGTCTTACTTGCAAGCTGGGAATGATAGATATTCACTCACCGGCTTGAGGGGGAGTGTTGTAATATATTAGCATTAATATCAGATTTGTATAGATATGATTTTATTCTTGTTTTTATTAGGACTGATTTTTCTCCCTTAATTTTAGCATAGCAATCAATGGCATTAGCCTATATATTGTAACCTTCTCTGTACATGATAAGTGTGATTACACCTCATATTTGTTTATCATTTTGCATGCATTTTCATATAGTTTAGGCATTTTTAATTTGATTTTTGTTAGTTTTTACCTTGGAACAGGTAAGGCGGTTTCATGGTGTTGTTTTACAAGAATTAAGAATTAAATGCTCAGGATCAATCATGATGGAGCTTGGATGAAGATGGGGCTTGAAAAGTGAAGAAAATGAGCCAAGCAGAGCCCATCACGGCCTAGCCGTGATGACCATCACTGCCATGATCGAGCAAAACTGAAAAGAAAGAAGGGAAAAGTCAGAACTGGTCACGGCCTATCCGTGATGCCCATCACGGCCATGACCTGTCAGCTGAACCAAACCCTCACAGGCAGAACTGATCACGGCCTAGCCGTGATGAGCATCACGACCGTGACAGACCAAAAATTGAAGAAGCTCCCAAGGCAGAAGCCATCACGGCCTGACAGGCCGTGATGGCCATCACGGCCGTGACGCGTATTACTTGGATCAGAATCAACTGATTTTGATCTAATTTGTGTTAGATTGGGATTCAAACTTCCCAAATCTGTAAATAAGGCATCTAGGCAGAGAGAAAAAAAGGACTTTTTGGGCTGCTACACTTAGGCTATAATTTAGGATCTCTCTTCTTCTTCTCCTCTTCTCTTATTTTTATTTTATGTTGTTGTTAACCAAGCTTGTCATCACCATGGCAAGGCTTGAGTAGTAGCTTAATTTCTAGGGATTGGGGCTATGCCCAAGATCTGCTTTTATGGTATGAATTGATGTTTTATCTTTGTTAATTGCGATTTTGCTTTAGATCTGATTTCTATTGTTTTAATTACTCGTAAATTCGGTGGCCACTTATTTGCATGTCGTAGATATTCTAATGAGGAACCTAGCGGTGAACTTAGGTATCGGATCTATAAAATCAGACTTAGGACTGAAATCACGAGAATTAGAAGTCGTCCTTTGAGGATTAACGAATTGTCACAAAGCGTAAAGGGTTCAATCTAAATTCGACTACCACGAGAGTAGGGGTTGGTTTAATTGGGCACGGTTTTTGTAACCCGAGAGGGAGCATTAGCTATTTGAGGATAAATCCGCCTTCAAAGCAATTTCGGTAATTAACAAGGGGTAATCAATTTAGTAACGTAAACAATCTTGTTGGTAATCCAATTCCTAGGAATCCATTTAGATCTAAAAAACCATAAACTGATTTACTTTCTGTTTTACTTGAGTGCATTCCTTATCCAAGTTATCTCTTATTTTAAAAATCAAAACCAAAACAAAATCTTTTTTTTTTGTTTTACAGTCCAGTTTTATCGATTTGATAATTAATTGCGATTTGAGATCACGGTCTTTGTGGGATTTTTATTACTTGGCGACGAATCCGGTACAGTTGCCGGAATCGCACATGCACTCGCACGACACAAGTTTTTGGCGCCGTTGCCGGGGACTGTGCTTCCTCGAACATCAATTTAATTTTTAAATTGATTTTTCTGGACCTTTTCTTTCTTTCTTTTTAACTGATTTTTGTTATTATTAAAAAAAAATCTCTTTTTCCTTCTAGAGTATCTATCTCTCTGTGCTTTTTATGCAAAAATCCCCAAGTCTTGCAGACCTTATAGAGGTTGACCCAGAAATCGAAAGGACCTTTCATAGACGTAGGAGACTACAAAGAGAGAGAGAGAGGTTGATTCCCATTCCACTAATGGTGAATCTCCCGGATACGAAACCGTTGAAGGACTACGCAGCCCCAAATGCTAGGGGTTTGCGAACTGGGATTGCCAGGCCAGAGATTGAGGCGGAGAACTACACTATACCGCCTATGCTAATCAACATGATTAGGCAACATCAATTCGGAGGACTGCCCTCGGAGGACACGACTGATCACGTGGAGACATTCTTGGAGTTCACCGATGCAGTTAGAATTCAAGGCGCCCCGGTTGATGCTATTCGTTTGAGGTTGTTCCCCTCATATCTGACTGGAAAAGCAAAAGCTTGGATGAAACAAATGCCCGCTAACACCTTGTCGACTTGGGACCAACTGGAGCAGGCGTTCTTGGAGAAATTCTTCCCTCCATCCAAGACGACCTACATACGAACCCAGATCACCGGCTTCTTCCAAAAGGACGGAGAATGCTTATCCGAAGCTTGGGATTGCTACAAGGGATTTCTGGAGTCTTGCCCACATCATGGACTCGAGAGGTGGTTATTAGTGCACACCTTCTACAACGGATTGGATTACTCTTCGAAGGTGTCACTCGATTCCGCAGCTGGTGGAGCCTTTATGAATAGGCCTCTGACTGAGGCATTCAACATCATTGAAAACGTGGCCACCAACTACCACCAATGGGGTTCAGAAAGAGGTAATAACCCGAAAAAGATTTCAGGGGGTAAGTTTGAAATGAATAGCACTGATCTTATTATGTCTAAAATAGACTCACTGAATAAACGGTTTGATCAGCTTGAAAGGGCTAACGTGAGTTCAATAGGTGCTACTAACATTGTTTGTGAGATTTGTGGAATACAGGGACATGACATAATGGAGTGCCCACGGGGTATTGCTCATGGATCCGACGCTTCGGGGGAACAAGTGAACTCTTGTCACAACTTCTACGACACGAACCTGAAGTTGCCCAATTATGCTCCCCCAAATCCTTACAACCAAGGAAGGAAGAACAACCCTTACCTCTCCTACAGGAACTACAGCAACACACTGAACCATGAGTTCCAAGAAGGCCAAGGTAATAGGAGACCCGCAGCGGGGTATCCTCAGGTACAGAAGTCTAAACTCGAGTCTTTATTGGAAAGTTTTGTGGAAACTCAAACAAAACAAAATGAAGAGTTTAGACAACAAGGTAGGGCAGTAAACGAGGCAATAAAATAGCTAGCATCTAAGGTGGATAACTTAGCCATCCACAACAAGATGCTAGAAACTCAGATTGCCCAACAAGCCAGCACATACTCTAGACCAAAGGGTACGTTCCCGGGCTAAATCGAAGCTAATCCCAATGAACATTGTAATGCCATATACTTGAGGGATGATAAGCATGGGGTAGTTGAAAAGGATGTGGAATGTGAGGAGGACATGAGCGAGGATGAAGAGCCAAAACCAAAGTATGTCCCTCCACCACCGTACCAACCCTCGATACCTTTCCCACAAAGGTTGGTCAAGAGAAAGCAAGTAGATATAGAAGCTAATATGCCTCATAAACTGAAAGACCCAGGTAGTTTCTCTATCGCTTGCTCAATTGAAAAGGTACAAATAGACCAAGCCTTATGTGACTTGGGGGCTAGTGCGAGCTTGATGCTGCTCACTATCTTGGAAAGGTTGGGAACCAAAGAGTTGAGTCCATTCAAATTCTCCTTACAATTTGCGGATGGCTCAACTAGAACTCCTCTAGGCATACTAGAGAACGTTCCTATAAAGGTAGGAAAATTTTTCATCCCTACCGATTTCCTGGTATTGGATATGAAAGGGAATTCTGAACTCCCCATCATTTAAGGAAGGCCTTTATTGGCCACCGCTGGAGCAATAATAGACGTAAGGAATGGCAAACTCTCTCTGAACGTAGAGGAAGGTAGGGTAGATTTTAAATTGACTAACTCATATAACAACCCTCCTTTTGTGAGTTATATGTGCAGGATCAATATAACGTCTCCAGTGGTAAAGGAAGAGCTCAACATGGAAGCAACTCCGAAGATTTACATGGCAAATGATGCACCCAGTAGTGATGAAGTTGGAGTTGCTAATCATGTGGAAACAAAACTTCAGCCGGGAGGGAGTAAGGTCATGAAGCTCAGAGTGAAAAGAGCGAAGCGGAAGCACAATTGGCCATATGAGTAGAATAGGATCTTTGAAGGACTCCCATGGAAGAGAAGTGTTCCTGCACTTCTACGCCCAACCGACCCTGGTTGACTGAAGGAAGTATGGTCAAGCTTAGGACCATAAATAAGCGCTTCTTAGGAGGCAACCCAAGTTTTCTTTCCCTTTTCCATTTGTTTTTGAGTTTAGCTCTTGAATAATTTGAGAAGATCAAGAGAAAAAAATCATAAATTAATAGATTTGTCAACTGTTTTCAGGCTAAGAAGGAAAAAAGAGCAAAAAGGGCAGGGACAAACAAAGTCAGAAGTCATCACGCCCAAGCCGTGACAGTGGTCACGACCGTGATGAGCTAACCAAGAAGACCAGAAAGGATCATGGCCCTGCCGTGATAAGCATCACGGGCGTGATGGGAAGGACCCTAAAGATTAGAGAGTATCACGGCCAAGCCGTGATACCCATCACGGCCGTGACAGGCCAGCTCCTGAAGACCAGAATTGATCACGGTCTGCCCGTGATACCCATCACGGCCGTGATACAATTTCCAAAAATCTTTGACTAGGCATGTGAGCCAACATCCGCTACCACCTCAGTGAGTTGTTCCATTTTTCTCCTCTCTCCGACTTGATTATTTACATTGGGGACAATGTAAGTTTTTAAGCTTGGGGTAGGGGTATTTGTGCATTTTTGCATTTTTCATGTTGCACTCATATAGGCATAGTTTTGCTTGATCACATGATTAGATTGCCCTTTGTTTAGAGTTTGCATCCAATTGTGAGAACTTGGTGCCAAATAAATTGAGATAGTGAATCTTTGAACCCAATTTTTTTATGCTTGTGATAAGGCTAAAAATAAAAATTCTTGAGATGATCTTTTGATAGTTGATAATTAGCATGTGGTTCTCTAGATTTGTGTTTCTCATTGATTTTAAACTACTAAATGTGAGATTTTGAGCCAAAAAGGGGTACTTACTAAATCTACCCCATTCTTTGTGATAGAGTGTTTTATTCCTCTTGGATTGTATTCTCTAGAACATGACTTGAAACCGTTTTGAAACTTAGAAATTTTTGAAAACATTTTTGAAAATGATTGAGGCACTAGGTATTGTTTTTCGGCCTTCTGAGCTTTGATTGACTAAATGTTACCCCTTAGTTGCCCAATTTTGAGCCTAATAAAATAAAATACTTTTCTTGGTTCCTTGAATTACTTTGATGAATAATTCTTGGTATGACACCTTTTAAAGTATTGCAAAAAGGGTAAAAAGGTAGTTTGAAAAAGTATGGGATGAGAAAGTTAGAAAATATTTCTCTTGAATTGAAAATCTTCCCTTCTACAAATAAATAAAATAAAATAAAATAATATGGAGCAAGGGATGACAAAAAGAAAGTGAGAAATAAAATAAAAAGAAGGAAAGAAAGGTGGAAAGATGAATCGAAGCCCAAAAAGGGTATTTTAGAAGGTGTCATGCTTTGCAATGTTTGATATTTTGTTTAACGCTCTTGAATTTCCTTTTCTTGATTTCCCCACCTAACGATTAATCCCATGGCCCCATTACAACCAAAGTAAAAGACCTCTTGATTCTTTTGTGTTTTCATTAATAAAGTGGAGATTTGGTTAATAGTCAAGCTTATGGTAGAATACCTTCCTTGAGGAAATTGAGCGAATTGTCATATTCCCTTAAACACTTAAGTGAGGTGAGAAGAGTGGCCGAATCAGTGAGAATATGGATTTAGGAAACCTAAGATTTTAATCGGACTTGAAATTGATTGTCTCTAAGTTTCTTATTTGAATAAGCCTGTTACTTGGATTAGCTACTCGGGTTCTTGGTTCACTATCCACACTCGAATTATTTATATCTTCTGTCCTTGGCGATTGCTTGAGGACAAGAAAAATCTTAAGCTTGGGGTGATTTGATGAGTGTGATTACACCTCATATTTGTTTATCATTTTGCATGCATTTTCATATAGTTTAGGCATTTTTAATTTGATTTTTGTTAGTTTTTACCTTGGAACGAGTAAGGCGGTTTCGTGGTGTTGTTTTGCAGGAATTAAGGATTAAATGCTCAGGATCAACCATGATGGAGCTTGGATGAAGATGGGGCTTGAAAAGTGAAGAAAATGAGCCAAGCAGAGCCTATCACGGCCATGATCGAGCAAAACTGAAAAGAAAGAAGGCAAAAGTCAGAACTGTTCACGGCCTAGCCGTGATGCCCATCACGGCCGTGACCTGTTAGCTGAACCACAGGCAGAACTGATCACGGCCTAGACGTGATGAGCATCACGGCCGTGACAGACCAAAAATGAAGAAGCGCTCAAGGCATAAGCCATCACGGCCTGGTCGTGATGGCCATCACGGCCGTGACGCTTATTACTTGGATCAGAAGCAACTGATTTGGATCTAATTTGTGTTAGATTGGGATTCAAACTTCCCAAATCTATAAATAAGGTATCTAGGCAGAGAGAAAAAAAAAAGGACTTTTTGGGCTGCTACACTTAGGCTATAATTTAGGATCTCTCTTCTTCTTCTCCTCTTCTCTTATTTTTATTTTATGTTGTTGTTAACCAAGCTTGTCATCACCATGGCAAGGCTTGAGTAGTAGCTTCATTTCTAGGGATTGGGGCTATGCCCAAGATCTGTTTTTATGGTATGAATTGATGTTTTATCTTTGTTAATTGTGATTTTGCTTTAGATCTGATTTCTAGTGTTTTAATTACTCGTAAATTCGGTGGCCACTTATTTGCGTGTCGTAGATATTCTAAGGAGGAACCTAGCGGTGAACTTAGGTATCGGATCTATAGAATCAGACTTAGGACTGAAATCACGAGAGTTAGAAGCCGTCCTTCGAGGATTAACGAATTGTCACAAAGCGTAAAGGGTTCAATCTAAATTCGACTACCACGAGAGTAGGGGTTGGTTTAATTGGGCACGGCTTTTGTAACCCGAGAGGGAGCATTAGCTATTTGAGGATAAATTCGCCTTCAAAGCAATTTCGGTAATTAACAAGGGGTAATCAATTTAGTAACGTAAATAATCTTGTTGGTAACCCAATTCCTAGGAATCCATTTAGATCTGAAAAACCATAAACCGATTTACTTTCTGTTTTACTTGAGTGCATTCCTTATCCATGTTATCTCTTATTTCAAAAATCAAAACCAAAACAAAATCTTTTTTTTTTTGTTTTACAGTCCAGTTTTATCGATTTGATAATTAATTTCAATTTGAGATCACGGTATCTGTGGGATCGATATCTTTTTATTACTTGGCGACGAATCCGGTACACTTGCCGAAATCGCACGTGCACTCGCACGACATCAGTACACAATAATTCCAAGGAATAATATTCATACATTCCAACATTCCTTCGTTACTATATGAAGTCTTGGACAAAATATTGTATCTTTTGATGATTTCATTGTGGTTATGAGATAATATTGAAATGTTTGTGGGTGGGTTTGTATGTGTGTGTGGGTGGGTGTGGGTGTGTGTGGTGAGACACCCCGATGTCCAATTATAGAAAACCATATTTTATTAAAAACTTAATAGTGATAATGAAGTTAAGCGGATATATAAAACAGCGAAGAAATAAAAACCTTAAGTAAAACAACCATTCAATTATGAACATAACATCACGCACACACACACACACACACACAAACACACACACACACACGCACGCACACACGCACGCACACACGCACGCACACACACACACACACACACACACACACATACACACACATACATATACATAGATATGGTATCACATAAGTACAGTCATAATGTAAAGTAAAGGGAATCCCATCAGTAGGATCCAATATAGATACAAACCTGATAAGAAAAGAAAATGCATAAAAAAGGTCTAAACAAAAGATACATCTAGTAAGATACGCACTGATCAAACCTATCAGGTACGACTACTACTACCCGTACTCTCACCTATGCCTCCTTTGAGCCTGGATGGTCCCGACGCTCCCCTACTGCTGCTAGAAGAGCTCCTCTTAGGACGCTGCTGGAATAAGCGTCGATACGTCAAAATGCTCCTGGAAGACAACCAAGAAGACTCAGATGGAGCTGGTCTCACATCGGGAACCTCTGGAATCTTTGGTGCTACCAGGTGGTCAACATAAGGTACAACCTGATCGTCAAGTGTTGGTACAAGGTCAGGTCCTCGTACTGGAACGTCTACAGGCACCAGAACTGGTAAGTGCACAACCTCGGGCATCGGCGACATAGGCAGAATCGGTGCTGCCGGAAAACCAATAGGGAATGGGAAGGTCTGGCCAACTCTAAATGACCCGACCCAACTGAAGGTTGCTCTATGTAGTCACCGATACAGGACCCGTATAAACCGCGAAGCGAGTGGCTGGGTCCGTAAGCCACCCATTCTCATCAATAAACTCCAACTCAAAAGTCCCCATCAGGGGGAATCCTGCTGGAGCCTCCATCCATGGATGCTCCCAGTCGCTATCTGTAATATTCGGGTTTGTACGTACCGCGATAGAAAGAAAACACAAAAGAAAAGAGAAGCAGATAAGAAACTATCCAACATCAAAACATTGAAAAGGGTATGTAACATTTAATCAATAAAAGCACACAGACATGCATCATTTTATATATACAAACATCCTAGAGACATATTATCTCCCTCTACCCTTCCCACTCATGCAAATGATAATGTATGATAACGTGGCCACCACCAATACTGTCATACATTCCTCAGCTGCTCAGTTAGTCGTCCAAGCGACGCGTCCCCAAATCCCGATGCACACCCTCATCCACTGTGAGAATGCCTATCAAAAGCAATGACACTATAGCTGCACATCTCGCTCCGGTGCACACCCTGGTTCTCTCTCAAGGGTGCTCATGCATCACAATGAAGCTATAGCTGCACATCCTAATTTTATGTTGGGACGGTCCCGCGAGGACTCCAAACCTCGTGTGTTCCCAGCACACAGATATAATTCACAACACGCATATGAATGAATCTCACCGACATGTATCAAGTCATACCCTAGTGCCTTAACCTCTCATTATTATCTCATAAGATACCTCAGTAACATTACATCATCAATCTCATAATACAATATAAATTAATTAGGTTAGGCATCTCTAAGACATGTGTCAAATATCCCCAACATACATCACCATAAAATCATCATGTATCAATACCTAGAGAACACTAATCATGTTGTCATATCAAGCATATTAAAATATACATTTAATGACATGAATAGAAAAATAATCACATAGACACCATTAATCCAAACATATCATGTTAATGCAAACAACACACCATGAGCAGATTAACAGACAAAATAAAGCAACCTCTGATATCATAAATTTAACCTAACGGTGATAAATCTATAATCTTCATATCATCATTGGTACCACTAGGTAGTCCCCAATGTGATATTGACATTGTCCATTATTCACCTACAAGTAGGGTTTAGGTCACCCTGCGCCATTATTGAAATAAATGCTACTTAGCCATTTTCCGCCGTTAGATGGCTTCTTTCTCCCACCTGAGATGCCGTAAACTAAACCAGAAGCAACGAATGAACCCTCTCTCAACTCTCCTAGCTGCTGCCTTGCACAGAACAAGGGTCCCTGGGCCTCCAAAAATTCACTTGAATACATCATTACGAAGCGTATGTTATAGGTAACCCTAATTTGAAATCGGAATTGAAAACGGATAGACGGATTGAAAGATAATCCTAATACTGTCACCGTCGACATTTCATCATAAAGAGGGTATAGATTGCCTTAGCTTAGAGAAGAAAAGGAAGCTAGGGTTTAGAAGACGTCGTTGCCATGATCATGATGACAAACTCAGAATTGCATCAGGATGATCGGTTGAGTCAGAAACAAGACCTGAAGAGCTCTCTCTCTAACTCTCTCTCTATCTTTCTCTCTGGCTCTCTGTTATGTTTTTCTACTCACGGTGAAAGTGAACTTCAGTTCACTTGAGCCCTTTTTATTTTTGCCATGCTGCTACGCCAAGCTTTAGCGTGGTTAGGTAACCGCCACTGCACATGCAACCAATCAGAGTTTGCCACGTGGAGTCAACGACAGAGCTTGTTTGGTTGACCTCCAAGATTGAGTGTGGAGTAAGTCATGCTTGAGCGTTGACCATTGACCAGAAACCCTAATTTTTACAATTCGTCGCATTCTGAGCCCGTTTGATCTCCGATTGTCTTCAAATTTGAGATATAGACTCTCCTATAATTAAGGAACAATCTCAACCCTCCAAATATGCCTAAACTCTCCCTTAAATCAAAATTATTTATTATGCACTCTCGAGCGTTCTAAGCGATACCAGAAAACCCTAGGTTACGTTTACGTTCTATTCCACACCGGTTGATCGCGTACATTCCATGCAAAGGTTCCTACACCCTAACCAACATATTAAGCATCTAATACAAGTCTTAAACTTCATCATCATACGTATAACAAAGTCATAAAAGCACGGATGTTACATGTGGGTGCGTGCGTGCGTGTAGATAAGTATACATGCTAGTTGCGTTAGTTGAATTACCTTTGTAATGATATAAGTGATTTAAATTTGTAATATTTGTGACTATATTGAGGGATATTATTTATTATATATGAAAGGAAGGTAGTGGTTGAGGGTAAAAGTGTAAAATCACTTGTGTACAAAGTTTTCTCATTCATTTTTCAATATTTATTGATTTTATTAGGAATATAAATCTAAGTATTTATGATAATTGAATCAAATATTGACTTATATTTTTTTCCTTATTTTATTTTAATTTAATATGGACTTAAAATATTTAATATCACTTATAAATATGTTATTTAATTATATTTAGTTACCATAATATATATTTTTAAATATTACCTTTAAAGTATCTAAACTCTTTTATTTGTTGTTCTCTGAACTGAATTAAGTTTAAGTGTTTTTTATATAAAAACACATTTTACTTGGTGTTTATGTTAAATGTCACTAATTGTTAGTAAAGGGGAATTAACTTGCTTATTTGGATATTAATCAATTGATTTGTTTATAGTTGTCTACTTAAACTATTTGTTTGCCTCTTAATATTAAGAGAATATTCCCCTCTTTAGGGTTTTGGAAGGGCCCACTAGTGGAAAATATGCCTTTAATGACTAGTTTTAACAGAGGTTAGACAAAAACCGACGTTATAAAAGAAGCGGTGGCAGTATCGTAAATATCTGGATCATTTAAAACACTTGTAACAACGGTTGTACGATAACCTCTGTTAAAAGAGACATTTAACAACGGTTTTACCTAAACCGCCGTTACAAGTTAGATATTTTCAGAATAATGGTGGAGAGAAAATCTATTGCCAGCGGTTGATAGACAACCGCTGTTAAAAGTGACATATAACAACGGTTCGAATTGAAACGCTGTTACATGTCTTTATATTTTAACATATGAAAACTCAGGTTCCTTTTTCACTACTCCCGCGCCCTAACACATGTAAATTTCTTCAACCCAGGTTCCTTCGTCCTCGTCTCCGTGATGCCACCACTTCGTCCTCCACCATAGTTCCTTCGTCCCCCCTTTATCCTCCACCACTTCATCCTCTCTCACTCCGGCTCTACCTCGTAAGCTCTCTCTCTCCCTTTCCATTTGTTGCGATTTATTTTGCGTTTTATGCATCTCTGTTTATGTTTTTGGGTTTTATTGAAGAACATGTTTGTGGTTCTATGCATTTCTGTTTTATCTTGTGATTTTGGATTTTGATGTTTTTGTGGGTGGTTTTGTTTCATTGTTTTTGCGTTTTGGTTTATGCCTGTTGTCTCTCTTTCGATTTCATATATGCGTCTCTGTTTCATTAATTTTGAGGGTGATTTTGTGTTTTATGTTTTGTGTAAAATGTTGTTGTGGTTGTTGTTTTGCTTTTGGTTCATGCTCATTGTCATGGTTATTTATTTGCAAAGGTGATGATAATATAGTTTGTTATGGTTTAGATGCCCCTATGAAATGTATTGATCATTGATGCAAGGAAATATCATTAGAGTCCATCTAATTATTTTACAGAATGTAGTTGTGTGTATATTTACAGAACGTAGCTATGGATCGTAGTTGGATGGTTAGTAGATGCACAAGTGATGAGTATCGGAAGGGAGTGGAAGAGTTACTAGAATTTTCTCAAAGAATTCTTCCTGATAGTAATGGAAAGTTTTGTTGTCCTTGTGTCAAATTTGTGAATATGAGAAAATGTGAAGCTAAGGAA
This sequence comes from Sophora flavescens, assembly GCA_030762895.1. Classification (NCBI taxonomy): domain Eukaryota; kingdom Viridiplantae; phylum Streptophyta; class Magnoliopsida; order Fabales; family Fabaceae; genus Sophora; species Sophora flavescens. The sequence goes on from CM061065.1 coordinate 63,485,525, forward strand.
ATACGTACTCATCTTATTTGTGAAGGGATTTGCAAGAATTATACAAGATGGATATGGCAAGGTGATGTCTTGTTAAACCAGCCAAGTATGTCCCAAACTGAGGAAGTTGATGTAGATATGGAGGACGATCGACTAGAGGACATGATCCATGATATTGGACAAGAGTTTTTTCGGCGAGCAAATGTATATGATACTTTGTGCTGTGATGCGGAGAAGCCTTTGTATCTGGGGTGCACTACTTATACACGGTTGTCGGCGGTGTTAAAATTGTTCACTGTGAAGGCGAGATATGGGTGGAGTGATTAAAGCTTCACTGAATTGCTTGAGTTGTTGAAGAACATGCTTCCAGAAGGCAATACATTACCGGATCGTAACTATGAGGCGAAGAAGGCACTGTGTCCGATGGGAATGGAGTATAAGAAGATACACACATGCCCTAATGATTGCATATCATATAGGGGTGTGTATGAAGAGTTGCACAACTGCCCCAAGTGTGGGTTATCATGGTACAAGGTGAAGGATGGTGATACTAGTTGTGATGAGATCACAAATGGTCCTCCTGCGAAGGTGTTATGGTATCTTCCAATAATTCCAAGGTTCAAGCGATTATTCGCTAGTGTAGACGACGCAAAGAACATTAGATGGCATGCAAATGATAGGAAACATGATGGAATGCTTCGTCATCTGGTTGATTCTGTGCAATGGGGGTGAATTGATAGTTTGTTTCCGGATTTCGGAAATGATCCAAGAAACCTTAGGCTTGGACTTGCTATGGATGGAATGAATCGGTATGGTACCTTAAGTAGTATTCATAGTTCATGGCCCGTTATCCTCGTAATTTACAACCTACCTCCTTGGTTGTTGATGTGTATGAAACATGCATATATTTTTTTATGAGTTAGCATTTAGTTGTTGCATTTTCTAGCATAGTTTTTGATAACTTTTAGCATTTAGCATGCATTTTTGAATTTACCTTTAGTTCAGATGATTTCTGTTTGTTTTTGTTGCACAAGTAGGTGGATTGCAAGTTTTACAGGTTAGCCATGGAATGTACCACACCCACAGATGGTTCTTCTCTATTTCTTTCAGCAGTTGAATGTTTCACGGCCAGGCCATGAAACCTACCATGGCCATGGAACATAGAGGAGCATCCCAGAAATCAGCTGAAAGATCCACGGCCAGCCCATGGAACATTCCATGGCCGTGGATCTTGGTAAACCATTCTGTGCAAAATGTTAGTGGAGCTGGAACGATCCATGGCTTGGCCGTGGAACATTCCATGGCCATGGATCGCGTGCATCAGAATTTAAATTGTCAAGTTATTGCTCCTTTATTGAGGGGGAGTGGTTACAAATTGAAAGGGATATTAAAATAAGAGAGGGGAACTCGAAAATGGTACATAAGACATTACAGAACACCAGAAACATCAAGGATTAGAGGGATTTTACAAAAGAGGTCTCTTGGATTTCTCTATTGCTGCAACTCTAAGAGTTTTTCTCCTCCTTCTTTTGTATTTTCTTCTTTATTCTGAATGTTCTTTTGGATTCTTATGGCTGTATCTCTATGAACATGTTTGAGTAATTCCCTTATTCTAGGATTTGGTTTTAGCCCATAATGTATTAACATGTTATATTAATTTTCTCCTCTTTTCAATATGAAATACTTTTGATTCTGTTTTTAGCACGCCAACTGCTTGGGAATATGCTTGGTCACATGTTTACATGATTTTGATATTAGGGAAGCACTGAAAGGTGAACCTTAGCATCTGAACTCTAAAAACTGAACTTGTGTTTTTAATCACGAAAGTAGATTAATTTGCTTGAGGTGTTTTTGGATTTATCACTGTTCTAAAGGGGTCCAACCTAGATTCAATTACCACGAAAGTAAGAGTTGGTCTAATTGGGCACATTAGCATATTCTGAAAGGAAACGATAATTACCATTGATAAATCACCTTCAAAAGTAGTTTAGTAAAGAAAGGGGGAAATCATTACGAACTGTTAATCATCTATGTGGTGAACCATAATCCTAGAAATTCTTATAAATTGTTTTTCTACCATTTGTTAATTTCAGAATTTACAATTCTTGCTGTCACTCTACTAAACTTGATTGTGTCTCGATAATCATAATTGTACGTAATTGGTACTCATCAACACAGTCCTAGTGGAACGATATTTTACTACTTGGCATAATCGTGCACTTGCTATTTACACAAGTTTTTGGCACCGTTGCCGGTGACTGTGATTTGTTGATATCAGTTTCACTTGTATATTTGTTAATCTAGACTTTTTTATGTTTTAATTATCTTTTCCTATTCACTTGTTTTCTTTTCCTTTTTGCAGGTAATAGTTCTTGTATGCGAAGGTCTAGGAGTTTTGGAGAAGTTTTAGAAGCAGACCCAGAAATTGAAGGGACTTTTCATGCAAGAAGAAGACTGCAAAGAGGGAAAGAAGCGGCTAAAAGACAATCTACTCCAGTCTTGGCCGCTAATGGTGATGAAAATAAGCTACTCAAGGACTATACTGTGCCTAGTGTGCGAGGCTTGCGGTCTAGCATCACACGATTGCATGCATTTTCATATAGTTTAGACATATTTAGTTTGATTTTTGTGAGTTTTTACCTTAGAACGGATAAGGTGGTTTTGTGGTGTTTGTGTGCAGGAATTGAAGATTAAAATGCTCAGGACCAGTTATGTTGGAGTTTGCATGAAGGCGGAGCTTGAAATACAAGAAAAATGAGCCAAACAAAGCCCATCACGGCCTGGCCGTGATAGGCATCACGACCATGATCGAGTAGGACTGAAAAGAAAGAAGGTTAAACTCAGAACTGGTCACGGTCATGACATATAAAGTGAACCAGACTCTCACAGGCAGAACTGATCACGGCTAGGCCGTGATGACCATCACGGTCGTGACAGACCAAGCAGTGATAGGCATCACGGCCGTGACATGCAAAATCTGGGATTTTGATTTGTTTTTTTGATCTGATTTGTAATTGCTTTAATCCCAAGTTATCCTACATTATAAATAGGACTCTTAGGCTCGAAAATAGGTATCACTTGACTGCTACCAATTGGCAAAAATTAGGATTTCTTTTCTTCTCAATTTCTTCTCTTCTCTTAGGATTTTTATGTTTTTGATATTCAAGGTTGCTATGAATATGGAAATGCATGAGTAGTTGTTTTTATTTCTAGGAATTGGGGCTATGCCCAAGACTCGTTTAATGTGATGAATTGACGTTTTGTTTCTTGTTAATTTCAATTTTGCTTTCGATTTGATTCCTATTGCTTGAATTACTTGTAAATTTGGTGGCCATTTATTTGCATGTCGTAGATACTCTAAGGACGAACTTAGCGGTGAACTTAGGTATTAGATCTATAGGAATTGAACTTAGGACTTAAATCACGAGAGTTAGAAGCGGTCCTTCGAAGGTTCATTGAATTGTCACAAATCTTAATGGGTTGAATTTAAATAATTACCATGAGAGTAGGGGTTGGTTTAATTGGGCACGGTTCTTGTATCTCGAGAAGGAACATTAACTTATTTAGGATAAATTCACCTTCAAAGCAATTTTGATAATTAACAAGAGGGGTAGTCAATTTAGTAGCATGAGCAGTCTTGTTGGTAACCCAATTCCTGGAAATGTCTTTTAATTTGAAAATCTCCAGATTTGATTTGATTGCAATTTTATTTGATTGAGTTTTAAATACTTGATTTGTTAGTTAATCTTATTTCAAAAACCAAATCTTTTTCTTGTCTATTTTAATTAATTTAATAATTAATTGTTATTTAAGATCACGGTCTCTGTGGGTTCGATCTTTTTATTACTTGACGACGAAGTCGTTCACTTGCAGATTCACGCTACCAACGGCATCCTATTGAAGCCAACAACTTCGAGTTGAAGCCTTCACTTGTCTCTATGGTTCAACAGAATCAATTATGAGGTACACCAATCGAAGATCCTAACCTTCATGTGGAGGTATTCTTGGAGTTCTGTGAGACCTTGAAGCACAATGGAGTTGTAGTAGATGCAATCCGGCTGAGATTGTTCCCTTTCTCTTTGAGGGTCAAGGCTAGATCTTGGTTGCATTCTCTTCCTTCAGGGTCTGTAACAACATGGGAGCAGTTGGAGCAACGCTTCCTAGACAAATACTTTCCTCCTAGCAAGACTGCTCATCTAAGGAATCAAAACACCAGCTTGGTGGATAAGGAACCAGAGGCACTATCTGAAGCATGGGACATGTATAAAGGGCTATTGCAAGAATGTCCTCATCATGGGCTAGAAAAGTGGTTGATTGTCCACACATTTTACAATGGAATATCTTATCAAGCTAAGAGTTCATTGGATTCCGCTGTTGGAGGTGCTTTGATGAACAAAAACTTGGAGGAAGCCTATGATATCATTGAGAGGGTGGCCCAAAATCAACATTAATGGGCAAATGAAAGAAGAAATTCGAAGATAACTGCAGGTAAGTATGAGGTAGATGCCTTGGATCTCATAGCTGCTAAGGTAGAAGCTGTTGGGAATTTGCGTATAAAACAAAAAAACGCAGCGGAAAAATTCCCATCGAAGGATCCTTGCGAATGGTCATGATTCATGATTAAAAAGTTTACCTCTTGAAGCGATGGCTGTTGGTTGAAATTCCTCTATCACGAACACCGCACGAACGGTGTCTCTAAAGGTATCCACACGAGCGGACTCCGTGAACGTCCAACGTCACGAACCTGAAGCGTCTCTGTCTTACAGTGCTAGCTTCAAAACCGAGACTTACTGTTCACTCTTACTCCTTTTGTGCGGCTAGGTTATCAACCGTGTGGGCACAACAACTTAAGTGGTCTACTTATAGTAGCGCCTCCTTAAGTGAGTTAGTGAGCAGCATTTGACCTAAGCCCATCTACTATGCGCTAGGCCCAATAGGAAAGTCCAACTTTCCTTTTAATGCTTCTTTTAATCCGCTCTTATGTGTGTGACCCTATAGGTTCCCAAAACGTTAGTAGTAATATTAAATCCCATTTAATATTACAAACGATGTGAGTATCTAGCAATACATCACTGCTACCTAAGTAGTGAGAAAGTCGATGATTTGACGAAACCTTTCTGTGACAAATATTCATGTGCATTATTATCCCTTTGTCCATATATCTATATTGAACACAAGGCATAGAATGTGTCACCCTTGTATGGTTCAATATCATGTTCCCTGATACCCGAGCAGACTTAACAACAAATGAGGTCAATATCTCATATTGACTCATTTCAAAGACGGCCATGCATTTTGATCTCTCACTCTATCGGGGGCCCACGAGATATTACTCTGTTATGTAGGAGGGACAAATTCCATCTAGGTCACTCACATCCCTCTGCATGGCTCGTGGTATGCCCAATGACCGTCTTTATAATCATCCTATTACAGATGACGTTTGACGATATTAAAGCACACGACTCCTCATGTAGGGATCGTAGTGATTTCAGGTCGAAGGATTGCATACACCATTGTCACTATGAGAACTACTTATGACACTCACATAACGCTCCATGTAGTGTTCTCATGGCGGGTCAATCCAGTACATCATTACTCTAATGTGTACCTATGTGTCGACTCGATATCTCATATCCATGACCCGTGATATATGGTCATCAGTCTGCACACATAATAGTCTCAATTGTATTATTATTGTCCTTATTAATAAAATACTTGACTACGGATATTTAAGAATAGGATTTCATTGTTCAATAGTGTCTCACGATCAAGTCATATACTTGATATTCTATTAAACTGAAATTTCCATTCTAAGGACTTTATTATGTTTAAACAAGTAACACAATAAACTGGAATGCCTCATATCATATATATATATATATAAAATAGCAAGATACAAATGTAAGTCTAAAGAAATACATTGGCCTCTAGGGCTTACACCAACAATCTCCCACTAGCACTAGAGCCAATCAGGCATCAATCTAATGCCCATCGATCTAGTGTGACCTTCATGCTTCTGTTGAGCAAGAGGTTTCGTAAGTGGGTCAGCAACGTTATCAAGTGTTGATACTCTGCATATTTTCACATCTCCTCTATCGATGATCTCTCGAATGAGATGGAAGCGCCTAAGTATATGTTTGGATCGCTGATGAGATCTAGGTTCCTTGGCTTGTGCAATGGCCCCATTGTTATCACAATAGAGATCAATGGGGTCCACAATACTTGGAACCGTACCAAGTTCAACAATGAACTTCCTGATCTAAACAGCCTCCTTTCTTTGCATTGGAGGCGGCAATATACTCAGCCTCTGTAGTAGAATTGGCAACTGTCTCCTGCTTTGAACTCTTCCACCTTACAGCCCCGCCATTCAGGCAGAACACATAACCAGATTGCGATCTGGAATCATCCTTATCGGTCTGGAAGCTAGCATCGGTGTAACCTATTACAGCAAGCTCTTCCTCGCCTCCATATACCAAGAACGAATCCTTAGTTCTTCTCAAGTACTTAAGGATGTTCTTGACAGCGGACAGATGACTTTCACCGGGATCGATCGGTATACACCTTCGTTATGCATAAAGCATACGATACATCTGGTCAAGTACATAACATGGCATACATGATAGATCCAATTGCGGATGCATATGGAATCTTACTCATGCGATCCCTATCCTCTTGAGTGGAAGGGGATTGTGCCTTTGACAGGCATATACCATGTGACATAGGCAATAGTCCTTTCTTGGATTCATGCATGTTAAAGCATCTCAACACTTTGTCTATGTATGTACTCTGACTTAGGCCAAGCAATTTCAGCGATCTATCCCTATAGATCCTGATTCCCAATACATAGGTAGCTTCACCCAAATCTTTCATAGAGAAGTAATTCCCTAACCATGTCTTTACATTTTGTAGTGTAGGGATGTCATTTCCAATGAGTAATATGTCATCTACATATAACACCAGAAAACAACAATGCTCCCACTAACCTTCTTGTAGACACAAGGTTCATCTTCATTTTTGATGAATCCGTCTTTGTCTTACAAACATCATCAAAACGAAGGTTCCAACTTACGGAAGCTTGCTTCAATCCATAGATTGATCGCTGCAATTTACATACCTTTCGGCATCCTCTCAAATGTCAAAGCCTTCGAGTTGTGTCATGTACACATCCTCAAGAAGCTTTCCTTTAAGCAAGGCAGTTTTGACATCCATCTGCCATATCTCATAATCATGGTATGCAGCGATAGCAAGTAAGATCCGGACGGATTTAAGCATCGTAACAGGTGAAAAGGTCTCATCATAGTCGACACCATGAATTTGCTTGAAACCCTTGGCCACCAATCGTGCCTTAAAGGTATGTACCTTACCATCCATGTCAGTTTTCTTTTTGAAAACCCACTTGCACCCTATAGGTTTTACCCCTTCGGTGGCTCTACCAAGGTCCATACCTGGTTGGTGTACATGGAATCCATCTCGCATTTCATGGCCTCAAGCCACTTCTCGGTCTCGGGCGCTGATGGCCTCTCTGGTAGGTCACGGGCTCATCTTGATCCATGAGCAATACATCACCTTGTGGAGTCATGAGAAATCCATATCTCTCAGGGTGAGTGACGTATCTCGTTAGACCTACACTGTTGGTCTTGTGCTCTTTGGGAGCAGGTTGTTCCTCCACAACATTTTGTGAAGGTTGCTCTGTTCCACCAATGGTAGGTCACTACTCTGTGGTTCTTGAATTTCTTCAAGTTCTATCTTCCTCCCACTGGTTCCTATGGAGATAAACTCCTTTTCTAGGAATACACCCAACCCGTGCGACAAACACTTTGCCTTCGGAAGGATTATAGAATTGGTATCCCTTGGTTTCTTTGGGATACCCCACAAAGAAGCATTTATCAGATTTGGGATCAAGATTATTAGAAACTTGACGTTTTACATATGCTTCACAACCCCAAATCTTCATAAAAGATATGCTGGGTCGTCTACCAGTCCATATCTCATATGGTGTCTTTTCTACCGTTTTGGATGGAACACGGTTAAGTGTAAAAGCTGCTGTTAATAGAGCATGTCCCCAAAAAGAGTTTGGAAGGTTTGCATGACTCATCATAGACCGAACCATGTCCAACAAGGTTCGATTTCTCCTCTTAGAAACACCATTCCATTGTGGTGTTCCAGGTGGAGTGAGTTGTGATAAAATCCCACACTCTCGCAGATGATCATCAAACTCTAGGCTCAAATATTCACCACCTCTATCTGATCGAAGAGCTTTAATATTTTTACCAAGTTGGTTTTGTACCTCATTTTTTAATTCCTTGAACTTTTCAAAGGATTCCGATTTATGTTTCATAAGATACACCAATCCATATCTACTGAAATCATCAGTAAATGTGATGAAGTACTGAAAACCACCTCTAGCTAATGTGTTTAGGGGTCCGCATACATCGCTATGTATAAGACCCAAAAGATCGTTGGCTCTTTCACCTTTGCCGGTGAATGGAGCTTTAGTCATCTTTCCCAATAAACAAGACTCACATATCTCATATGATTCATAATCAAATGAGTCCAAGAGTCCATCTTTATGGAGCTTCGAAATGCGCTTCTCATTTATATGGCCTAAACGACAATGCCAAAGATAAGACGGGTTCAACTCATTTGGTTTGAACCTCTTAGTATTTATGTTATAGATGGGCATTTCAAGATCAAGGACATAAAGTCCATTACTCATGTGTGCACTAGCATAGAAAATATCATCCAAATAAATAGAACAACTTTTGTTCTTTATTATAAAAGAAAAACCAATCTTGTCCAAACAAGAAACGGAAATGATATTCCTGCTAATTGAAGGCACAAAATAACAGTTCTCTAATCGAATAGTAAGCCCAGTGTGGGCAAAGTCAATACATAAGTCCCTACAGCTAAAGCAGCAACCTTTGCTCCATTTCCGACTCGTAGATCGACTTCGCCCTTTGTCAATGGTCTACTCCTGTCTAGGTCCTGCACATTTGTACAAATGTGAGAACCACATCCAGTATCTAATACCCATGATGCAGAAGTAGATAAATTGACTTCTATAACAAACATACCTGAAGCGGAAGTCTCACTTCCCTTCTTCTTCTTGATCTCTTCCAGGTATTTTGGGCAGTTCCTCTTCCAATGTCCGGTCCGACCACAGTGGAAGCAATTGCCTTCCTTAGCCACACCACCCACAGGCTTCAAACCAGAAGTACTGGGTTTGATCTTGTTGATGGCCTTGCCCTTGCCCTTGCCCTTTTGTTTGTTCTTGGGCTTCTTGGGCTGCTTCTTGCTATTTCCAGCCTGGACCATCAAAATGGCCTTCCCTTTTCCTTTGTTAATATTTTGTTCAGCAGTTCTCAACATGCTCAACAATTCTGGCAAAGGTTTGTCAAGATCATTCATATTGAAGTTCATGACAAACTGACTATAGCTCTCAGGCAACGATTGCAGAACCAAGTCGGTGGCCAACTCTTGGCCTAAAGGAAATCCCAGTCTCTCGAGATTCTCAATGTACCCGATCATCTGTAGTACATGAGGACTCACAGGGCTCCCTTCTGCCAATTTACCCTGGAAAAGGGCTCCGGGAAACTTCGAACCGCTCATGCCTTGCTTGCTCTTGGTAGAGCAGCTTGAGGTGCACGATCATATCGTATGCCTCCATGGTCTCATGTTGCTTTTGCAGCTCAGAGGTCATGGTAGCAAGCATAAGACAGCCGACGCCTAAGGTGTCATCCTGATGCTTCTTATAAGCATCTCTGTCAGCCCTAGGAGCAGTTGAAGCCGGTGGCTCCTCAGGAATAGGCTCCTCAAGAACATACAGCTTTTTCTCATGTTTGAGGACAATCCTCAAGTTTCTGTACCAATCCAGAAAATTCGTTCCGGATAGTTTGTCCTTCTCAAGGACGGATCGCAATGACAGGTTACTTGATGTGTTTGATGCCATGGTAATCTACAGAGATAAATATGCAAAGTATAAGTATCATGCCATGAAGTTATTTAATTAGGTCTTTAATTAAATACGCCTCCCACTATTTTACTCAAAACAATGACCCTCATCATTGATTCGGAAAATCCCGTTGGAAGATTTTCTAGTGGGCCGAGATCCATATTTCACCTAGCTTTAAGTCAGCTTTGGCTGATCACTTAAAATTCGGTTATTTAGGTAGGAAACACTTTCCGATTGCATCTCATGCAACTCTTGGACAGTTGGGTGAATAACTCTTATTCTAATCCATCACATGGACTGAAGCCCAACTTATGAGCCTCTAAGCCTTTCAATCCTATTGAAGTTGGCTTAGTTAAGTCAGACCCAATGGATAGCAGTTGAACATTACATTTGTCCCATCGCGCCTTACTATTATAGATAAAGGTACCCCGCTTTGGCGGACCCACACTTAATCGATAATAGTCTTGACGAGTGCCATGCATCGGAAGGCCTTTAAATGTGGCTTAATATTTCCTTTTGAGGGATTTGTTTAAAGTTTGATCTCATCATTTGTTAAACTCTTTAACTTATTATTTACATATATGCATCTCATACATATATTAGTTAAACTCTTTTAACATACTATATACATACATGCATCTCATACATATATAAGGCAAATAAATGTGATATGGTTATGGCCCCTAACGCATTGATTCTCCCAAGCCAATGAGAGAATCTAAACTAAAACCTAGGAGCGTCCAAGCTTCTCCAAGCGAGATCTCCCACGTGATAGCGTCTTCTTGTCTCCATCATTACATTACAGAAACAGAAACCTCATTTTACATATGAGGGGAGTGAGATGAGAAAAGAAGATACATATGGAATATAAGAGAAAGGCACGGCACGCAGGCCGTATTTCAAAATATAAACCAAAAGATAAAAGGACTAAGGCCATAACCATTCACCATACATCACCAAATAAATAGTAACAACCAATAATAATACACAATTATTATTATTATTAATTTCATTAATTAGAGATTTCAAAATCTGAATTTTGAAAACGTAACATATATATAACAAATCACATTTATTATAATTGATGTTACTATAAATCACATTTATTACAATTGTTGTTACTACAAATCACATTTATTGTAATTGATATAAATTACATTTATATAAATCACATTTATTGTAACATAAATCACATTTATTGTAATTGATATAATTATTAAATGGTGACATAAAATTTTCAAAATTTGAATTTCGAAATTACACACTACGCAGAGGTAGCATGGGGCCTCCGAAGCGTGCCTCGCTTCCTTGGTGGCTAGGGCGTCAACCTTTCAACCCTAAAACCGCAAGGCCCGTGAACACTTCACGTTGCAAGGAACGGCGGCTACGGTTTCAACACTTGGAACCTCAGCCGCAACAACATGAACTTTTCATGTCTGAAACCCCTTAACGCCGCCAACACAGAACTGAAAACAATCATGTTTAACATCAACATTTGACGCCATCGCAGAACATAATAAGGATTCAGAACCAACGTACATATCGCATGCATACACAAACATGCAATAGACGTATATATCATATACATACGAAAATCACAGAAACAAGGTTTCGCAAACCAGATGCAAACGATTTTCAAAAACAATTTTTAGAAAAACGATTCACATTATAAACATGTTATCATACATAACAGATAAACCACGTAACAGAATCATGGTTTCGCAAGCGGCTCTGATACCAGTGTTGGGAATTTGCGTATAAAACAAAATAAAACGCAGCGGAAAAATTCCCATAGAAGGATCATTGCGAATGGTCATGATTCATGATTAAAAAGTTTACCTCTTGAAGCGATGGCTGTTGGTTGAAATTCCTCTATCACGAACACCGCACGAACGGTGTCTCTAAAGGTATCCACACGAGCGGACTCCGTGAACGTCCAACGTGAAGCGTCTCTGTCTTACAGTGCTAGCTTCAAAACCAAGACTTACTGTTCACTCTTACTCCTTTTGTGCGGCTAGGTTATCAACCGTGTGGGCACAACAACTTAAGTGGTCTACTTATAGTAGCGCCTCCTTAAGTGAGTTAGTGAGCAGCATTTGACCTAAGCCCATCTACTATGCGCTAGGCCCAATAGGAAAGTCCAACTTTCCTTTTAATGCTTCTTTTAATCCGCTCTTATGTGTGTGACCCTATAGGTTCCCAAAACGTTAGTAGTAATATTAAATCCCATTTAATATTACAAACAGTGAGCGGTATCTAGCAATACATCACTCGCTACCTAAGTAGTGAGAAAGTCGATGATTTGACGAAACCTTTCTGTGACAAATATTCATGTGCATTATTATCCCTTTGTCCATATATCTATATTGAACACAAGGCATAGAATGTGTCACCCTTGTATGGTTCAATATCATGTTCCCTGATACCCGAGCAGACTTAACAACAAATGAGGTCAATATCTCATATTGACTCATTTCAGCACGGCCATGCATTTTACAGTCTCACTCTATCAGGGGCCCCACAGATATTACTCCTGTTATGTAGGAGGGAAAAATTCCATCTAGGTCACTCACATCCCTCTGCATGGCTCATGGTATGCCCAATGACCGTCTTTATAATCATCCTATTACAGATGACGTTTGACGATATTAAAGCACACGACTCCTCATGTAGGGATCGTAGTGATTTCAGGTCGAAGGATTGCATACACCATTGTCACTATGAGAACTACTTATGACACTCACATAACGCTCCATGTAGTGTTCTCATGGCGGGTCAATCCAGTACATCATTACTCTAATGTGTACCTATGTGTCGACTCGATATCTCATATCCATGACCCGTGAGATATGGTCATCAGTCTGCACACATAATAGTCTCAATTGTATTATTATTGTCCTTATTAATAAAATACTTGACTACGGATATTTAAGAATAGGATTTCATTGTTCAATAGTGTCTCACGATCAAGTCATATACTTGATATTCTATTAAACTGAAATTTCCATTCTAAGGACTTTATTATGTTTAAACAAGTAACACAATAAACTGGAATGCCTCATCTCATATATATATATAAAATATCAAGATACAAATGTAAGTCTAAAGAAATACATTGGCCTCTAGGGCTTACACCAACAGAAGCATTATCTCAAAAATTTGATAAAATAAACGTTAATGCTGTTAGTGCTTCTAATGCTTCTTGTGAGATTTGTGGTTCAAATGGACATGAAGCTACAGATTGCCAGTTAGGCATGGCTCGTTCTCAGGATGCAATGCTAGGCCACCTTCTGGATTCCAACAACAGGTACAAAAGTCTAACTTGGAGACTTTGAGGAAAATTTTGTGTTGTCTCAATCTAAGCAAAATGAGGAATTTAGACAAAATGGTCATGTCATGAGTGAGTCAATTAAGCAGCTAGCGTCTAAGGTTGACAATCTAGCTGCTCATAACAAGATGCTAGAGACTCAAATTGCACAGCAAGCTGGTTCCTCTACTAGGACCCAAGGAAAATTTCCTCGCCAACCCAAGCAAAATCCTAGTGACCAATGTGAAGCTGTTATGTTGAGGAGTCGTAAGAAACTTGAGGATCCTAAAGAAAGACAAGAGGGTGAAAAGAAAAGAAAGCTTGAGGAAGCTAAGATTCCACCTAGGGAAGATGAGTAAGGAAGAAACTAAAGAAAAGGGTAAGGATTCTAGTCACACACCTCTAGCTGTACCTAGACAACCTATACATTTCCCTCAAAGGTTAGCTTAGGCCAAGCTTGATAAGAAATTTGGTATGTTCTTGGAGGTTCTGAAAAAGTTATGCATAAATATCCCTTTCACAGAAGCTTTGTAACAAATGCCCACTTATGCTAGGTTCTTGAAGGATATTTTGTCTAATAAAAGGAAACTTGAGGAATATGAAACTGCGGCTTTGACGGAGGAATGTAGTTCTTTGATTCAAAATAAATTACCTCCAAAGCTCAAAGATCCATGTAGTTTTTCAATTACTTGTTTGATTGGTGATATTAGCTTTGATAAATCTCTTTGTGATATTGGGGCAAGTGTTAGTCTTATGCCCCTATCTGTTTGTAAAAAGTTGGAGATGGGTGAACTAAAACCTACAACAATCTCTTTGCAATTGGCGGATCGTTCTGTGAAGTACCCCATAGGTATTTTAGAGGACGTTCCCATTAGAGTAGGTACGTTCTTTGTGCCGGCTGATTTTGTGATTTTAGAGATGGAGGAAGATTCTCAAATCCCCATCATTCTTGGAAGGCCTTTCTTGGCCACTGCTGGAGCTATAATTGATGTGAAAAATGGTATATTATCTTTGATAGTTGGTAATGATAAGGTTGAATTTGATTTGTCTAATGCTGTGAAACACCCTTCTCATGAGAATTCTTTGTGCAGGATTGATTCATTACAGAAGATAATAAATGATGAGCCTATAGCGAAGGAAGCGGCATCATCATCATCATCATCATCATCATCATCATCATCATCATCATTATTAATGAAGTTAGTATTGATATTTATATAATTGATAAAGTAATTGTGATTAGTGTTGTAGTATTTTCATGCTTATACATATATATGTATGTATATATTGTTACATATGATGATATGCATATTAAAATATGATTATTTACATTAATATGAGATTGTGTCTCTTAATGTGTGATCTTATATGAATATATGATTTTATTTGTGATTTTATATGTTAATATATGATATGTGATTTTATTAATAATAAGTGATTAAGAATGATATGATGAGATGTCATGTGATTTAGTATTTAAATAGAGATAGTGTAATTCTTAGATTTTAGCCCCTCAACCAATCAGATTTGAGTCCTTATTAATAAAGGATAATCCTCTTTTTGGTTACCTCTTAAGATCTTATCATAATCTCCTAAGGATCCTATCTAAGAATAACTACCAAATCTGTCGCTAAACTTCCATCGAATATTTGACCATCTTAGAGTCCTATTTAAGATTCGATCATTAGATAATAATTTGTTGATATTTCTGAGATTTCTAACGACACCAAGAACGCCTCAATCGGAAACTTGTAGCTCAAGTTATGGTCAAAATACCGATCTGTATACAGTTTGGGCTGAAATAGGAATCCGTTATGCCCCAACTTGTATTTATACCATAAAACTCGACCTAAACCCTATTTCTCACATTGTTAAACTCAGAATAGCTGCCTCTCTTCATCTTTCTTAGTTTTTCCTTGAACCCCTTGAAGTTCTTGGAGTTTGTGAGTCCGTTTGGTAGAGAAATTACGTGTGTTAGCATCGTTTAAGGTAACGTAGTTATCCCTCCTTAATCTCCTTTTCCCTTTCTTTTGAATTGGGGATTAATTGGTTATTCTCTTCCCTTCTTGTTTAACCAAGGTTTGAGGAACTCGTCGAGCCGCTCGAGGGAACGTGTCTAGTTTGCCAACGTCATCGTTTTAGGAATCTCCATTCAAAGTATGGGGAGAAGGATAGTGTATACAATAGGAAAGGGGTAGCGTAAGATGAGGGGTCCCCATAACCCCGTTATTGTTGTTAATTACTATGAATGCCTATTCGTTATATGCTGTTATTAATTGTTATTGATATTGCTACGTTTAGTATGACTATGCCTAAACTGTTGTTGATGCCATGATCTGCCTGGTTGTATGAGTTAATTGTTATAATTTCTAATTGGTTGATGGTATGCTCAATGTTTATGATTATCATGTTGTTCGTCAATGATGTATAATAGTTGAATATGTTCATGATCTGATTATGATCATTATGTTGTTGTTGCTATGCATTGACTGGTTGAATGTTGATTGGATGAGGTTGTGTTGTTGTTGAGACACCCTGTTGTTCCCCGGTGTTTTATTAGCTTAAAACCTTATTAATTAATTCCTTAATCGCGCGCTTATTGTGAAAAGTGCGTAAAAATTTAAACTTTATTTAAAAAATCATATAACTTTTGCAAATTAAACACACCAAGGTTGTAATACATAAATACACACTGGTTTATTTATTACATTACCAAAATACTATTGAGGGTATCCTCTCAGTAGGATCCCTCACAGGCATAAACTTAAAATAAAAGCCATACTTAGCGTAGACATATAAAAAAATACTCCCTCTTAGACACACTGGCCATACTATCTATACCCTAATCGTCCTGGATTACGGCTCGACCTCCAGCGTCTAGTTCTTAAGGGGTTCCATCCAACTCCTCAACAACCTCTGTTTCATACAGAGCTCCGTCTAGCTCCTCAGCACCATAATCCTCCATCGGGTCTTCTAATGTAAGTAAAGTAACCCACAAGAATACAGAAACATAGGGGATAAGAAGCAGTTCTATCATCAAAAATGGAAAAGAGTAATAGTAAATTATACAGTAATTGTCATAGACATAACATCATCCAAAACCTAACTAACAAAGCATCCTCAATTTAATGTATCATCCTCTACCCCAAACTCGTACAACTAGAATTTCATACTGACGTGGCCACCACGGATTTCTTTCACACATTCTTATCGGGGAATGTCAGTCAATTGTTCAAATGGCAGGTTCCAAATTCCCGGTGCACATTCTCTTCCATGGTGAAGCTCATGCAAATCATGACACTATAGTTGCACGATGCTCCCGGTGCACACCCCATCCACTCCCGGGGGTGCTCAATGAAATTCAATGACACTATAGCTGCACAACCTATTTCTAAGGTGGAACGATCTAGCGAGATCTCTTGACCTCATGTATTATATTACCAATACAAGGTTATGAACAACAATACCGACCTTGTGTATTATATTAACAATACACGTGAATCTCACCAACCCATTTTAACAACATCCTAGTGCCTTAACCTTCCACTAGAACTCAACACATATTCTAGGTCACCATACCGCATTAAAATACATCATCTAGGTTAGGTACCTCTAAGTCATCGTTATTCTGACACCCAAAACAAACAACTATCTCTAGAACAACATATATATCTTTGCTTAAAATCTACTAAGCACAATATTACAACCAGGAAGATCAGACATAACATAACATCAGAAAATATTCCAACACCACAATATATCACATAAGCAATTCAATTATAATCATAAATTCAATCAACCTCAGATAAGATAAAATCATTCTAACGTCGATAAACCTACAATCCCCGAATCACCATTGGTTTAACAGAAAAGGTTTCCAATGGGATTTTGGTCTTGTCGATTACTCGACTACTAGTAGGGTTTAGGTCGCCCTACACAATTATCATATAATCTACTAATTATCGATTTCGACGATAGGTTGATTCTTTCCCCCACCTGAGTTAGCACCGGAATTCCGACTTTGACGATCCTCGTTATCACACCACAGTTTAACAATTTCTCCTTCAACCAAACAATACAACTATAATTAATCAACAAAATCACTCTTAACCTAACTAGCTAGGTTTCGGCCTCCTAACTCAAAATAGGCTTAGGAATTTCAAAACTTCACAAACTCTTAGATCGATGATCCTTAAGCATTTATAATTATAAAACCAATGATCATAACTAAAAGAATTGAAACAAAATCCTCTAACACCAAAGGTTAGGGTTTCGGCCCATATTATAAAAATAGGCTAGGAAATTTAGTTGGATTCAAGCTCTTGGATTTAGATCATATAGGTACTAGAGAGCTCAAATCAAGCATCAGATTTCAAAAATGAAAACAAAATCATCAAACCCTCCATTGAGTGAGATTCGGACAATTAAAGAAAATAGGGAAGGAAAATGTTTTTGATTACATGATATTGGATAATGAAAGTAGAAGACATCACAAGATCATAGAAATTAGTTTCACATTAAAAGGATTTTTCTTCAATTTTCTAGAATTATTTGAAGTTCTCGATCTAGGAATGGAAATTTATGAAAACTTGATGATCATGGCTTGATTTTACAAATAAATGAAGGATAAGACTTGGATGATTAAGGAGAAGAGCTTTTACCTCTTGAAGATTGAAGGAATGAAGAAAATGATCAACCTTCACTAAGTTGAAAACTGGACAGCTTGAGGGTGTGATGGTATTGTGAGTGTATCTCACAATATACTCGTTCAAAAATGACGAACTTTGGCTTTTTAGAAAGATAAGAAGAAAAGAAACAACTTTAGTGTTGAAGGTTTCATTTGGTTCGGATCATAACAGGGGTGAAAAGAGCCTTCTTGCTGCTATTTGGTGGGTTGCTGGGAATTCTGGGCAGTTTCGGTATTTTGAGTCTATCTCCCAATCCACGTATCCGTGTTTGATGATCTTTATCTTGTTAGAAATAAGAGAAAAATAGGAACAACTTTTATGTTGAGGGTTTTCCGAGTTTCAGAAAGGAAGAGGGTCATATTTTCGGTGGAGGTTCGGTGTTCTTATGAGTTTTGTAACTTAGAGAAAATGGAGAAAACTTGGTGAGGAAGATGAAGAGAAGTGGGGAGAGGGCAGCTACAGTTTTGAGCCTTTATATAGGCTTATATTTAGGCTTTGTTTGGTTCCTTAGAGTCCAAATAATGGGTTTTGTGAATATTAAATTAATATATGATTAACCATTGTTAATAGTTAACTTAACTAAGTTATTTTGGCTAATCATGGTTAATAAGATGTGGCTCACATTTGATGGTTGTGTGACTGATTTTGGGCCACACATAGTGACTCACCAATGAGTCACCGGTCCTATCCGTTAGCGGTTCCCGGAAATTTCGTACGCAACTCCGTCGTTTACCCGATTTTGGTTTTTGAGAGGAAAATAATGAAACGAAAGCAAAATGAAATAGGTATGGTTTATTGGAGGTGGATGAACGAAATTGAAGAGATGTGGGAGGTTTACAACCATGTAAAATGAGTGGTTAAGAGTGCATAGATGTGTTTTGTTAATACCCGCGAAAGATTGGTGGTATTTTGGTCTTTTTACCTCAGAGTCATGAATACTAGCATTTAATACTCATAAATGCTTGGTGACTCATCCTCCATGAGTCATCATGTATGACTCATTGTCCTGATCTCTTGACGGGTCTCTGCAGTTCCGTTTTCGATTCCGTTGGTTTCCTATTTAGGGTTTTACGCCCGTGTAAAAGCGTAAAATTTCGTTTTCGGTTGAAAATTTTCAAAACAACTAAACTCATTAGAAATATGATTTACTATTTGGTTCACGAGTCAAAATTAGGTTTTCTGATCATTAAAATCTTACTGTCAGTGAAAACACCGACTGTTTTCCGTCTGAACATTTACCAAAATTCGTCCGAATCAACATAATATTTTAATTCTGGTCAGAAATTTGGAAAGTAGAATTCCGCAAGGACAAAATATAAAAAATCTACAAATTTCTGTTTCGGGTCAAATTAGGGTTTTTTTCCGGTATAAAATTATACTGTTATTAAAAAAAATGCAGATCGGTTTCCGTCTGAGTTTTAAACCAAAATTTCACCGTAACCTTCTAACATAAGAGAGACTATGAATATGATTTTATTTTATTTAAAATCACTTTATAACTCTCAGATTAAAATATAATTAATTATATTCTAACCGGTTAAACAGCGTAACTAAAAAATCAGGCTGTTACATTACTACCCTTCTTAGAAAAAAATTTCGTCCTCAGAATTTCCTAACTCAAAAGTAGACATCATCTTGTAATCGTATCTTAATCTAAATATCCCACAATATATTTCTCATCGTTGTCTTTCCCCTAGGTGACAGTGGTAACTTCATAACAGAATTCATTCTTATATCGTTCAATTTATCCTCGAAACAATCCATCACTACATTATATTCATTCTCCTTAACATTTCACCTTGATCTATCATCCTTGAAGGACATAATTAAAACTTAATCCTTTCCTTCTTCTAACTACTGATCCACTGGAGAACCTTATTTCGACATCTAACTCCCGCAATTAACACCACAATCAATTCCAACATCTAACTTCTACCATTACCCGCAATTAACACCACAATCAATTTCAACATTTAACTTCTACCATTAACACCGTAATCAATACTACCCTAAATTCCTACATCATGTATCCAATCACGGTCTTAGTTCCTTAGAATGTATTTCACTATTCTAAATTATATCAAAATTACACATTTCAAGTCTCCAAATAAACATCTCAACACTCCTTAAGATAAACTGCAATCAAAAGAACAATACCTGTTAGGATTCTCTAACTTAACAAATTTGAATTTCTCTAGTAACCTCAATTTACATCAGAAATCATCTTTTCTGCTCATATTCAACTTAGGTGAAATTACTATATACACTTTCGTTTACTCTTCCCAAACTCATACAATCCATCTTAACTACGAACATTTATCATTGCCCTAGGTTCCATAATGATACTATGCATCGATCAACATTTGACTTATAGTAATTGTCTTACTCACAGATATTGATCATAAGGGTTCACATCCTACCAGTCACAACTATACATCAACAAAACTCTCATATCTTTCTTGTCTATCATGCTACTTAGGCAAACAAACAAAGTTTACCAGATATCAAATACATACCTTGTATAAGATCCCTGATGTCTGGCCATCTGTTGTCCTGCTGTTGGAACTCCTTTTCCACCACCACCTCTCTAAACACTGGTATACGACATATAATGCTATGTAAAACTGGTATATATGTGCCATATAACTGTTAACTATCGCGTCGGGACTCACTACCCAACTTCTAAGCATAGTTAAAATCCGATGTGGATTCAACTAGACACGGCCAGTAACAACTTCCTGGACCTCACAGTCCGTTAGAATGGAACTGCTCTGATACCAAATGAGACACCCCGTTGTGCCTCGGTATTTTATTAGCTTAAAACCTTATTAATTAATTCTTAATCGCACTCTTAGTGTGAAAAGTGCGTGAAAATTAAAACTTTATTTAAACAAACATATAACTTTTGCAAATTAAACACACCAAGGTTGTAATATATAAATACACACTGGTTTATTTATTACATTACCAAAACACTGTTAAGGGTATCCTCTCAGTAGGATCCCTCACAGGCATAAACTAAAAATAAAAGCCATACTATCTATACCCTAATCGCCCTGGATTACGGCTCGACCTCTAGCGCCTGGTTCATAAGGAGTTCCATCCAACTCCCCAACAACCTCCATTTCATACAGAGCTCCGTCCAGCTCCTCAGCAACATAATCCTCCATCGGGTCTTCTAATGTAAGTAAAGTAACCCACAAGAATACAGAAACATAGTGGATAAGAAGCAGTTCTATCATCAAAAGCGGAAAAGAGTAATAGTAAATTATACAGTAATTGTCACAGACATAACATCATCCAAAACCTAACTAACAAAGCATCCTCAATTTAATGTGTCATCCTCTACCCCAAACTCGTACAACTAGACTTTCATACTGACGTTGGCCACCACGGATTTCTTTCACGCATTCCTCTCAGGGAATGTCAGTCAATTGTTCAAGCGACAGGTTCCAAATTCCTGGTGCACATTCTCTTCCATGGTGAGAACGCTCATGCAAAGCATGACACTATAGATGCACGATGCTCCTGGTGCACACCCCATCCACTCCCGGGGGTGCTCAATGAAATTCAATGACACTATAGCTGCACAACCTATTTCTAAGGTGGAACGGTCTAGCGAGAACTCTTGACCTCGTGTATTATTTTACCAATACACAGTTGTGAACAACAATACCGACCTTGTGTATTATATTACCAATACACGTGAATCTCACCAACCCATTTTAACAACATCCTAGTGCCTTAACCTTCCACTAGAACTCAACACATATTCTAGGTCACCATACCGCATTAAAATACATCATCTAGGTTAGGATCCTCTAAGTCACCATTATTCTCACACCCAAGACAAACAACTATCTCTCGAACAACATATATATCTTTGCTTAAAATCCACTAAGCACAATATTTCAACCAGGCAGATCATGCATAAATAACATCAGAAAATATTCCAACACCACAATATATCATATAAGCATTTCAATTATAATCATAAATTCAATCAACCTCAGATAATATAAAATAATTATAACGTCGATAAACCTACAATCCCCAAATCACCATTGGTTTAACAGAAAAGGTTTCCAATGGGATTTTGGTCTTGTCGATTACTCGACTACTAGTAGGGTTTAGGTCGCCCTACACAATTATCATATAATCTACTACTTATCGATTCCGATGATAGGTTGATTCTTTCCCCCACCTGAGTTAGCACCGGAATTCTGACTTCGACGATCGTCGTTATCACACCACAGTTTAACAATTTCTCCTTCAACCAAACAATACAACTATAATTAATCACCAAAATCACTCTTAAACTAACTAGATAGGTTTCGGACTCCTAACTCAAAATAGGGTTAGGATTTTCAAAACTTCACAAACTCTTAGATCGATGATCCTTAAGCATTTATAATTATAAAACCAATGATCATAACTAAAAGAATTGAAACAAAATCCTCTAACACCAAAGGTTAGGGTTTCGGCCCATATTAGAAAAATAGGCTAGGAAATTTAGTTGGATTCAAGCTCTTGGATTTAGATCATATAGGTACTAGAGAGATCAAATCAAGCATTAGATTTCAAAAATGAAAGCAAAATCATCAAACCCTCCATTGAGTGAGATTCGTACAATTAAAGAAAATAGGGAAGGAAAATGTTTTTGATTACATGCTCTTGGATAATGAAAGCAGAAGACATCACAAGATCATAGAAATTAGTTTCACATTAAAAGGGTTTTTCTACAATTTTCTAGAATTATTTGAAGTTCTAGATCTAGGAATGGAAATTTATGAAAACTTGATGATCATGGCTTGATCTTACAAATAAATGAAGGAGAAGACTTGTATGATTAAGGATAAGAGCTTTTACCTCTTGAAGATCGAAGGAATGAAGATAATGATCAACTTTCACTAAGTTGAAAACTGGACAGCTTGAGGGTGTGATGGTATTGTGAATGTATCTCACAATATACTCGTCCAAAAATTACGAACTTTGTCTTGTTAGAAATATGAGAAGAAAAGGAACAACGTTTGTGTTGAAGGTTTCATTTGGTTAGGATCATAAGAGGGGTGAAAAGGGCCTTATTTCATCTGTTTCGTGGGGTGCTGGGAATTCTGGGTAGTTTCGGTATTTTGCGTCTATCTCCCAATCCACTTATCCATTTTTGATCATATTTAGCTTGTTGGAAAGAAGAGAGAAAGAGGAACAACTTTTATGTTGAGAGTTTTCCGTGTTTCAGAAAGGAAAAGGGTCATATTTTCAGTGAAGGTTCGGTGTTCTTATGAGTTTTGTAACTTAGAGAAAATGGAGAAAACTTGGTGAGGAAGATGAAGAGAAGTGGGGAGACGACAGCTACGGTTTTGAGCCTTTATATAGGCATAGATTTAGGCTTTGGTTGATTCCTTAGAGTCCAAATAATGGGTTTTGTGAATGTTAAATTAATATATGATTAACCATAGTTAATAGTTAACTTAACCAAGGTTATTTTGGCTAATCATGGTTAATAATATGTGGCTCACATTTGATGGAGGTGTGTCTGATTTTGGGCCACACATAGTGACTCACCAACGAGTCGCCGATCCTATCCGTTAGCGGTTCCCGGAAATTTCGTACGCAGCTCCGTCGTTTACCCGATTTTGGCTTTTGAGAGGAAAATAATGAAACGAAATCATAGTGAAATAGGTATGGTTTATTGGAGGTGGATGCACGAAATTGAAGAGATGTGGGAGTTTTATAACCATGTAAAATGAGTGGTTAAGAGTGCGTAGATGTGTCTTGTTAATACCCGCGAAAGTTTGGGGGTATTTTGGTCTTATTACCTAAGAGTCATGATTATTAGCATTTATTGCTCATAAATGCTTGGTGACTCATCCTCCATGAGTCATCATGTATGACTCATTGTCCCGATCTCTTGACGGGTCTCTGCAGTCCCGTGTAAAAGCGTAAAATTTCGTTTTCGGTTTAACATTTTCAAAACAACTAAACTCGTTAGAAATATGATTTACCATTTGGTTCACGAGTCAAAATTAGGTTTTCTGATCATTAAAATCTTACTGTCAGTGAAAACACCGACTGTTTTCCATCTGAACTTTTACCAAAATTCGTCTGAATCAACATAATATTTTAATTCTAATCAGAAATTTGGAAAGTAGAATTCCTCACGGACAAAATATAAAAAATATACAAATTTCAATTTCGGGTCAAATTAGGGTTTTTGCCGGTTTAAAATTATATTGTTAGTAAAAAAAGGTAGACCGGTTTCCGTCTGAGTTTTAAACCCAAAATTTCACCGTAACCTTCTACCATAAGAGAGACTACGAATATAATTTTATTTTATTTAAAATCACTTTATAACTCTTAGATTAAAATATAATTAATTATATTTTAACCGGATAAACAACGTAACTAAAAAATCAGGCTGTTACAGTTGTTATGATGAACACGTTAATAAGACCCTAATCAGTTTTAAATTGGACTCTTAGTTAACATAGGATTTAAGGGGTTAATTCCCCAATGCTTCTTAAGACATGAACTGTTTGTGAGAGGTGAGGTTTTATGCCAACTAGATTAGTCAAAGGACCCTAGGATCTGATTTGAGAGTGTTAGGGAGTTTTGACTCTAAGAATACGTATGAATCTGCCCAGAACAGTATGGCTGGCGCAGGAGCATGGCCGTGCTGAACAGGGAGCATGCCCGTGCTCCCATTTTCATTCTGGAAGGCAGGCCGCACATTGAACACGGCCGTGCAGGATAGTGAGCACGACTGATGAGTGTGATTCCACCTCATCTTTGTCCATCATTTTTCATGCATTTTCATGTAGTTTAGGAATATTTTTATTAGATTTTAGGTTAATTTTCCTTTGGAATGGGTAAGGCGGTTTTCGTGTGTTGTTTTGCAGATATCAAGGGTAAATTGCTCAAGATCAACCATGATGGAGTTTGGATGAAGATAGGGCTTTAAAAGTGAAGAAAATGAGCCAAACAGAGCCCATCACGGCCTAGCCGTGATGCCCATCACGGCCATGATCGAGCAAAACTGAAAAAGAACAAAGCTCGAAGTCGAGTCATCACGGCCTAGCCGTGATAACCATCACGGCCGTGACCCAAAATCACCACAAGTCAGAAGCTGTTAGGGCCAGGCCATGATGGCCATCACGGCCGTGATGGCCATCACGGCCAGGCCGTGATGAGCATCACGGCCATGACAGACCAACCAGTGAAGGATTTTCAAGGCAGAATCCGTCACGGCCAGGCCGTGATAGCCATCACGGCCGTGACGCGTATTACCTGGCTCATAAGTAACAGAATTGGATCTAATTTGAGTTGGATTAGGACTCTAACTGCCCAATTCTATAAATAAGGGACCAGGCAGAGGCAGAAAAGATCAGACCTTTGGGGCTACTACTCTAGGCATAGATTTAGGATCTCTTTCTTCTTCTCCTTCTTCTCTTAGTTATTTTCATGTTATTTGTAATCATGCCTGTCATCTCCATGGCAAGGCGTGAGTAGTAGCATAGTTTCTAGGGATTAGGGCTCTGCCCAAGTTTGTTTATGATGTAAATTTGATGTAAACTCTTTGTTAATTACGATTTACTTTAGATCTGATTTCTAGTGTTTAATCAATCGTAAAATCGGCGATCGCTTATTTGCGTGACGTAGACGTTCTAAGGAGGAACCTAGCGGTGAACTTAGGATTTCTAGTGTGTTTCACACGTAAAGTTCGGCGGCCGCTTATCAGCGAGACGTAGATATTCTAAGGAGGAACCTAGCGGTGAACTTAGGTTATTTGCATGACTTAGACATTCTAGGGAGGAACCTAGCGGTGAACCTAGGTGTCGGATCTATAGAGTCGGACTTGGGACTGAAATCACGAGAGTTAGAAGCCGTCCCTCGAGGATCAACGAGTTGTCACGAAACGCAAAGGGTTCAATATGGGATCGACTACCACGAGAGTAGGGGTCGGGTCAATTGGGCACGGCTTTTGTAACCCGAGAGGGAGCTTAAGCTATCAAAGGATAAACTCGCCTTCAAGGCAATTTCGCTAATTAACAAGGGTAATCAACTTCATAACGTAAACGATCTTGTGGTAACCTAAATCCCTAGGAACCCATTTAGATCTGAAAAATCAAAAAGATTTGTTTTCTGTTTTGTTTGATTCTGTTTTATCTCTTAAATTCAAATTCAAAAACCATTTCAAAAATATAAAAATCTTTTTAAACAGTCCAGATCTAATCGATTCGAAAACCGATTGCGATTCGAGAACACAGTCTCTGTGGGATCGATATCTTTTATTACTTGGCGACGATCCGGTACACTTGCCGGAATCGCACGTGCATTCGCACGCTATCAAGTTTTTGGCGCCGTTGCCGGGGACTGTGCCTTTTCGAATCTCAATTCAAATTTTGAATTGATTTTTCTGGACTTTTTCTTTTTGTTTGATTTTTGTTTCTGAAATTAAAAAAAAAATCAAAAACATTCTTTTCCTTCTATTGTATCCATCTCTCTGTGTGTTATATGCAAAGATCTCTAAGTCTTGGGAGCCTTAGTGAGATTGATCCGGAGATTGAGAGGACCTTCCACAGACGTAGAAGACTACAAAGAGAGGGAGAAAGGTTGAGTCCCGTTCCATTCATGGCAAATCAACCGGATACAAAGCCTTTGAAGGACTACGCAGCCCCAAATGCGAGAGGCTTGCGAACTGGGATTGCAAGGCCAGAGATTGAGGCGGAAAACTATACCATACCGCCCATGCTAATCAACATGATTAGGCAACATCAATTCGGAGGATTGCCTTCGGAGGACCCGACCGATCACATAGAGACATTTTTAGAGTTCACCGATGCAATCCGGATTCATGGAGCCTCAGTCGATGTTGTGCGTTTGAGACTGTTCCCCTCATCTCTCACTTGAAAGGCGAAGGCCTGGCTTAAGCAAATTCCCGCTAACACTTTGACCACTTGGGACCAATTGGAGCAGGCGTTCTTGGAGAAATTCTTCCCTCCATCCAAGACGGCCTACATAAGAACCCAGATCACCGGCTTCTTCCAAAAAGACGGAGAATCATTATCGGAAGCCTGGGATCGTTACAAAGGACTGCTGGAGTCGTGCCCACATCACGGACTCGAGAGGTGGTTAATAGTGCACACCTTCTATAACGGATTAGACTACTCTTCGAAGGTGTCACTAGATTCTGCAGCCGGTGGAGCGTTTATGAATAGGCCTCTCACTGAGGCATTCAACATCATCGAGAATGTCGCCACCAACTACCACCAATGGGGATCCGAAAGAGGTAATAACCCGAACAAGATTTCGGGGGGTAAGTTTGAGGTAAATAGCACAGATCTTATTATGTCAAAGATAGACTCACTTAATAAACGTTTTGATCGGCTTGAAAGAGCTAATGTGAGTGCATTAGGTGCTACTAACCTTGTTTGTGAGATTTGTGGAATGCAGGGACATGACATGATGGGATGCCCACATGGATCCGGCGCTTCTGGTGAGCAAGTGAACTCTTGTAACAACTACTATGATACGAACCCGAAGCTGCCCAACTATGCTCCCCCAAATCCCTACAACCAAAGAAGAAACAACCCTTACCTCTCTTACGGCAACTACAGCAACACGCTCAACCATGAGTTCCAAGAGGGTCAAGGTAATAAGAAAGTAGCACCGGGGTACCCTCAGGTACAAAGATCTAAACTCGAGACTTTATTTGAAAGTTTTGTCGAAACTCAGACAAAACAGAATGAGGAGTTTAGACAACAAGGAAGGGCAGTGAGTGAGGCAATAAAGGATCTAGCATCTAAGGTAGACAACTTAGCAACTCATAACAAGATGCTAGAAACCCAGATTGCCCAACAAGCCATCACGTGCTCGAGACCTAAGGGTACATTCCCGGGGCAACCCGAAGCAAATCCCAATGAGCATTGCAATGTCATACACTTGAGGGATGATAAGCTTGGGGTGGGGGTAGCTGAAATGGAGGTGGAACCGGAGGAAGACATGAGCGAAAAAGAAGAACCGAACCGAAAATACGTCCCTCCACCACCGTACCAACCCCCGATACCTTTCCCACAAAGGTTGGTTAGGAAAAAGCAAGTAGATGTAGAGACTAAAATGCCTACTAAACTGAAAGACCCGGGTAGTTTCTCCATCGCTTGCTCAATTGAACAAGTGCAAATATACCAAGCCTTGTGTGACTTAGGGGCTAGCACGAGCTTGATGTCCCTCACTATCATGGAAAGGTTGGGAAGCAAAGAGTTGAGACCATTCAAATTCCCCTTACAAATTGCGGATGGCTCAACTAGGACTCCTCTAGGCATACTAGAGAATGTTCCTGTAAAGGTAGGGAAAATTCTCATCCCTACCGACTTCCTGGTATTGGACATGAAAGGGAATTCTAAATTCTCCATCATTTTAGGAAGGCCATTCTTGGCAACCGCTGGAGCATTAATAGACGTAAGGAATGGCAAACTCTCTCTAAATGTAGAGGAAGGTAGGGTAAATTTTCAGTTGATTAACTCTTGTAACAACCCTCCTTTTGAGAGCCATGTGTGCAGAATTGATGTAACGTCTCCAGCGGTAGAGAAAGAACTTAGCATGGAAGCAACCCCAAAGATATGCATGGTTGGAGATGCACCCGGTGGTGAAGTTGGAATTGCTGTCCATGCGAGAACAATACTTCCGCCGGGAGGAAGGAAGGCTAGGAAGCTCCGAGAGAAAAGAGCAAAGCGGAGCGTTCACGGGCCGTATGAGCAGAAACGGCTATTTGAAGGAGCTCCATGGAAAAGAAGTGTTCCTGCACTTCTACGCCCAGCCGACCCCGGTTGACTTGAGGAAGTATGGTCAAGCTTAAGACCATAAATAAGCGCTTCTTGGGAGGCAACCCAAGTTTTCTTTCCCTTTTTCCTTTTGTTTTTGATTTAACCTCTTGAATAATTTGAGAAGATCAAGAGGCAATAATATCATTAATAAGTTTGTCTAGTGTTTTCAGGTTGAGAAAGAGAAGAAGAGCATAAAAAAATAAAGTCGAGAGGCCATCACGCCCGGTCGTGACAAAGTGGTCACGGCCGTGATGAACTAAACAAGACACACAGAGAGCATCACGGCCTGGCGTGACAACCATCACGGGCGTGATGAGTAGGATGCCAAGATCAGAGAGCATCACGGCCTAGCCGTGATGTAGATCACGGCCGTGACAGGGCAACTCCTGAGGATCAGAAACGATCACGGCCTGCCCGTGATAAGCCTCACGGCCGTGATACAATTTCTACCCAAGTTTTGACTGGAATGTGAAGCCAACACCCGCTACCGACTCGGTAAGTTGTTCCATTTTTCTCCTCTCTCCGACTTGATTATTTACATTGGAGACAATGTAAGTAATCAAGCTTGGGGTAGGGGTATTTATTTTTGCATTTGCATTGTTGCATTCATATTGCATTCACATAGGCATAGATTGGTATGATCACATTCTCTAGATTTCCCCTCACTTAGAACATGCATCCGATTGTGAGAACTTGGAGCCAAATGAATTGAGATAGTGAATTTTGAACCCAATTTTTCATTATTCTTGTGATATGGCTAAAAATGAAATTTCTTGAGATAGTCATTTGATAGTTGATAATTAGCATGTGGTTCCTTAGACTTGTGTACCTCACTGATTTTTGAACTACTAAATGTAAGATTTTGAGCCAAAAGGGGTATTCACTAAATCTACCCCATTTCTTGTGCAAGAGTGATTTAATTCCTCATGGACTGTATTTTCTAGAACTTGACTTGAAACCATTTCAAAACTTAAAAATTTCTGAAAACATTTTTGGAAATGATTGAGGCACTAGGTATTTTTCTGGCCTCCCGAGCTTTGAATGATAAATGCTACCCCTTAGTTGCCCAATTTTGAGCCTAAAGAAAAAAATACTTTCCTTGGTACCATGAATTAATTTGATAAATAATGCTTGGTATGGCACCTTTTAAAGTATTACAAAAAGGGTAATTGGTAGTTGGAAAAAGAATGGGATGAAAATATTTCTCTTGAGCTATAAATCTCCCCTTCTCCAAACAAATAAAAAATGAAATGAACAGAAAAAAATGGAGAAGGGGATGACAAAGAAAGTGAGAAAAAAAAAAACAAGAAGAAAGGTGGAAAAAGTAAATCAAAGCCCCCAAAAGGTATTTTAGAAGGTGTCATACTTTGTAATGTTTGATAATCTATCTAGCCTTCTTGAAAATTCCCTTTCTTTGATTTTCCCACCTAGCAATAAATCCCATGGCCACATTACAACCAAAGGAAAAGACCTCTTGATTCTTAAGTGTTTTCTTAAATAAAGTAGAGATTTGGTTAATAGTCAAGCCTATGGTAAAATACTTTCCTTGAGGAAATGGAGTGAATTGTCATAAACCCTAAAACACTTGAGTGAGGTGAGATGAGTGCCCAAATCAGTGAGGACATGAACTTGAAGAACCTAAGCTTCTAATTGGACTTGAACTTGATTATCTCTTGAATGCTTATTAAAAATGCCTATTACTTGGATTAGCTTCTAGGGTTTTTGGTTCACTATCCACGCTTTGATTGATTTATCTTATGGCCTGAGTAATTGCTTGAGGACAAGCAAAGTTTTAAGCTTGGGGTGATTTGATGAGTGTGATTCCACCTCATCTTTGTCCATCATTTTTCATGCATTTTCATGTAGTTTAGGAATATTTTTATTAGATTTTAGGTTAATTTTCCTTTGGAATGGGTAAGGCGGTTTTCGTGTGTTGTTTTGCAGATATCAAGGGTAAATTGCTCAAGATCAACCATGATGGAGTTTGGATGAAGATAGGGCTTTAAAAGTGAAGAAAATGAGCCAAACAGAGCCCATCACGGCCTAGCCGTGATGCCCATCACGGCCATGATCGAGCAAAACTGAAAAAGAACAAAGCCTGAAGTCAGAGTCTGTCACGGCCTAGCCGTGATAACCATCACGGCCGTGACCCAAAATCACCACAAGTCAGAAGCTGTCAGGGCCAGGCCATGATGGCCATCACGGCCGTGATGGCCATCACGGCCAGGCCGTGATGAGCATCACGGCCATGACAGACCAACCAGTGAAGGATTTTCAAGGCAGAATCCGTCACGGCCAGGCCGTGATAGCCATCACGGCCGTGACGCGTATTACTTAGCTCAGAAGTAACAGAATTGGATCTAATTTGAGTTGGATTAGGACTCTAACTGCCCAATTCTATAAATAAGGGACCAGGCAGAGGCAGAAAAGATCAGACCTTTGGGGCTACTACTCTAGGCATAGATTTAGGATCTCTTTCTTCTTCTCCTTCTTCTCTTAGTTATTTTCATGTTATTTGTAATCATGCCTGTCATCTCCATGGCAAGGCGTGAGTAGTAGCATAGTTTCTAGGGATTAGGGCTCTGCCCAAGTTTGTTTATGATGTAAATTTGATGTAAACTCTTTGTTAATTACGATTTACTTTAGATCTGATTTCTAGTGTTTAATCAATCGTAAAATCGGCGATCGCTTATTTGCGTGACGTAGACGTTCTAAGGAGGAACCTAGCGGTGAACTTAGGATTTCTAGTGTGTTTCACACGTAAAGTTCGGCAGCCGCTTATCGCCGAGACGTAGATATTCTAAGGAGGAACCTAGCGGTGAACTTAGGTTATTTGCATGACTTAGACATTCTAGGGAGGAACCTAGCGGTGAACCTAGGTGTCGGATCTATAGAGTCAGACTTGGGACTGAAATCACGAGAGTTAGAAGCCGTCCCTCGAGGATCAACGAGTTGTCACGAAACGCAAAGGGTTCAATATGGGATCGACTACCACGAGAGTAGGGGTCGGGTCAATTGGGCACGGCTTTTGTAACCCGAGAGGGAGCTTAAGCTATCAGAGGATAAACTCGCCTTCAAGGCAATTTCGCTAATTAACAAGGGTAATCAACTTCATAACGTAAACGATCTTGTGGTAACCTAAATCCCTAGGAACCCATTTAGATCTGAAAAATCAAAAAGATTTGTTTTGTTTTGTTTGATTCTGTTTTATCTCTTAAATTCAAATTCAAAAACCATTTCAAAAATATAAAAATCTTTTTAAACAGTCCAGATCTAATCGATTCGAAAACCGATTGCGATTCGAGAACACAGTCTCTGTGGGATCGATATCTTTTATTACTTGGCGACGATCCGGTACACTTGCCGGAATCGCACGTGCATTCGCACGCTATCAACGACCATGCTCCACTTAAGTGGCAGCACGGCCGTGCTGGGATGAGCATGCTCGTGCTCCCTATGCTGGTCAGAATCTGAGACTAAAGGAATAAAGGGGTGTTTCACCCCAGTTGTCCCCAATAGTGCAATAATACATCAATCGAATGAAGAATAGTTAGATAACTTAATTAATGAACTAATTAAGATAACGAAGAATAATAAATTGGTTAAGTCGGTACCATTGGGTTACCGCACGTTGATACACTTTGGTTCTTTTTGGCCAAAGTGCCCTCAATGCTTTTTGGTCGAGGCATTGATGAGTTGAACCTTGGTGCTTTTTGGCCAAGGCGTTGATGTTGATGTTGTTGATGATGGCGATAAGTCTTGGGTGCTTATCGACCCGAGCAAAGGAGGTGGTTACTTTGTATGTCGTTTGCTCAAGCATTCATACGTTGAAGTTGATTAGTGGGGGATGTTCAACATAGGGGAGGTCGTCCAAGTTATGATGATCTAGCCTAAGTCTCGGGTGGTTCGCCCAAGGTTTGGTGAACCGTGCGCCCTCGAGGTGGTGTATCCAGTTATGATACGTCAGCTATCCAAGCCCCATGGTTTGGTGAACTGCCAGCATTGGTGCTTTTATGGCCAATGTGGATATGTAACTCCGAAGTTGACTTCCCGAGATAGTTGGATCCACATGCATAACGGAGTAGCGGAGTAGTGTTGCACTACATAGCATATGTTGATTGAGATGATATGTTGTTATGTTATTTCATATTGATGTTATGTTGTATTGTTATGCCATGCTATGATGTATGTTCATCTAGCTTAACTACTTCCATGCCGATGTGTTTACATGATTTCTTACTCCTTGTTTTTCCTATTTCTATTGTTGCATGTATCTCTTATGCAGAGGACGGTGAGCAGCAAGTGGAAGAGTGACTCTGAGGAGCCACGACTCTAGTTAGGAAGCTTAGTTATAGTTGTTAGTTTTGTTTAGTTGTTTTCAGTTGTATTTCAAGGATTTTATCTCGGAACGGTTATACCAGCTCTGTATGTGACAGCAGGGTTGGGTTATGTTTATGCTATACGTTGTTTATGTTTTATTGTTTTAAAACTACGTTCTTTCTGCATTAAGTGTTACAATGTGGTATATTTCTATCAAGTTTTATTTTTATCAAACAAATGCATGTTTTTATATTACCTCTTTTACGTTTTATATTAACGTGCGGGGTAGAAGGGTGTCACAGTCAAACTTAAGACCATAAATAAGCGCTTCTTGGGAGGCAACCCAAGCGTTTCTTTGTTAAACTTTGGATTTTTCTGGCTTATTTGATTTTGAGTTAATCACATATGTTTTACTTTTTTTTTTTATGTATTGCATTTTCATACATTTTTTTTTCTTTTGTTTTGTCTTCATGTTTTGCATTCTCATGTTGCATGTTGCATATTGCAATGCATTTATTTTATAAAATAAAAATAAATAAAATTTGCATTGCATTTTCACACACATCATCTCTCTTTGTTTTTGTTGAACTTTGTGCCATATCTCTCTTGAGGATTTTGTGATGATAATGATTTGGAACCCCATTTGATTGATTCTTGTGGTAGGCAACCGGCATGATTTTATTGATAGTTGAGGTGATCTTTTGAAAGTTATTGATTAGCATATGGTTCTTTGAGTTTGTGTTTCTCATTGATTTTGAACTTCTAAATGTGAGGTTTTGAGCCTTGAGGGGTATTTGCTATGATCTGCCCCATTCCTTGTGATTGAGTTATGTTTTTCCTCACTGATTGTGCCCTCTAGAACTTGGCTTGAAACCATTTTGAAACATAAATTTTTTGGAAACACATTTTAAAATGATTGAGGCAATAGATATTTTTCCAACCTTCAGAGCTTTAAATACATGCTACCCCTTAGTTGCCCAATTTTGAGCCTTATAAAAATTTTACTTTTCTAGGTACCTAGTTTGATATTGATAATTGATGCATGTATGGCACCTTTTAGAGTATTTGGGAAGTGCAGTTTGGTAGTTTAAAAAAAAAAGAACAAAAAAGAAGGAAAATAGATTTGGGAAGAAAAGAGAAAAATCGATAAATAATTTTCTCTTGTGTTAAATGTACTCTTCTCATAGTTGCTTAAAGATGAAAAAAAAAGAATGAAAATGAAAAAAAAAAGAAAGGAAAGGAAGAAAAGGTGGAATTTTTTTTTATGAAAAGCCCGTTGGGTATTCTAGAAGGTTGCCATGCATGTGCTTGTTTGATTTATTGTACAGCCTTCTTGAATTTTCCTTTCTTTGGTTTTCCCACCTAACAATTGATTTCCATGGCCCATTACAACCTTTTAAAAGACCTCTTGATTCTTATGTGTTTTCGAATAAAAAAGTGGAGATGTTGGTTGATAGTCAAGTATATGGTAGGGTACTTTCTTTGAGGAAGTTGAGCGAATTTTCCATTCACCCTTAAACACTCGAGTAAGGTGAGAAGAGTGCTCCTAAATTGGTAAGGGATATGAATTTAATGACCCTAAGCCTCTAATTGAACTTGAAATTGGCTATCTCTCTATCTCTTGGATTTCCTTTGCCTATTGCTTGGTTGTGTGTATTCTCGGGTTCTTATTTAATATTGCCTCTTGATCCCTCATCTTTGTTTGGCCATAGTTATTGCTTGAGGACAAGCAAGGTCTTAAGCTTAGGGGAGTTTGATGTGTGTGAAACATGCATATATTTTCATATTAGTTAGCATTTAGTTGTTGCATTTTCTAGCATAGTTTTTGATAACTTTTAGAATTTAGCATGCATTTTTGAATTTACCTTTAGTTTGGATGATTTCTGTTTGTTTTTGTTACACAAGTAGGTGGATTACAAGTTTTATAGGTTAGCCATGGAATTTACCACACCCACGGATGGTTCTGCTCTATTTCTTTCAGCAGCTGAATGTTCCACGGCCAGGCCATGGAACCTGGCATGGCCATGGAACATATAGGAGCATCCCAGAAATCAGCTGAAAGATCCACGGCCAACCCATGGAACATTCCATGACCGTGGATCTTCGTATACCATTCTGCGCGAAATTTTAGTGGAGCTGGAATGATCCAAGGCCTCGCTGTGGAGCATTCCATGGCCATGGATCGCGTGCGTCAGAATTTAAATTGTCAAGTTATTGCTCCTTTATTGAGGGGGGAGTGGTTACAAATTGAAAGGGATTCTAAAAGGAGAGATGGGATCTTGAAAATGGTACAGAAGACATTACAGAACACCAGAAACATCAAGGATTAGGGGGATTTTTACAAAGGAGGTCTCTAGGATTTCTCTATTGTTTCAACTTTAAGAGTGTTTCTCCTCCTTCTTTTGTATTTTCTTCTTTATTCTGAATGTTCTTTTGGATTCTTATGGCTGTCTCTCTATGAACATGTCTGAGTAATTACCTTATTCTAGGATTTGGTTTTAGCCCATGATGTATTAACATGTTATCTTAATTTTCTCCTCTTTTCAATATGAAATACTTTTGATTCAGTTTTTAGCATGCCAACTGCTTGTGAATATGTTTGGCCACATGTTTACATGATTTTGATTTTAGGGAAGCACTGAAGGTGAACCTTAGCATCTGAACTCTAAAAACTGAACCTGTGTTTTTAATCACGAAAGTAGATTAATTCGCTTCAGGTGTCTTTCGATTTATCATGGTTCTTAAGGGGTCCAACCTAGATTCAATTACGGACTATTAATCATCTATGTGGTGAACCATAGTCCTAGAAATTCTTATAAATTGTTTTTCTACCATTTGTTAATTTAAAATTTTGCAATTCTTACTGTCACTCTGCTAAAATCGATTGTGTCTAGATAATCATAATTGTATGTAATTGGTACTCATCAACACAGTCCTAGTGGAACGATATTTTACTACTTGGAAGAATCATGCACTTGCGATTTACACAACAGTTGTACATGGAGCGCAAATACATGATGTTATCTATGATGATTTCAGGCCCAAAACAACCAGGAAATGACTTAGATGTTTATCTCATTCCCTTGATTGAAGACTTGAAAAAGCTACGAGCGGAAGGTGTTGATGTTGTTGATGGGTATTCTAATGAGACTTTCAAGATGCATGCCATGTTATTTCGCACCATCAATGACTTTCCAGCATACGGTAACTTGTCCGAGTATAGTATCAAGGGGTATAAAGCATGCCCTATATGTGAAGAGGGCACATGTTTCACTCAACTGAAGCATGGGAGGAAGACAGTTTACCTTGGGCATCGGAGATTTCTCAGCCGTGATCACCTGTACCGTAGACTGAAAAAAAAACTTTTAATGGAAGTCAGGACAATGAACCTGCTCTGTTGGACTTAAATGGAGAACAAGTTTATCAACGGGTGAAGGACGTTAATGTTATCATTGGAAAGACTCAAACGAAGCCTACTGAGAAAAACATATGGAAGAAGAGGTCTATCTTGTTTGATCTTCCATATTATTGTATTGATGTGATGCATGTGGAGAAAAATGTTTGTGATAGTGTAATCGGGACGCTTCTGAACATTGAGGGCAATACAAAGGATGATGTGATTGCTCGTCTAGATTTGGTTGCAATGGGTATAAGATCGCAGTTAGCTCCACAGTCAAAGGATGGTAAGCAGACATATTTGCCTCCAGCATGTCATACTTTGTCAAAAAAGGAGAGAAAGAGTTTTTGTGAGTGTCTATGGGGCATCAAAGTGTCACATGGTTACTATTCTAATGTCAAGAGGCTTGTCTCAATGAGCGACATAGTTGGCTTAAAGTCTCATGAATGCCACATCTTGATGCAACAACTACTACCCGTGGCTATTCGTGATTGTGCTCCTAAAAATGTTAGACATGCCATAACTAGGTTGTGCTTATTCTTCAATGCTATATGTAGAAAAGTCATTGATCTCGGGAAGTTGGATGAGTTGGAAAAAGAAGCTGCCATTATCTTGTGCCAATTGGAGATGTATTTTCCTCCTTCATTTTTTGACATCATGGGTCACTTAATTGTTCATCTAGTGAGGGAGATTGGATTGTGTGGCCTTGTTTATTTAAGGTGGATGTACCTAGTTGAGAGATACATGAAGATCTTGAAAGGCTATGTGAAGAATCCACAACGTCCAGAAGCATCTATTATTCCAAGGTACGTTGCAGAAGAAGCAATTGAGTTTTGTTCAGACTACCTTTCTGAAACGGAACCTATAGGGATTCCTAAGGCTCGTCATGATGGAAGATGTGAAGGTAAGGGTACACGAGGTGAAAATGTTATAGGCAAGGGTCGGGAGGAAGTTCTTCAAGCACATTTGTATATATTGAATAACACTGATGAAGTTCATCCTTACTTAGCTGAGCACAAAAGGAAAGTCAAGGAAGAAAACCCTCGAATGACTGAAAAGTGGTTGTTGAACAAGCATAAAAGGACTTTCCTACGATGGTTTAAAGATGAAATTCTGAAGGATGGTAGTACTGCTTCTGGTACATTAAAATGGCTAGCACGTGGGCCTAATTTTAATGTCATATGTTGGGGAAGTTATGGCATCAATAAGTTTTCATTTTATACAAAGTCCAGGGATGACAATAGTACCATTCAAAATAGTGGGGTTATGATCGTGGCTGAGTCCATGTACTTCTCCAGTTCAAAAGATACAAATCCCATTATGGCACCCGTCTCTTACTTTGGTGTCATTGAAGAAATTTGGGAGGTCACTTACACTAAATTCACAATGGTAGTTTTTAAATGTAAGCGGGTTGACAGTAAAAGTAGTGTACAAACCGACGAATTAGGATTTACATTGGTAGACCTTAACAAGGTTGGTCATACGGAAGAGCCTTTCATCTTGGCTTCCCAAGCAAAACAAGTATTTTATATCAATGATCCTTCCAACAAAAGATGGTCAGTGGTTCTCCAAGGAAAAAGCATGCATAATGGTAGTGATGAAAATCAAGATTCAACTCTTGATATACCCGAGACTCCTTCTTTCTCATCACATATGCCTAATTTCATTAAGGAAAATATGGTGGACGATGTACTTGCCACTCGTGATGATCATAAAGAAAGGATATTGATCTAAACTTGATTATAGTGTATGTTATGTATGTTTATTTCTATTTTGCATTATAGTGTAATTAATGTTAATTATTTGGTGTGTCTTCATTTAATTAATGTTGAATCTCTATTTGAACTTGTGCAGGCTTTGGCGGAACAGAGTTAATGGAGCGTAAATATAGACTTTGAGCACAATGCATAGATTTATGTTTTAGGTACTTAGAACTTATATTATTACTTTGTGTATGTAATAATCATGACTTAGTTATCAGCTTGATCAATTTTGTTTGTATATATATGATTTCTTGTTGTTTGATGTGTGCGTGTGTCTATATATATATATATAGATTCTGCCATGGATGGTTTGAATTTTGGATGATTTTTGTTAGCTTCATTGTGTGTATATTTAAATTTTAATTAGCAGGTGATTCTGGATGCTTATCTGTGTGTATATCTATGAAATGTTGCAGATGTAGTATAACTGAATCAATCCAATTTGTAAAAAAAAAACACCATTGTAACAGTGGTTCTCTATAAACCGTTGATAAAAGTTCACTTATAACAGCGGTTCTAAGGTCAACCGATGTTATAAGTCAACTTTTAACAGCGGTTTTATAGACAACCGCTGTTATAAGTCAACTTGCAGCATTACCTAATCAGAAATCTCACTACTTTTAAAGGCGGTTTATAAAAGAATCGATGTTACTAGTTAACTTGTAATAGCGGTTGTAAAACCGACGTTAATGTCGGTTAAATTAACGCCGACTCAAAATCCGACGTTAAAAGTCACTTTTAACCGCTGTTAAAAGTGCTACCTGCACTAGTGGCCCTTCTTCTCTTTCTTCCTTTTGGGCCATCAAAACAATATTAAAATAAAGACTTGTGCCCATTTCATTAATTGTACCAGTAGAAAGACAGCCCACAGGAGAGAGAAAGTGGTCCCGCTTTTGTCCTTTTCTGATAAGGAGTTTGCATCCCTATGCTGCAGCATGATCAGAGCATTTTCCAGCAGCTTGTCTAAACTTCAACAAAAACCTAACAAAACTCAAGAAACACATTAAGCATATTGCTAGACACTCAAAAACAGAAAATTAAACGAAATTTATACAAAGACATATATTACACTAAACTAACTTAAAACACCTAAAACATCCACATAAAATACTTAAAGATTACAAAAACTCAAGCTAAGAAAGAATAGATAACTCTCATTTCTAAGAGTTATCAGCTACTAACCTTGCTTTGTTTCTGACAACTTTGGCATCTTCATCAAGTTTTTTTCTGAACACCCACCATGTTCCAATAACTTATTTTCCTTTTACCTATGGAACTAGTGACCAAACATCATTCCTTTTAAATAGATTTAGCTCTTTTTGCATAAATAAGATCCATCTCTCATCTTCAAGAGCTTCTCCAATATTCTTGGGTTCTATTTCATATAGAAATGCCATATTATTTGAGTCTCTGAAGGTTGACTGGGTTCTTACTCCTTGATAAGGATTGCCAATAACCAATTCTCTAGGATGATGAGTTTTGAACTTCCAGTCTCGTCTTGGTTCAGTGTCAGACACTTGTTGAGTAGGTGGTTCGGACGCTTGAGCAGATGTTTCTATATTCTCTGTCTTTAAGTTTTCCCCAATTTGATCATCTTGTTTTCCAATATCTAAACCATTAAGATCATCTTCAAGATTTGATAGTCTCTTATCAGTCTTTAAACTATCATTAAATTTCACATGTATAGATTCTTCACTACTTCCATTCTAGAGTTATAAACTCTAAAGGTTTTAGAAGTGTCTGAGTAACCAAGGAATATAGCCTTATCTACTTTCGAGTCAAACTTTCCAAGTTGATCTCTAGTGTTTATAATAAAGCATTCACATCCAAAAGCATGAAAATAATAAATGTTGGGTTTTCTACCTTTCCACAATGTATAAGGAGTCAAATTCAAGAAAGGTCTTATCAATATTCTGTTATGCACATAACAAGTAGTGTTTACTACCTCGGCCTAGAAGTACTTTGGGAGTTTGCTTTCATTGAGCATTATTTGAGCCATCTCTTGTAGAGATCTGTTCTTCCTCTCTACTACTCCATTCTGTTGAGGAGTTATATGAGCAGAGAAGTTGTGAGAAATTCCATTCTCTTCACGGAATGTATTGAAGTTCTCATTTTCAAACTCTCCCCCGTGATCACTTATGATAGCTGAGATACAGAACCATTGCTCATTCTATACTTTCTTATAGAATATGGAAAACATCTTAAATGACTCATCCTTGTGGGTTAACAAGAGTACCCATGTATATCTAGAATAGTCATCAACTAAGACAAAACCATATTTATTTTCTGCCTTACTAGCAACACGTAGTGGACTAAACAGATCCATGCAACAACTGTAATAGTCTAGAAGAAGATACAAGATTTTTGGGTTTAAATCTAGACTTAACTTGCTTTCCATATTGACAAGAATCGCATATGACATCCTTTTTGAAACTTATATCAGGTAAACCTTTCACAAGCCTAATTTTCTGAAGCCTGGTTATTTGTTTCATACTTGTATGTCTTAGCTTCTTACGCCATACCCATCTTTCATCTTCCCTTGACACAAAATAGGTCACACTTTGATCAGATAGTTCAATGAGATCAATCTTATAAAGATTTTGTTGCCTGTTTGCTGAAAAGAGAATTTTGCCATTTGTGTCTTTGACTATATATGCATTCTTAGTGAAGGAAATATTGTATCCATTATCACATAATTGACTTATGCTAAGCATATTATGTCTTAATCCTTCAACTAAAAGAACATTAGAGATATATGGTAGAGGTGATCATCTCCCACCAATTTTACCTATCCTGATAACCTTTCCTTTCTGGTTTCCACCGAAGGTGACATGTCCTCCTTCTTTAGGTTGGAGGTCTAGGAACATAGACCTTTCTCCTGTCATATGTCGTGAGCAGCCACTATCCAAGTACCATAATAGGTGTGCTTTTTGTCCTATTTAGGATATCTGCAACAGGAATAATCAAGGCTTTAGGTACCCATATTTTCTTGGGTGCTTTCTTGTTAGTTCTTGAAGTTTGTGATAACTTCTTTCTTGTGTGAATACACTTAGACGTGATATGTCCAACTTTTCCACATATTTTACAACTATTATTGTTAGAATATGAATTGACCTTATCATAATATGATTTAGGCATTTGTCCTAAGATTTTGTTAGATACTTTATGATGCGTCTGGTCAATGAATCCTATGCTAGTTTTATCAAGCGAAGGTTTCTGACTTCCTAAAAGCTTAGTCAGATTATCTCTGCCATTGACAAAGTGAGAAAGATCAGAAGTGAGCTCTTCTACCTTTTGTTCAAGCTTGACAACTTCTTCAGATTGCAGCGTCTCAACTATGATCTCGGCATTAGGCTTTTTAGCCTTTAGCTTACAGTTTTCCTGAGACGGTCTATCACACTCTTGAGTCTTATGTTCATGCTTTTTTAAGAGTTTCACATATTGTCTCTTAAGTGACCCGAAAGCCTTAGTTAAACAGTTAGATTCTTCAATCAACACAACATAGGCATCTTGTGTAAGATGTGGAAACGGTTCTAAGTCAAGAGGGGGTGAATTGACCTTTTAAAAACTTTTCAAAAACCAAGATTTAACTTTCCTTTTTCAAATGGTGTAGCAAGAGAGTATTTTTCTTTGAAACTTAATCAAGAACAATTGCAATATCAATTCAAGAAAGAACTTTAAAGAAAGATATACAATTGCATAAGCTAAGAGAATGTGTGATACAACAATCATGCAATACAATATCATAAGCATGGAACATAAATAACATGCTTAAGATAATAAAATTTACAAGAAAGTAAAGAGAGTAGGGATAGAGAAAGTGACACAAGTATTTTAATGGTTCTACCACAACTTGAGTGGCCTACGTCCACTACCCAAGAATCCTCTTGGAGAAATTCACTATGACAAAAGTTTGTACAAGAGATACCACACTCCTTACAAAAGTCACTCTCCTCTTGTAGGATACCTCACCCACAAGAACCACACTCTCAAGAGATACCACACTCTTGAATCTGGTTGGATACCTCACCAACAACTCACAAAGGGATGCCTCACCCTTACTTTAATGGGTACCTCACCAACAAATATTTTTTCACCAATGGTCACTTTGATGGATACCACACCAACAAATATTTACACCACTCAAGATATAACTCACTCTTGAGTCACTATGAGATTCACAAACCCAATACAAAAATCAGAAATAGAATTGAGTAGAAAAGAAATTCCTTCGGACAAAACTTGTGTACTAAACCTTCAAAGTTTTTAAGATTACTTGTAACAAAGAATGAATAGATGGCTCTCAATTTTGGCATAATAACAGTATATTTTGGTATATGATTTCATGTATAAAGCTCTTAAGCATATGCCCTTTATATAGAATTCAATTGGAGTTGAAAAAGTTGAAGTTTGTTGGACTTTCAGGTGAGTATTCGAATACTCTCACAGGGTATTCGAATACTCCCTATTAACAGAAGCCAACAACCTTAACAGAATATAGGGTATTCGAATACCAAGCGGGGGTATTCAAATACTCTGCTCAAAATTTCCAATTATGCTTGAGTAATAGCATACATGAGTTGGTATTTGAATACTCTTGAAGGAATTTCACATACCTTAAAGTAGACCGATATACAACTATGTATGTGATTACTACATACTTAAAAACAATTTTCATCATTTAGCATTTTATTGTAAATTGATTTCTATTTTAGGTTAAGCATTATTACCTTTTTAATTTGTTAAGCCATCTAATCAACCTTAATTACATAATGACATACATCAAAACCTACTAAAGCAAACATAGACATCTAGAAGGTTACATCATCATCAAAACACTTCATTTCTTCAATCTTGAAAATAGGTGGAGATTTTCTTCAAGGAAGCACATTTGAGATTAAATCTCATCATCATCTACAGTATCTCCCATTTTGATGATGACAACGCTTTTGATCTTTTGATGAAACTTTAATCTTGCGTTGCCTTTTTATCATAAGGTTTTGATTGAACTTGAACTTGTGAATAAAGAGTATCATGATTTTTTGCCGAACTCCCCTGAATATATGACACTCCTTCTGAGTAAAATAACGAAGTCCTGCAAAATAAACACAAAAGCACACATTTACTCCCCCTTTGGCATTATCAAAAGGCATATAATATTTGGAGAGAAAAGACACAATATTCACAAATAAAGATAATAGGGATGCCATACATGCTTAATCAAAATATCAGATAAGTTCAAAGCTAGCATACAAGCATCCATCACACATAAGTTCATCAGAGTTAGATGTAAACTAGCAAAGATGTACTTAGTACAGTAATCCAACCAGGAAAATAAAATCAGGGGTCATATAGTAATCATCACACAAGGTCCAGGATAAAATAAGAGACATATATGGGGCATATAGTCAATTTTTTACCTGCATGATTGAAATTTTAAGGCGCATCTGGTGTAATGGTAGTACCCT
This sequence comes from Sophora flavescens, assembly GCA_030762895.1. NCBI lineage: Eukaryota > Viridiplantae > Streptophyta > Magnoliopsida > Fabales > Fabaceae > Sophora > Sophora flavescens. Next base: position 63,529,222 of record CM061065.1, read on the forward strand.
CCCACGATACTGATCGGGGTTCGATTCCCTGGATGCGCATTGCCATTATTATCTAGAAGGTAATCATTGTGCGCATAAGTTAGCTGCTTATGGTACAAGGATTACAGGTTTTGTTTGGTGGGATTTAATCCGTGATTTTGGTAGGGAAGATTTTTTTAGAAATAGATTTGGTTTACAATTCTATAGATTTCATTGATTCCTCACGGGTAAGGTTCATGTCCCCCCATGTTTCTTTGTATTGTTTTACTTATTTTAATCTTATTTAGGTGTACTGTAGATGATTGTTAGGATTTGGGGTGCCAACCTAGTTGGGATGCCTTATTCTATAGTGATGCTCCTGTACGCCTTTCGCCTTAAAAAAAAGAGAGAAGAGGAACTGAGGAAATCAAATCTTATCATCATCACTATCCTCTTCATCATTAAACTGGAAATGCAACATCTAAACACTGAAATCTCAACATCAGGACCAGATTTTTGTTGGTATTCGAATACTACATGTGGTATTCGAATACTACCCAGAAAACAGAATTTTTGTTGAGTATTTGAATACTCTGTGGTGGTATTCGAATACTGCCTGGACAGAGAGCAAAAAACACAGAGGTTTCACATATATTCATACATATTGCTCATCCAGAGATCAAACCACATAATTATAAGATTAAAGATCAATATATACATGAGATGAACCAAATAAACATGTATCCAAACAATCATAGCATATAATTTCAATCAATGCATGTTTCATCTATGATCCCTAGTTCTCTTCTTATATAAAATAAGTTTTCTCTAGGTAAAGGTTTGGTAAAGATATCAGCTAATTATTTATTTGATTTAACAAAGTCTAGAACAATATCTCCTTTTTGAACATGATCTCTTAAGAAATGGTTATTTCAATATGTTTAGTTCTAGAGTGTTGGATAGGATTCTTGGATAGATTGATGGCACTTGTATTATCACATCTAAAAACTTGGTCCAATTGTATTCCATAGTCATTTAATTGTTGTTTCATCCAAAGAATTTGGGCACAACAACTACCGGCCGCAATGTATTCTGCTTCGGCGGTTGATAAAGCAACACTTACTTGCTTTTTACTCAACCAAGATATTAAGCAATTTCCAAAAATATGACATGTGCCACTTGTACTTTTTATATAAAGTTTGCATCCGGCAAAGTCTGAATCCGAATATCTATACATAAGTTGTACCTAAAAAATATTTCATTATTCTTTTTACTGCGATTAGGTGAGACTCTTGAGGGCTTGATTGATATCGAGCACACATGCATACACTACACATTATATTCGGTCTAGTAGCGGTAAGATAAAGTAAAGAACAAATTATACCTCTATACTTAGTTACATCTTCTGGATTACCATGTTCATCTATATCAAGATAGGAGGATGTGCCCATTGGTGTGGAAGCTTCTTTTTCTTTCTCCATGCCAAAACTTTTGAGTAGTTCCTTGCAATACTTGACTTGGTTGATGAAAGTTCCACTAGGCACTTGTTTGATTTGTAGCCCCAAGAAGAAAGTGAGTTCACCCATCATAGACATCTCTAATTTACCTTGCATCTGCTTAGAGAATTCCTTACACATAGATTCATTAGTGGCTCCAAATATAATGTCATCAACATATACTTGTACAATCAAAATATCATGTTTTTTCTTTTTAATGAAAAGAGTAGTGTAAACCTTCCCTCTATGAAAATCTATTTGCAAAAGAAATTTGCTAAGTCTCTCATAGTTAACTAATGCTTAACAAGTTATGCTTTAAACCGGGTGGTTGATCTACATAACCTTCTTCTTGAATTAACCCATTAAGAAAAGAACTTTTAACATTCATTTAATAGAGATTAAAATCCATAAGACATGCAAAAGTAAGAAGTAATCTAATAGCTTCTAACCTAGCAACCACTGCATAAGTTTCTTCATTGTCTATACCTTCTTCTTGATTATATCCTTTGGCTACTAATCTTGCTTTATTTCAAACAATTATACCATTTTCATCCAACTTGTTCTGAAAGACCCATTTAATTCCAATTACTTGTTTATTATTAGGTTTAGGTACAAGTTCCCACACATCATTTCTTGTGAATTGATTTAATTCATCTTGAATTGCAATTACCCAATGTTCATCTATGATAGCCTCATCAATTGTCTTAGGTTCAACTTGAGACACAAAAGACATAAAATGACATACATTCCTAAGAGAAGAACGAGCCATTCTCCACTCCTTAGAAAGTTCCTCATCTCTTTGTTGTTGATCTTGAGGCTCCATGCTTGGTTCTTCTTCATTGTCCTTTGCTTGCTCTTCATGAGATTCCATTCTAGTATATACAATATCATCAATATTTTCTTTCCCATTTCCTTGGGGGTTAGTCTCATCAAATTATACATGAACAGATTCTTCTATAGTCTTAGTTCTTTTATTGAAAACTCTAAATGCTTTACTTGATGATGAATATCCAAGAAAGATTGCTTGATCCATTTTGGAATCAAACTTTTCAAGATTATATTTTCCATTATTTAAAACATAGCATTTGCATCCAAAGACATGTAAATGTGATATATTTGGTTTTCTACCTTTATATAACTCATAAGGAGTTGTCAACAAGATAAGTCTAATAAGCACTCTATTAGACACATAGCAAGTGGTATTAACCACATCCTCCCAAAAATACTTAGGTAAATTAGATTCATTTAACATAGTTCTTGGCAACTTCTCTAAGGACCTATTCTTCCTCTCAACAACTCCATTTTGTTGAGGGGTCCTTGGAGCCGAAAAGTTATGTTCAATTCCATATTTATTACAAAAACATTCAAATTCATGGTTTTTTAAATTCCCCTCCATGATCACATCTAATGCATTCTATTTTCAAATCTTTTTCATTTTGAATCACTTTAGCAAGTTTCTTGAAATCATGGAATGCATCACTTTTAGGAACTAAAAACAATGTCCATGTAAATCTTGAATAATCATCAACAATCACTAAAGCATAATAGTTTCCACCAAAACTCATTGTCCTTTAAGGACCAAATAAATCCATATGAAGCAATTGGAAAGGTATAGAGGTAGAAACAACATTCTTAGGTTTAAAACTAACTATTGTTTGTTTACCCTTTTGGCATGCATCACAAACCATATTTATTAAATTTTCTTAGGCAAACCAATCACTAAATCCTTAGAGATAAGTTTGTTATGGTGATCCATGTGTATGTGTGCAATTCTTCTATGCCGTAGCCATGCATCATCATCTTTACTAATCAAGCATTGTATGGAAGATGAAATTTGATTCAAATCAAGCATATATATGTTATTGATTCTCTTTCCTAAAAACCTAACTTGTTTATCATGCATACTTTCAACTAAGCAACATTTTTCATCAAAAACAACTTTAAAGCCCTTATCACATAGTTGACTAATGCTTAGCAAGTTATGCTTTAGACCTTCACCCAATAGCACATTATCAATTGTGGTATTAGAATTATTACCAACCTTACCCACTCCAAGAATTTTACCATTGTTTTTATCTCCATATGTGACATGACCACTTTTCCTTGGAGATAGATGGAAAAACTTGGAGATGTCTCCGGTCATATGTTTAGATCATCCACTATCCAAGTACCACTCCTTGCATAGTGTTTTCAAGCTTATCTATACAAAAGAGATCAAATCTTAGGTACAGAATTTGGATTGGGTCCTTGGATGTTAGTCTTGGGTTTACTCCCTTTAGTGACCCACATCAAATTACAATTATCAACACCTTTTCTTTTGATATAACATTTTGAAATATGTTGTACATACTTGCAACAAAAATAACATTGTATAGTTGATTTCTTTTGTTTACTTGATGGAACAAATTGAGTCTTGTTAGAGGCTTTAGCATCAAATTGATTGTATCCCAATCCGGCCTTAACAAAGCTGATAGTTTGTTTGCCAAGTGAGACATTAAGATTGTTACTTCCATTTGTAAATCTTGCAAGTGACTTTTTCAAATCAATGTTTTCATTTTCCAAATTCTTGAAATTTTTACAAGTGGTGCAACATTATTTTCCTTTTGAAGAATTTTTACAAATATTTTGCATAATCTAAATCTTTAGTTTTTGCTCATCAACTTGTTTCTTTAAAATAAATTTTTTTTTCAAGTTGAGACAAAAAAATTATTTTGTTTCAAAACAAGTTTTTCTAAATCAAGAGATTTGTTATGCAATTCTTCAAAAGCATAATGTAACTCATCATAAGTAAAAGAAAGAGAGAGTTCATCATCCATTACCTCATCTTCAACTTTGGTATGAAGTCATTAAGAATAGATTGACCTCTTCACTTTGATCATCTTCATCACTTGAGGATGTCATCTCATTTTCCTCCCAAGCTATGTATGCTTTCTTTCCCTTCTTATCTTTCTTGCCCTTCTTCTTATCTTTATCATTCTTCTTTTTGTAGTTGGGGCAATCATATTTCATGTGACTTGGTTTTCCACATTCATAGCAAGTTGGGTTGGAAGTTCTCTCATTCTTTGTGAACTTCTTGTTGTTGAAGTTGCCTCTCTTGAAGTTGCCTCTTCTCTTGAGAAAATTTCCAAATTTCGTCACCAACAAATTGAGGTGCTCCTCTTGGAAATATTCACTTGAATCATCACTATCACTTAGCCTTTCTTGAAGATGCAACCAACGCTATGCCTTTCTTCTTCTTGTCTTGCTCCTTACTCTCATTGAGTCTTGATAGCTCAAGTTCATGCACTTGAAGCTTGCCAAAGAGTGTAGCAAGTGTCATTGTTGAAAGATTCCTTGATTCTGCAATAGCCGTCACCTTAGGTTGCCAAGACCTATTCAAACATATTAGAACTTTGTTAATAAGATCCTCATTATCAAACACTTTACCAAGATCACTCAATTGGTTAACAATATATGTAAAACATTTTTGCATATCACACATATAGATTCACCATGCATCATTCTAAACAATTCATACTCATGTGTTAAAGTGTTCATCCTAGATATCCTAACTTCACTTGTGCCCTCATCGGTCACTTCAAGTGTATCCCACATTTCCTTTCCGCTCATCAATACTAACTCCCGTAGTAATGATGTTCTTAGCCTTCTTATCTAGTTGGACCTTTTTCTTATCATCTTCGGTCCATAATGACCTATGCTTATATTTTTCTTCATTATTAACAACATGCTTAGGCATAAAAGGACCATTCAAGTCCATATCCCATATATCAACATCAATAGATTCAATGAAAATTTTCATTGTACCTTTCCAATAAAGATAGCCTTCACCATTGAAAATAGGGGGCTTAGAAATAGAAACATAATCACTTGTCCCATTTGATTGAGAAGTTGTTTCCACGAGACTTGGAAGGTGATTAACATTATTCAAGAACCCGCTCTTGATACCAAATGTAAGATGTGGATATGGTTCTAAGTCAAGAGGGGGTGAATTTACCTTTTAAAAACTTTTCGAAAACCAAGATTTGACTGTCCTCTTTCGAATGGTGCAGCAAGAAAGTAATTTTCTTTGAAACATAATCAAGAACAATTGAAATATCAATTCAAGAAAGAAATTTAAAAAAAGATATACAATTGCATAAGCAAGGAGAATGTATCATACAACAATCATGCAATATAGCATCATATGTTGTTTTGACTTCAAAGACTCAAAAGGGGGGGGGGGGGGGGGTGAATTGAGTTTTCAAAAATTCTTCCTTTTCAAATCAAAGTTGCCTCAGGATCATTTACAAAAACAGTTAAGGGTTTTTTTATGAAATCTTGAATAGAAGGTGGTGAGGTGAATCAGTTCAGAAAGATAAATCAGTGCTTCTGTTACTTTAGTGGACGAGCGCTTCTGTCACTTGTGTGGACGAGCACTTCTGTCACTTTAGTGGATGAGCGTTTGTCACTTTAGTGATTGAATCAAACAGAAAGAAGTTCAGTTTCAAAACTCAATAATAACAAAATACGGAAATTGATTAAACCTTTAAAGATTAAGAACAAGCTATGCAAGTTTCAGATACAAGCATTAACAATCAAGAACCAACTTGATGGTTTCAGTTTCAGTGATTAAAAAATAGAAGTTAAACTATTCGAATTTGATCACATATGATGCAAGGTTCAATACTGATTATGCAGATCAAGAACTGATATCGATTGAAAAATTAGAACATCAAGATCACAGTTATATGCGCAAGACAAATTAAAGAGTTTGAGTTTAGAGATACCACACAACCAGATTTATCCTGGTTCAGTCAACACCACTGTGATCTACATCCAGTCCCCACTCCACCTGTGGGTTTTCACACACTAACATAACAATCTTTAGCCAGGTAGCTTGAAAAACCTTTACACCACAGAGCACTCCTTCACCTCGAGATACCACACTCTTGTGAAGAGCCTCAATGTTCTTCCTTAGGGATACCTCACCCTAATCACACAGAGAGACTCCCTCTCTCTTTACAATAAAATAGAATGAAAAATTGATTCCTAATTCTCAATAGTCAGATATACAAATTGAAGCACGTATGAGAATGAAACACTCCTTTTCATAATGAAGCTCAAGAAAGATGATGAATGGTCTTCACAATTGATCTCTCAAATTGATTTCGTGTAATTATGATATGTTTTGATATATTCTGAAAGTGTTCCTTTCATCACTCTATATATAGGAAACAAGTTATAGACGTTGGGATCAATCAACACAAATTTGGGTCTGATAACAGAATCTGTTTTCTTGACTCTGGTTCTTGAACAGGGGTTGAGTACATGGCTGTATTAACCAATTTTATACTGATAGTTCTGATAGTTTCTCAAAATCTTGAACTTGGTTAATCCATCAGTACATCCATTCAGTAAATCTATGTATTAATGAACATCAGATTTTCCTAAAACTTGAATACACGCGTACATAGCATATGCACAGGGCTGTATTCAGTTAACCATTTATAACTGATCTGATTTCATATTGTGCATAGGTGTTACTGAATCAAGAACCTTAAATTCATTTGTTAGTTACAGTAGCGGACATACATCCAATGATTACATGGCTGTACCTGACAAATAATTCTCTTATTTCCAAAAATCATTTTCATTAAAAAAAAACTCATTCATTTTAATGCAGGTTATGAAAATTGATTTTCTTCATGCATCTTTTTAGTTGAGCTATTTTGTGACTAAGAGATTTCTTTCTCTTACAAATCATCTAAGACTTAAGTCTAAAATTCTCCTTTAAGCTTTGTCTTGATGATCCTTTGATCTTCGACTTTGCTCTTGTGATTTCTACATGCAGCTCCTTGATTCCTTCAAGTTCTTCCTTGAATATTTTCCTTGAATTTGCTTAATGAACTTGTTGATCACTGCTTGATACCTGTCTTTGCAATTTGACAGTAAAAAACTTGCACACGCATTAAATTGTATTTGTAATATATCCAAATCTCTAAGTCATTGAGTCTTACAAACTACCCCTTTTTGATTATGACAAATCTTCTAACAAATTATAAGATCATAGTATAAGTGTAGCAGAAGCTAAGTGTTTTTTTGACAGATTTATATCATGGTATTAGAGCAGAAGTATATCAGAGCAAAAAAATATTATCAGAGGAGAATTTGATTTACTCCGCATTAATCATGTAAGCTTATAAGCTCCCCCTCAACATATGCATGTATAATTTGTTATTATCCCCTTTCTCTATATCATACTTTTTCCTCCCCCTTTTGGCATTATCAAAAAGGTAAAGAAAAGAAACATTCAAAGCCATAGAGAAGGAAAGCATTTAAACATTCAAATATAGCATATAAAATTGTTCATGATAGAGGGATAGGTGTAGGGACAAATCAAAAAGAACAGAAACCATCAGCCAAAATTACAAACTAAGGCATTTTACCTTTCAAAAACTAAGTTCTAATTCCTATGAATTCCTAGAACTAGTTCTTCCTTTTTAATTTTATTTTGTTTCGGTCTTTAGGTGATGGTTCAGCAGGGGTGTGCTTAGCTTCCTTCACAGCAGCTGTTGCAATGTTTGCAACATCAACGTCTTTGTCCATGTATGAAGTTGGAGCAACACTTTCAGTGACTTCCTTTTCTTTGGAAGATTCCACTACCTTTCCTTTGTTCCTCTTTTTCTCAGGAGCCTTTGAGGTCTCAACTCCTTTCTTCTTCTCAGCTGAATTAGAAGTTTCCATTTCCTTCCACTTCTTCTCAGCAGCTTTTGAGGGTGAAAATCCAGTATTTTTGGTTCTTGCCATATTAGGGTTGGTTTGGGTACAAGAAGGCTTAAGATTAGCTCTGCTAGGGTTGCGGAATTAGGTGAAGAAATAGTGGGTTTCAGAAGATTTGAAGTTTTGAAATAACATTCTACGTTGGCATTGTCTTCAATCCTCAGAGCTCGTACGTAGTTGAAAATAATCGCATCCATCTTGCCACGTCAGCAGATGGAAGTACTAAAACACAAAGTAACCTAGTAGACGAGCTCCATATGCCACGTCATTGGATGGAGCTTCTCATTAAGGACTTAGCAAGTCCAAAGACTTGTGTGGACGAGCAGAATTAGAATCTTGTGTATTTTGAGTTTATCAAACTAAAAACAAAGGGGATCTATTCCTGATCAAATCTATTTCTTATGAAACTCTCTTCTAATCATTCATAGATATTCAAAATCAAATCATACAAGAATCAAAGCATATTTACAGAAAGATATTGTCATATAAACAATTTCTTTAGAGATTAGATATAGGATTGATCAATTATGCCCAATTCTCTTCTAATGAAAAGAAGCTTTCCTTGTTCAAAGGCTTGGTAAAAATATCAGCAAGTTGTTTAGTTGTATCAACATATTCAATCTCAATTTCTCTACTTTGAATATGATCTCTAATGAAATGATGTTTGATTTCTATTTGTTTAGTTCTAGAGCGCATTATGGGATTCTTAGTTGGGTTAATTGGACTTGTATTGTCACATCTAATAGGAACTTTGTTTAGTTGCACACCATAATCAACTAATTGTTGTTTCATCCATAAAACCTGTGCACAACAGCTACCAGCTGCTACATATTCATCCTCTGCAATGGATAAAGACACACTAGATTGTTTCTTACTGAACCATGATACTAATGAGTTTCCTAGTAAATGGCAAGTTCCACTACTACTCTTTCTATCTAGTTTACAACCAGCAAAATCAGAGTCTGAATAGCTAATTAAAGTACATGTAGCTCCCTTGGGATACTGTAACACCCTGTTTTTCGTGTGCTTAATTATTAGTAAATGCATGCTTTAATGTATTTAATTGTGATAAAATCCAGAGGATGATTTTATTTTAAATAAAATCATTTTCTTGTGTTATTTTACTATATGAAGTCACAGTAAAATTTTCGGTATAAAATTCAGACGAAAGCCGGTCTGGGTTTTCAAAGCCAGTACGAGTTTACTGAGCTAGAGACCTAATATTGACTCGTGAACGAGACGATTAGTGTTTTTTTTTTTTTTATGTTTTGTGTAGGTTTGGAGTGTTTTGAGAAATCTTGTTCGGGGCCGAATTTCCGAGTATTACCCGGGCGAATCGTCGAGAAATACGATCGGGAATTTCATCTGATGCATGTTGGAGCAGAGCAAAAATGGAGTTGATTGACTGATGTGAAGGCTATGACATAGGCATGTCCATGGCCATACCTTCCTTACACCAATCAAGTCAAATCACCATACTTTCTTACACACACCTTACCTACACCATACCTCCTTTCTTCTCAACCAAGTCAAGCTCTTCTCTCCCCTCCAATCTGCCCCAAAACTGATGCCCTCCCCCTCTCTTTTCCTTCTTCTATTTAAGTTTCAAAGTGTAACCATTTCACACTTTTGCTTCCTTTCACAAAAACACTTTTTTACAACTATTCATCTTCTTCTTCACACAACTAAAGGTACCATTTTTACTAAGTTTTTCAAGTTGTGTTCTTCATCAAAGTTGTTCATATTGGTAAGGGTAATGTCCCTATACCATTTGTTTTTCAAGTTTTGGCTTTATTTTCATAGTTGATGTTTTGAGTTCATAATATGCTTTTAAACTTCAAAAAATTCTCAAAAATTGTAGAAAACTCCGATTGAGGTGAAACCAATTTCTATATTCTTATTTTTACTTCCTCTACAACATACTAAAATATTGTGGAAAACAAAAATCTCGAACACCATTTTCTGTACTGGACAGAATCTATGTCTTTTGTGCCATATGAGTTTTGTTTCATCTTTGCTTGGTTAAGCTTGTGTTTGAGTGTTATTCCAACATGATCATGACCAAGAGTTCCTATGTACATAAGGATGCTAGGTTTAAGTGATTGGAAAAGTTTAGAAACTTTTATGTATTTTCATGAAAAAGTGAAAACTCTAAGTGTTTTGTTATATGTACTTTGAGGTTTTTCCAAAGTGATCATGGATTTGGGCTCCTTGATGTATAAGGATGCTAGATCCAAGAGATTGGAAAGTTTGAAAACCTCTAACCCTCATTTTTACTCAAGGCCGAATGGTAGTGTTTGTGGCCTAGGGTATTTGATTTTTTCATTTTTCCAAAATGATCAAGGTTTTAGTCTCCTTACTAGGTATGGATGCTAACCTAAAGAGATTGGAAAATTTAGAACATCCTAACCTATTTTAGAGGATGAAAACCGAAACCCTAAGTTGATGACTTAGTGGGATTCTTGATTCAAACTTGTTAAACTTTTGGTGTTTAAGAACTCCTAGCACTTAAGGATCATAAATCCATAAGTTGCATGATTTTTGGAAACCTTAATCCAAAACCATTGTTGAAAACCGAACCTATGCCTTGTGGCTAGTGTTCTTTGATTAAAAATCTAACCTATGGTTTCATGTGTGTAACCTTAGATTCGATTCTGCCGGACGTTCGTGATCCTTAGTTTTCGTAGTCGGAACCCTTATCGTCTTTTGAGGTAAGAGGGGATTTCCGAAAGATATTCAATAACTGTATGCATGTGTGTATTTGATTAATTGTTTACTTGACTGTTATTGAGTTACTGGATTATCTGAAATGTTATGCTATTATATGAAGTTGAACTGTATCGTTATATATGTCGAGATGTATAAATGTGATGAACTGTGATATTGGCATTGAACTGTGAATATATATGTGTACATACTGCTGTTGTTGTTTGAAGTTTGCTAAGCCGGACGTGTGTCTGTGCTCAATCATTAATAAGGATTAAAAACCTTAATAAGCTTTGAAGATGAAAGGATGGGTGTTCTTTTCCAAAAAGCTTGAATGTTTAAAAGTACTTGTTTTATGTGACAATATAGTTTTAGTGATTTCTAGAATGCAAGAGAAAAACCATTTTCGAACTATATGTTTTAAGTGAAAACTTTCGAAAATATTTTACAATATCCTATTGGGGATTTTCAAAGTTAAAAGTGTTTCAAAAACGTTTTATAAAGGATTTTCAAAAGAAAAGGTTTTCTCCCAAATGATTTAGAAACTTTCCGATAGCCAGCATAGGTTATCGAAGCTTTTGATTTCGAAATTTGTTTTCGTCAAATGAAAGATAAGTACTAAAAGAATAGGAATCTAGACGTGAGACGTCGCCTCTAGTTTTCCATGCTTAGCACGTGATCTTGGATCAGTGTTAATTCGGGACCGTAAAGTCTTATTCGTAATGTTATGGACTTCAAGTCCAATTCGCGGAATTGAGGACAGTTCGTTCTAATTTCCGTTGTTGCGGGCTATTGTCCTTAGCATGATAAGTAAAACATGACTAAAAGTATATTGATTTCCATTACCACAAACCTTGACTGCGGCCACGGTCTAGGTGTTGGGATTGAGCATTCGGACTGTGTGTCCTATGTTTCTACGTTTTCAAGTGATGGGGAAATAATGTTAAGTCATTAGCTTTGAGCTTTGACAATGAAATATTTACACAAAGAAAAACCTTAAAAGGAAAGTTTTTATTCATATGCATTTCCCCTGGCAGACGTGCCTTTGCTTATTGAGGATACCCATGGGGTATCTGAGAGTCAGTCACATTGCTAGCTGTTTCGTTAAGGGCATGTGGCGTTGTCTGACCAAGAGGCCTGGTGCATCAGGATGCGGTGGCAACAGCCCGGTGGGCAGAGCTTGACCAACTCTATCTTCTCCAGTGATAACATGGTGTTGTGATCTCATGAGATTAGGATAGAGCTTGATATTGAAGTGTCATGCACATTTTCGAAAACTGATTGTACGGGCTTGAGGACCCCTTGATATAACACTGTTATATTATGATGATTATGCATGCTTTAACTGTTGATCTGATTTCGTGTTGCATGTATCATGTATATGGTTGTTGTGGGATATATCTTATGACGGTATCTCACTCTTGCATGTCTGTATGTTCTTTTATTTTCCTCGTACCCGGGTATGCGTATGCTTTAGATGAACCCTCTTGTCCCTCTTGTACCTGAGGTCACACGGATAGAGACTTTTGACGAGGCCGACGGGATTGGGAATTGGAGGATGGACGCGAATGCGACTACGACGACGTACCAAGGGCCAATCACTACTACTGAAGCTAATATACATGGAGAGCCTATTAGGAGGATCCACTCGGTGGAATCCAGGAACGTGATTCTTCCACCGCCATGGTTGTACCTGAACACGCTACAGGAAGCCGGTCTGCTTCACCCTCACGTTGAGCCTGCCGAGCCAGAAGAGGAGGAACCGATGGAGGAAGATCCTGAAGAAGATCCCGAAGAGGATCCTGAGGAGGAGCCTCATGAGCTGGTAGACGACTGGTGGGATGAGGAGCTCGAGGCGGGTTATCACCCTTTGGATATTGAGGAGGAGGATGTCCCGTTGGATGACGGAGGAGGGGTGATTGACCCGGAGCCGGAGACTTCTTCTTGTGGGAGCGTTTGTGGCCACTCCGAGTGTCGTAGGCATTGGTAGTGGTTGGAGGCTTTATTTTGAGTGGTCCGTTAGTCTTGGCTTTTGAGCTTTTCTTTTGAGTTTAGATTCCCAGATTCCCATTCCCAGTTGGTGTTTTATTTACCTTATCTTCTCAGTTATGTTTCAGTTATGTTTTCGTTTCTGTTGGCCATATTGATTAAGGCCGTGGTGTAATGTTAAAACCTAAGATCTTTCGAGGCAATATTATATGTATGTATCTGTTGTCGTTTTCAAGTTGTGAGTTTCTTTACCTTTTACTTCTTTTCCTTAAAGAAAAAAAAATTAAGTACCTTTTTGGTAACCTTGTGTATGTTGAATAATCTTTTTCCGAAAGCGACCAGCATTTAAACGAGCATTTTTCTGCAAAAGGGTAACCATGTGATGACCAAGTTAGGGTGTCACAGATACCATAATCCCATGTCTTTTGTTCCTAACAGATACTTAATTATCCTTTTAACTGCTGTTAAGTGTGATTCTTTTGGATTTTCTTGATACCTAGCACACATGCACACACTAAACATGATATCTGGCCTACTAGAAGTAAGATAAAGTAGTGAGCCTATCATACCTCTGAATTTAGAAACATTAACAGGTTTACCTTGCTCATCCTTGTCCAAATAACTGGAGGTAGTCATTAGAGTAGCCATCTCCTTAGCATTTTCCATGCCAAACTTCTTGATCAACTCATTGCAGTACTTGGTTTGGCTAACAAAGATTCCATTTTTAGTTTGCTTTATTTGCAGTCCAAGGAAAAAGTTCAGCTCACCCATCATTGATATTTCAAACTCACTCTGCATAAGACTTGCAAACTCATTGCACAAATGCTCATTAGTGGCACCAAAAATTAGATCATCCACATATATTTGTACAAGTAAAATGTTGTGTGTCTTTTTCTTAGTGAACAAAGTTGTGTCAACTTTACCTCTTTTAAATCCTTTTTCAATGAGAAAATTACTTAACCTTTCATACCAAGCTCTAGGAGCTTGCTTTAACCCATATAGTGCTTTAGACAGTTTATAAACATGGTTAGGAAATTCATTATTCTAAAAACCAGGTGGTTGACCAACATACACTTCCTTTTGTATAAATCCATTTAAGAAAGCACTCTTAACATCCATTTGATACAATATAAATCCCATTATGGAAGCATAAGCAAGTAGCATTCTTATAGCTTCTAATCTTGCTACTGATGCATATGTTTCATCATAATCTATGCCTTATTCTTGGTTATACCCTTTGGCTACCAATCTAACCTTCATCTACCTCTTTGCTTAAAACAGGGCTAGATTGGTAGCCAAAGTGAATAACCAAGAAGAAGGCATAGATTATGATGAAACATATGCACCGGTAGCAAGATTAGAAGCTATAAGAATGCTACTTGCATAATGGGATTTAAATTGTATCAAATGGATGTTAAGAGTGCTTTCTTAAATGGATCTATACAAGAGGAAGTGTATGTTGGTCAACCACCTGGTTTTGAGAATAATGAATTGCCTAACCATGTTTATAAACTATCTAAAGCACTATATGGCTTAAAGCAAGCTCCTAGAGCTTGGTATGAAAGGTTAAGTAATTTTCTCATTGAAAAAGGATTTAAAAAAGGTAAAGTTGACACAACTTTCTTCACTAAGAAAAAGGCAAACAACATTTTACTTGTACAAATATATGTGGATGATATAATTTTTGGTGCCACTAACGAGCATTTGTACAATGAGTTTGCAAGTCTTATGCAAAGTGAGTTTGAAATGTCAATGATGGGTGAGCTGAACTTTTTCCTTGGACTGAAAATAAAGCAAACTAAAAATGGAATCTTTGTTAACCAAACCAAGTACTGCAATGAGTTGATCAAGAAGTTTGGCAAGGAAAATGCTAAGGAGATGGCTACTCCAATGAGTACCTCCTGTTATCTGGACAAGGATGAGCAAGGTAAAACTGTTGATTTTTCTAAATTCAGAGGTATGATAGGCTCACCACTTTATCTAGCTGCTAGTAGGCCTGATATTATGTTTAGTGTATGCATGTGTGCTAGGTATCAAGCAAATCCAAAAGAATCACACTTAACAGCAGTTAAAAGGATAATTAAGTATATGTTAGGAACAAAAGACATGGGATTATGGTATCCCAAGGGAGCTACATGTACTTTAATTAGCTATTCATACTCTGATTTTGCTGGTAGTAAACTAGACAGAAAAAGTACTAGTGGAACTTGTCATTTACTAGGAAACTCATTAGTATCATGGTTCAGTAAGAAATAATCTAGTGTGGCTTTATCCACTGCAGAGGTTGAATATGTACCAGCTGGTAGCTGTTGTGCATATGTTTTATGGATGAAACAATAATTAGTTGATTATGGTGTGCAACTAAGCCAAGTTCCTATGAGATGTGACAATACAAGTGCAATTAACCTAACTAAGAATCCCATAATGAACTCTAGAACTAAACACATAGAAATCAGACATCATTTCATTAGAGATCATATTCAAAGTACAGAAATTGAGATTGAATATGTCGATACAACTAAACAACTCGCTGATATTTTTACCAAGCCCTTGAACAAGGAAAGCTTCTTTTTCATTAGATGAGAATTGGGCATAATCGATGAATCCTATATCTAATCTCTAAAGAAATTGTTTATATGACTGTATCTTTGTGTAAATATGCTCTGATTCTTGTATGATTTGATTTAGAATTGACACGCTGTCGCACGCGCATCAAAAAGAATGAGTGGTTTTAAGAAAAACTACAGTTAGGGCGCGACAACTCGAGTATCGTCTCACAAGGACTCTTGGATTGTTATTCGCAGAAAAATCAGTTTTTTTTTGTGGTGGGGGGGGGTGGTTTGAAATTCAATTAAGAAAACAGAGTGAGAAGTGATTATCAATAATTGAAACGACTAATCTACTGTTCTCAGTTTCCCACTATCATTGATTCATATAAATTCCAAGCCCTAAGCGGATTCTAATCCCTTTTCGATTGTAGCGACAATTAACAAGCGAAACCGGCACTATGAGACGTATGTTCCTAATTCCCGAATTAAGTAAACGGGGTGAAGCACTCGTGAATTAAGCAAACACGATTGAACACACGCGAATTAACCAAACGCGATTAGGTATAGGAACATACAATCACCGAAATAAATCAAGCTTATTCTATACAACCTGAATTAAGCAAACAGACATATAGGATAATATTGAAAGGAAGAAGCAAATTGATCCGGGAATTACAGAATCTCAAGTGTCGGCAGAAACCGATTACAGCAGACTAATCTCAGGGGATTAGTTCTCCATCAAAAATTTGACAATCACCTAAAAGTATAATGTAAACAGTGAAAATTGGATGATTTTGTGTCTGTTGCGTCCTTATTTATAAAGAGGCCGCGCGTCACGGCCGTGATGGCCGTCATGGCTAGGCCATGACCGCTTCTGTCAAGGGTGTACATTCAAATTCTGGTCCGTCACGGCCGTGATTCCTATCACGGCCATGCCGTGATCACTTTTGACTTTGGGTGCTGATCTGTCACGGCCGTGACCTCCATCACGGCTGGGCCGCGATCAACTCTGACTTTCTGGGTCTTCTCATCACGCCCGTGATGTGTGTCACGGCTGGGCCGTGATGCTTTCTGACTTTCATGATCTCCTCATCACGGCCGTGACCAGTGTCATGGCCTGGGCGTGATGGCCTCTGCTTCAGGTGTTCTTCCCTTCTTGCTTTTCCTATCAACCTGAAAACATGAAATAGCAGTAAGTGCTTTATTTGACTCAAAATCAACTAAAATACCCTAAAACTACTTAAGAGACTCAAAATGTTGCTTGAGGACAATTACATCCAAATTTGGGCGAAATCAAGATTAAACTCGAATAAAACCTATGGTCTTACTAGTTAAAAACTAGTCGAGCCAGAGGCTGATCAAGAATATCTATGAATGATTAAAAGAGAGTTTCAGAAGAAGTAGATTTGATCAGGAGTGGATCCCTTGTATTTTAAAGTCTAATAAACTCAAAGATAACACAGGAGTGGACTTTGATTTTCCTGCACCTATCCCTTTATCTTGAAAAATTTTATATTCTATGTTTGAATGTTTAAATGCTTACCTTCTCTATTGCTTTGGATGTTTCTTTTCTTTACCTTTTTTATAATGCCAAAAGGGGGAGGAAAAAGTATGATATAGAGAAAGGGGATAATAACAAATTATACATGCATATGTTGAGGGGGAGCTTACAAACTTACATGATTAATGGGGAGTAAATCAAATTCTGCTATATAAGCTTACATGATTAATGGGGAGCAAATCAAATTCTGCTATGATATTATTTTTTGCTCTGATATACTTCTTCTCTGATACCATGATATAAATCTGTCAAAAACACTTAGCGTCTGCTACACTTATACTCTAATCTTATAATTTGTTAAAAAGATTTGTCATAATAAAAAAGGGGGAGTTTTTTAGACTCAATGACTTAGAGATTTTGATATATGACAAATACAACTTAATGTGTAAGCAAGTGTTTTAGTGTCAAGTTGCAAAGACAGGTATCAAGCAGTAATCAACAAGTTCATTGAGCAATCAAAGGAGAATATTCAAGGAGGAACTTGGAGAAATCAAAGCTGCTGTATGGAGGAATCAAAGAGCAAAGACAGAGATCAAGGAATCATCAAGACAAAAGCTTAAGGGAGAAATTATATTTAAGTCTTAGATGATTTGTAAGAGATGAAATCTCTTATTCACAAATAGCTCATTTGAAAAGATGCATGAAGAAAATCTATTTTCATAACTTGCATTAAAAGGAAAAAGTTTTCGTTAATGAAAATGATTTTTGGAAATACCCCAAACTTAAACTTTGCTTGTCCCCAAGCAAACTAAAACTCAAAAACTTAAAAAGACTCAAGACATGGCAAGCTTAAGGGATTCAATCAACTTTGCACAAATTCAAGCACTTCATCAAAATATTTTTTTTCTTCAATGATCCCCCCTTTCTCAAACAAAGCAATCCCCACATGCATTCACTCTAAACAATTGAGAATTTTATCATTCAAGCAATCATTAATCTAAGCAAGGGATCCAAGTTACACACAAAAGGGAGATCACCAAATTCAAACAACTGCCTTCCTCACAAGGGAGTTTAGTGTTTCACTCAATCGCTCAATTTTGTCTAGGCAATCAACATTTCACTCAATTTCACCTTTCAAGAACACTTCCCATGAATTTGATTTTCATCTCAAAATGGTTCCCACGGAAAACATGCATGCAACATCAGAAGGACTTTCATGGTTGTAATGGGGCCTGGCTAAGGGTAGGATATACAAAGGTACTGGCTTAAGTCCCTAGGAACTAAGAGAGCATGAACATTTCAACATACCGAATTTCCACTCAAGTTCCTTTTTTCATTTTTCTTTATGCTTTGGGTGACTACAGCCTTTTCCTTCTTTAGATATTTTTTTCTTTGACATTTTTGTTCTTTTATTTCTTTCTCTTTTTTTTTCTTTTTTTTTCTTTTTCTTTTTTTCTTTTCTTTGCCTTTGGCTCCAACCTTTTTATTATTATTTTTTTCCTTTTTCTCACCCCAGAATGACATGTCACATCCTTGTAGCCACCCCAAACTTAGTTTCTTGCAACCATTCTCTTGCTAAGATTCCATGCTCTCCTAATCCTAAGATCGGGTTAATATGGTTTTTCAGAATTTTGGCTTGTAACATAGGGTTATCAAGAATTAATAGGCTAATTAGGCTCAAAGGGGCTAACTAGGAAACATGCATTAGGAATTGGTTCTTTTCAGGCCAAGTGGTTATTTACAAAGAGAATGCCTAAATCATTTGAAGCAAACACATAAACATGCAAACCATAAAGAGATTCAAGCAAATTCAGGAAAGTGCAATCCAAAAGTGATTTCACACAGTCAAAAATATGTTGGAGGCTCAAATCCTCACCTGGACAATTTTTGCAAATTGTTTGACAGAGATTCTATCCCTAGTGTGTGCTTCCCTTCACCCCAAACTTATCATAAATCATGACATCATAACAAAATATCTCAAAGTTCAGTTCTCAAAATTTTTTCAAGTGGGGATCAAATTCTCAATTTTCAAATCCTAGGGGGAAAACAGTCAACACATAACATGCAATCAATCTATGAAAAATTCAATCAAATCCAATAAGCTTGCTGACACAAGACTCAACACAACTCCTGAGCTTCTCAAATTATTCAGGAGCTAAAAGAAAACAAAACAAAAATAAAGCAAGCATAATTAAAAGGAAAAGGTTTAGAGAAAACTCATTGGAGCGGTTCCACCAGGATCCCACTGTCTGTGGTATAGTGGCCACGGAATGCTCAAAGTATGAAATGATCCTCCCGGATCCCATGGCCTACAGCATAAGTATGAGAGCAGGCGCCTGATAATCATGGTACCTCCGCCAAGTGTGGCGGACTTCTCACTCCCTCTCAGGTCACAGTTGACCTCTTTTTCAACCTTGTCAATAAAGTCGTCCCAATAAAATCAGGGTTCAACCTCTTGGACTGGTCATGGTGCACAATCCAGAGGCTTGAACTCCATCACCGGTTGCTCCACAGGGGGAGGTGACAAACGGGTAAAGAGTGTTTCTGGTGCTGCTTCAACTTCTGCATGATCTTCATTCACTGTACTGATAAATCCATCACCTGTTAAACCTGCAGAATTCTCAGCACACACCACAGAAAGGTTAGAGTTAGTACAGTTAGTAGATATGTTACAATAAACTGAATCAGTAAGAGTCTGAATGTCTGGAAGTGGCTTGAGCTCTAAGGAGGGTGGCTGCTCAATGGATGGTGTATTTGGAGTAGCCATGATGTCAAGAACTTCGGCTGAACAAACAGCTTCACTCACACTATCACCCTGTAAAGTAGAATCAAGAAACTCAGCACAAACAGCACACGGGTTAGTGTCAGTACAGTCAGTACATTAATATATATCATCGAAGCCAGAAACAAATGGAAAATCACCAAACAGGAAATTATCCATGGCAGTACTAAGATTCATAACCAGACAAAGCAGCAAAATGTTTTTTTTATTTTTTTTATTTTCTGTCAATAACAACAAGAGTCCCCGGCAACGGCACCAATTTTTGGTCGCGCTATCGCGCACGCGCCAAAAAGCGAGCGATTTACAAAATATGTAGATAGGGAGCGACAACTCGAGTATCGTCTCACAAGGACTCTTGGGTTGTTGTTAACATAAAAAGTCAGTTTTGGGGGGTTGAGATATGAAATAGAATAAAGGAAAGAAAACAAAAACAGAGCAATAAAATCAGAGCAGTTTAAAAGATTATCAAATAACTAAAGACGATTAATCTACTGTTCTCGATTTCCCAACTATCATCGATTCATGTAAATTCCAAGCCCTAAGCAGATTCTAATCCCCTTTCGGTTGTAGCAACAATTAACAAACGAAATCACTACTACAGATATATGTTCTTATTCCCGAATTAAACAAACAGGGTTAAGCCCTCATGAACTAAACGAACATGAACGAACACACTCGAATTAAACAAACGCGATTCAATATAGGAACATAACATCACCGAAATAAATCAACACAACACTATACACTCCTGAATTAAACAAATAGAAATATATAGCATAGCATTGAAAAGAGAATAGCAAACAAAACAGGAATTACATAACCTCAAGTGCGGTGGAAATCGATTACAGTAGACTAATCAAGGAGACTAGTTCTCCATTACAAACATAAACCTAAACCTACTTGTAGCCGCACTATGAAAAGAAAAGAAGAAGAGAAGAGAAGATGATCAGTTCTGCCCCAAAACAGATATAAATACAGATTCTGGGTTGCGGTCGCTCGCGAGGCGAATCATATGAATAGTCGCTAGCTCGCGAGGCGAAACATGATTCGCGAGGCGAATCATATGAACAGTCGCTAGCTCGCAAGGCGAAACATGATTTGCGAGGCTAACCAGAGAGGGTGACTGTTGCTGCTCGTGCTGGTTTTCAGGCTCGCGAGGCTAACAGACTCTCGCGAGGCGAATCCTCCAGAATTGCATTTTTCCATTGTTTCTTCATTCCTTTGGCTCTAAGTGCTTTATTTTAACCTGAAACAATAGGAAATAGCAGTGAATGCTTTATTTGACTCAAAACTAACTAAATTAGCCTAAAAATACTTTACAGACTCAAAATGTTGCTTGAAGACAATCAAGTCTAATTTGGGTGAAAATGAGATATAATTAGAACAAAACCACGATCATACTAGTCATAAAACTAGATGAGCCAGAGGCTGATTAAGATTTCATAAGTGATAGAAGCACTCGTCGAACACTGAAGTAATAGAAGCGTCCGTCCAACACTGAAATAATAGAAGCGCTCGTCTAACAAAAGTAATAGAAGCGCTCGTCCAAACACAAGTGATAGAAGCGCTCGTCCAACATAAGTGACAGAAGTGCTCGTCCACTGAAGTGATACAAGCGCTCGTCCAAAGTGACAGAAGTGCTAGTCCACTAAAGTGATAGAAGTGCTTGACCACTAAAGTGACAGAAGTGCCTGTCCATTAAAGTGATACAAGCGCTCGTCCAAAGTGACAGAAGTGCTCGACCACTAAAGTGACAGAAGTGCTCGTCCACTCGAGTGATACAAGCGCTCGTCCACTAAAGTGACAGAAGTGCTCATCCACTAAAGTGACAAGAGCTCGTCCACTCAAGCCTTTGGACTTGCTAAATCCTAAAGGAGTATCCATCCAATGACGTGGCATATGGAGCTCGTCTACTAGCTCGTCCGATGTAAAATCTTAAATCTTAATGGCTAGATGGATGTGGTTATTTTCAAGATGGACGCAAATTCTATAAGAACTATCAGGATCTTATTTTAAGAACCAAAATCAAGAAAACAAATTCTGTTAAATCAGATCCAAATCTGTTTTGATTGATCCCAACAACTATAACTTGTTTTCTATATAAAGAGGGATCAAAGGAACACTTTTTATGAATAACAGAACGAATAACATATCAAATACGATACACATATCATTCATCATCTTTCTTGTGCTTATTGTGAAAAGAGCGTTTCGTTCTCATAAGTGCTTCAATTTGTTTATCTGACTATTAAGAGTTAGGAATCAACTTTTGTTTTTACTTTTCAATTGTAAAGAGAGAGGGAGTCTCTCTGAGTGATTAGGGTGAGGTATCCCTAACAAGAGTGTGGTATCTCGAGGTGAAGGAGAGCTCCGTTGTGTAAAGGTTAGCTACCTGGTAAAGCTTGTATGTTAGTGTGTGAAATCCCACAGGTGGAGTGGGGACTGGGTGTAGGTCACAGTGGAGGTGACTGAACCAGGATAAATCTGGTTGTGTGGTATCTCTAAACTCAAACTCCTTACTTTCTGTTTATGATCAAGAACCTGTGATTTTGATGTTTAAAGTTCAATGTAATTTATGTTCTTGATCTGTATAAACTATATTGAAACCTGAGTTTGATTGTAATCAAGTCTGTGTTATCTGCGTTTAAAATTGAGTTGATCAAAACCATTCTTGATTGCTGAAACTGAACTAATCACTGAAACTGAAACCTGCAAGTTTGTTCTTGATAACTTGTATCTGAAACTTGCATAACTTGTTCTTAATCTTTAAAGGTTTAATTAGTTTCTGTATTTGTTATTATTGAGTTTTGAACCCGAACCTATTCTAAATTAATCTTTCTGAATTAATCTTTCTCAGGAATCAACACTTCTTGTCCTCGTCGCCTTCTATTCAAGATTTTATACAAACCCTTCATTGATTTTGTGAAAGATCCTAAGGCCACAACTCTGATTTGAAAAGTTTTGTGAAAAGTTTTTAAGAGGGATATATTTTAAAGAAAACTCAATTCACCCCCCCTCCCCCTCTTGAGTCGTTGAACCCAAAACAACACCTGCTGCAGTAATTCATTCTTTAAGCTTTCACCTTCTTCATTGTCCTATTTCTCTTATAGGAGATTTTTCTCAATTGAATCTTGAAGCCTTTGCAACATAGTTGGTTGATACTTAATAGGTTGTGTTTCAGTCCCTCAATATATAGTACATCCTCACTGATTGTTGTTGAGTCACTTCCAATGTTGCCAATGCCAAGTATTCTCCCTTTATTGTTGTCTCCATAGGTAACACTACTACTTGACTTAGGGGTAAAGGAAATGAACTTGGTTTTGTCTCCAGTCATGTGCTTGGAACAGCCACTATCAAGGTACAATTTCACATTCTTGGCTTTCCAACACACCTACAAAACATAATCATGTTTGTGTTTTTGGTACCCAAATCTGTTTGGGTTATTTTGAGTTAGTTGCAGCAATAGTTCCTTTAGGAACCCATATATACTTAGATTTATTGTATGTTGATTTTCTATATTGACATGTAGAAGCTGTGTGACCTTTTCTAGCACAAAAATTGCATTTAACAAATGGTGTGTTTGATGTCTTATGTGCAGCAAAAAATTTCTTGAAAAATTTCTCATGTATCTTAGGTTCATAGCCTATTCCAGTCGTATCATAAACACATTTTTGCTGTCCTAATAAGGCATTCAAGTTATCTCTACCATTTGTGAACTTGGCTAAGTCATTTTTCAGTTTTTCAACTTCTTTAGTCAATGTACAACACTTAGAACAATTAGAGCTAGATTCAATCAAGACCTTATTCCTAGCTTCTAGTTCTCTTTCTTTCATTTTCAAGCATGCATTAATCATATTGTTTAGCAATTATTTTTCTAGATGAGACAAGTTGTTTAGCAATATTAAGATATTCAGCTGTAACTCATCAAATGCATCTTGCAATTCGTCAAAAGTAGGTTGTGAATCAGAATTTACCTTACTCTCTGAATCACTGTTATTGCTAGCCATCAACCACAAGTTTCCCTCCTCAGATTCAGATTCTTCAGTGGAATCAACATCATTATCATCCCAAGCAATGTAGGCCTTTCTTGGCTTTCTCCACTTCTTGTCCTTTGAGTCAAACTTTTCTGTTTGGTCCTTCTTTTGCAGTTTTGGACAGTCAAGCTTCATGTGGCCAATCTTTCCACATTCATAGCATGTGATGTTGTTGGAAGAGTTGTCACCTTTGCTGAAATTTCTCCTTTGAATAGTTGATGGCTTTCTTTTGAAGTTGCCTTTCTTCTTTAGGAACTTCTTGAAATTTCTAACTAGCATTCCCATCTCTTCTTCAGATTCTGCCTCTTGTGCTGAATCATCATAATCACTGTCTTCTACTTCTCTGACTTGTGATTTCAGAGCCAATCCCTTTTTCTTTTTGTCAATTTCTTCATTCTCATTCAGTCTGTTCAACTCCAATTCATGCTCTTGAAGTTTTCCAAACAATGTGGCAATGATCATTGATGAGAGGTCTCTAGATTCTGAGATTGCAGTGACTTTAGGCTGCCATTCCCTGCTCAAACATTTCATTACTTTGTTAATTTGATCCTCATTTGTTATAGCTTTCCCAAGACCAGTAAGTTGGTTGACAATGTGAATGAATCTCTTTTGCATTTTAGTCATAAGTTCTCCTTGCTTCATTCTGAACAGCTCATACTCATGTGTGAGGGTGTTCATCCTTGCTCTTTTGACATATGTGGTTCCTTCATGTGTTACTTGCAATGTATTCGACATCTCCTTTGCTGATTTGCAATTTGAAACCCTAAAAAACTCGTCACAGCTTAAAGCAGATGTTATAATATTCTTAACACTTGCATTATATTGAACTCTTTTCTTATCATCCTCATTCCATTCAGTTTTAGGCTTATTTCTTGGAGCACCATTAGCATCTACAGTAGAGGGGACAAATGGTCCATTTTCTACTGCATCCCATATGTCAACACCTGCTGCCTCAAGAAAGATTACCATTCTTTCCTTCCAATAGATATACTCTGATCCATTGAAGGCAGAACAGCGTGCAAGGGAAGCCCCTTCATTAAAACAGTCATTGGAAGACATACTCTTATAGCTGTTAAGCCAAACTTAAGAGTTTAGCTCTGATGCCAATTCTTGTTTTGGCTTCAAAGACTCAAGAGGGGGGGGGGGGGTGAATTGTGTTTACAAAAATTCTTCCTTTTAAAAAACATTACTTTTCAAATCAGAGTTGCATTAGGATCTTTTACAAAAACAATGAAGGGTTTTTTATGCAATCTTGAATAGAAGGTGATGAGGTGAATCAGTTCAGAAAGATAAATCAGTGCTTCTGTCACTTTAGTGGATGAGCGCTTCTGTCACTTGTGTGGATGAGCACTTCTGCACTTTAGTGGACGAGCGCTTCTGTCACTTGTGTGGACGAGCGCTTCTGTCACTTTAGTGGACTAGCGCTTCAATCACTTTAGTGATTGAATCAAATATAAAGAAGTTCAGTTTCAAAACTCAGTAATAACAAAATACGGAAACTGATCAAACCTTTAAAGATTAAGAACAAGTTATGCAAGTTTCAGATACAAGCATTAACAATCAAGAACCAACTTGTAGGTTTCAGTTTCAGTGATTAAGAAACAAATTAAGCTATTCGAATTTGATCGCATATGATGCAAGATTCAATTCAAATATTGATCCTTGAGAATAGAATAGACTACACATTTATTATTACAGTTTACTCAAGGTTCAATACTGATTATGCAGATCAAGGACTGATATGGATTGAAAACTTAGAACATCAAGATCACAGTTATATACGCAAGACATAAATTAAAGAGTTTGAGTTTAGAGATACCACACAACCAGATTTATCCTGGTTCAGTCACCACCACTGTGGCCTACATCCAATTCCCACTCCACCTATGGGTTTTCACACACTAACATAACAAGCTTTAGCCAGGTAGCTTGAAAAACCTTTACACCACAGAGCACTCCTT
This sequence comes from Sophora flavescens, assembly GCA_030762895.1. NCBI lineage: Eukaryota > Viridiplantae > Streptophyta > Magnoliopsida > Fabales > Fabaceae > Sophora > Sophora flavescens. Next base: position 63,554,957 of record CM061065.1, read on the forward strand.
CACCTCGAGATACCACACTCTTGTGAAGAGCCTCAATGTTCTTCCTTAGGGACACCTCACCCTAATCACACAGAGAGACTCCCTCTCTCTTTACAATCAAATAGAACGAAAAATTGATTCCTAACTCTCAATAGTCAGATATACAAATTTGAAGCACGTATGAGAATGAAACACTCTTTTTCACAATGAAGCTCAAGAAAGATGATGAATGGTTTTCACAATTGATCTCTCAAATTGATTTCGTGTAATTATGATATGTTTTGATATATTCTGAAATTGTTCCTTTGACCCCTCTATATATAGGAAACAAGTTGTAGAAGTTGGGATCAATCAAAACAAATTTGGGTTTGATAACAGAATCTGTTTTCTTGATTCTGGTTCTTGAACAGGGGTTGAGTACATGGCTGTATTAACCAATTTCATACTGATAGTTTCTCAAAATCTTGAACTTGGTTAATCCATCAGTACATCCATTCAGTAAATCTATGTATTAATGAACATCGGATTTTCCTAAAACTTGAATACACGCGTACATAGCATACGCACAGGGCTGTATTCAGTTAACCATTTATAACTGATCTGATTTCATATTGGGCATAGGTGTTACTGAATCAAGAACCTTAAATTCATTTGTCAGTTACAGTAGCAGACATACATCCAATGATTACATGGCTGTACCTGACAAATAATTTTCTTATTTCCAAAAATCATTTTCATTAAAAAACTTATTCCTTTTAATGCAAGTTATGAAAATTGATTTTCTTCATGCATCTTTTAATTAAGCTATTTTGTGACTAAGAGATTTCTTTCTCTTACAAATCATCTAAGACTTAATTCTAAAATTCTCCTTTAAGCTTGGTCTTGATGATCCTTTGATCTTTGACTTTGCTCTTTTGATTTCTACATGCAGCTCCTTGATTCCTTCAAGTTCTTCCTTGAATATTTTCCTTGAATTTGCTTAATGAACTTGTTGATCACTGCTTGATACTTGTCTTTGCAATTTGACACTAAAACTCTTGCACACACATTAAATTGTATTTGTCATATATCAAAATCTCTATGTCATTGAGTCTTTTATCACAAGCATAGAACATAAAGAACATGCATAAGATAATAAAAGTTTGCAAGAAAGTAAAGAGAGTAGGGATAGAGATAGTCACACAAGTATTTTACTGGTTCAGTCCACAACCTGAGTGGCCTACGTCCAGTCCCCAAGAATTATCTTGGATAAATTCACGATGACAAAAGTTTGTATAAGAGATACCACACTCCTTACAAAAGTCACTCTCCTCTTTAGGATACCTCACCCACAAGAACCACACACTTAAGAGATACCACACTCTGGAATCTTGTTGGATACCTCACCAACAACTCACAAAGGGATGCCTCACCCTTACTTTGATGGACACCTCACCAACAAAGATTTTTCACCAATGGTCACTTTGATGGATACCACACCAACAAAGATTTTTCACCAATGGTCACTTTGATGGATACCACACCAACAAAGATTTACACCACTCAAGGGATACCTCAATCTTGAGTCACTATGCGATTCACAAATCCAATACAAAAATCGGAAATAGAATTGAGTAGAATAGAAATTCCTTAGCACAAAACTTGTGCGCTAAAGCTCCCAAAGCTTCTAAGATCACTTGTAACAAAGAATGAATAGATGGCTCTCAATTTTGGCATAATAACAATATATTTTTGTTTATGATTTCTTGTGTAAAACTCTTAAGCATATGCCCTTTAAATAGAGTTCAATTGTAGCTGAAAAAAAATTGAAAGTTTGTTGGATTTTCAGGTGAGTATTCGAGTACTCTCATGGGGTATTCGAATACTCCTTGTTAACAGAAGCCAACAACCTTAACAGAATACAGGGTATTTAAATACCAAGCAGGGGTATTCGAATACTCTTCTCAAAATTGCCAATTATGCTTGAGTAATAGCATACATGAGTTAGTATTTGAATACTCTTGAAGGAATTTCACATATTCCTTAAAGTAGACCAATATACAACTATGTATGTGATTACTACATACTTAAAAACATTTTTCATCATTTGACATTTTATTGTAGCTCAAATTGATTTCTATTTTAGGTTAAGCTTTATTACCTTTTTAATTTGTTAAGCAATCTAATCAACATTAATTACATAATGACATACATTAAAACCTACTAAAGCAAACTTAGACATCTAAAAGGTTACATCATCATCAAAACACTTCATTTCTTCAATCTTAAAAATAGGTGGAGATTTTATTCACGGAAGCACATTTGAGACTCAATCTCATCGTCATCTACATCTTGCAATTAGTCAAGATAAAAAACTACCTCAGAGTCAGAATCACCATCTGCCATGAGATACAGATTTGCTTCTTCTTCTGCATCCTCCTCTAATGAACAGCCATCTAGATATTCTCATGTGGCCATCATCCCTTTATTTTTATTTTTATATAACTTTTTGAAGGGTTGGTTTTTCAACTGAGGACATTCAGATTTGATGTGTCCTGGTTTCTTGCATTCATAGCAAACTATAAGACATTTTATCATAACTATTGCTTTCTTTGAAGAACTTTTCTTTGTTGAACATCTTGAAAGGTGGTCTATCCTTTTTGAAATTCTTCTTTTTCCATAACTTCCTCATTTTTCTAGGCAATAGTGACATTTCATCATCACTGTCAGAATCTTCTTCAAAAGCGTCTGATTCTAAATCTGATTCTTTAAGCTTTAGGGCCTTTGAGGGAGTCTTCTCATCTTTGAGAGCAATTGATTTTCCTTTCTTTGTTTAGTTGTCTTCATTCGGATGTTGCTCATGAACTTGTAGAGTTACAAGAAGATCACTCATTTGAAGAGTTGAGAGATCTTTGACCTGAGTTATTGCTGTAACCAGAGGTCTCCATTGTTTTGGCAGACTTCATAAAATTTTCCCTACTTTCTCAGCATTAGTGTAGGTTATTCCCAGAAATTTCGGATTGTTTGTAATGGTATGAAATCTTCCTATCATTTGAGAAATGCTTTCTCCATCTTCCATAATGAATAACTCATACTTTCGTACAAGCATATTTATCTTGGTTCCTTTCACCTTTGTTGAACCTCCATGAGTTACTTCTAGAGTATCCCATATTTCTTTGGCAGATCCACATGTATGGACCATTTCAAGTTCTTCCTGACTTAGTGCACACATCAAGGAATACCTTGCTTTATGATTTAGCTCCCATTTGGTCTTTTCTGCAGCATTCCATTCAGCTTTAGTTTTGTCAGTGTTATCAGCATTCTCTGGAATGTATGGACCTTCTATAATGATTTCCCATAGATATGAGTTTGTTGACATGATGAAACGTTGCCATCATTATTTCCAATAGATGTAGTTTTCTCCATCAAAGAAGGGAGGTCTGGTCATGGGTGCTCCTTCCACCCCTGAGTTGTTTCTGCTTGTGCTAGCTCCAGTCATCATGGTTTCTGTTCAACAGGATCTTTCCTCAAAAACTGGTAAGTTCTCAAACTAGAGGTTAAGCACTAATACTAACTGAAATGAATAGATGTAAACACGAGAAGGGGGGGTTGAATTGTGTTTTAGTTAACTTTTTTTAAATAACAAACTTTTCTACAAAAACGGATTCATACACAAGGATCCGTCTGATATTATGAAAACTTAGCACTGTCAACATAGTTAGCACAATAAATATAAAGCTAATTTAAATAGAGAATGAAGGAGAGTTGACACAGATTTATACTGGTTCACCCCAAACCTTGATCTACGTTTAGTCCTTGGTTTCACCAAGTATTAACACTATAATTGATCAAGTTATAGATAGGTATTGCTTGCACAACTAGCCTCCGCAGGCTCAACTAACAAGTATTGTTTGCACACCTAGCCTCTCTAGGCTCAAACAAGTATTCTTTCAGCAAGCCTCTTCAGGCTCTACAAATAGTATGAAATGAATGAAGAAGCAGCTTCACAGTTTATAACTTTGCAAGTCAACCGAGTAACAGTCAATGAGTGAATAAGTATTTAAGTAGGTATAACCGCAATAAAGACTTCTCAATGAATACAAATGATTGAGTAGAGAAGTGTTCTAAGAAGAAGAACTTTTATAGAGCTTTAAATGCGAAAAGAGTATTGAATGCTTGAGTGCATTAGTTCAGGTTTGTATCTTCAACAACCTTCAAAGTCTGCTATTTATACTCATCAGCAATAAATCCGTTGAGGAGAGTTCTTCAGATGAGTAAACTTTTGTTCTTCATCCATTAATGCCAAAGAGTCATTTTGAGCTTGCATTTAATGTTTATGATCGTTGGAGAGATTCAAGACAAGTTGAACGTGTATGTTGGAATTTCTTTGTCGGAGTGCATCTTGAATCAGAGCAGTGTTTATTGCTTTCCAGTTTTGGGCAGTGCGACTTTGCTTATTTCTTGATTATAAAATGCAAGGGAATATTCTTGTCCTTAGAATATAAGAGAAGTGAAAGACATCCAGTCGAGTTGCAGGATCAGGCGCATTTTCGTAGCTTGTAGATACTGGGTCTTTCTTCAGACGCATTGGGTTATCATAACACAGACGTATATTTCAGACTTGTTTTGCCAGAATGCTCTTGCTTTATGATCTGCACACTTATTACACATATTAGCATATTTCAAAAGGTTCACTTAAAATCATCCTTTGTTTCATCAAAATCAGAGATGTCAGAAACTTAGACTTAATAGACCGTACATATCAGATTGTAAGCCTGAAAAAAGATCTCGAAGGCACGGATGAAGCCCCAGGAATTGGGATGAAGTTGAGAAGGGTGCACCCGTAGAAAGTTCAAAACTGTCATCTGGTTAGGGGAAAAGGACTCTGAGCTTCGTAAAGACGGTGTGACACATATAGAAGGATCGGTTGCCATCATCGGAAGAATGATCCAAGCATACCCTCTCGTCCTCGGATGGAAATAGAATGTCATATTTCTCCATTTCCTCCTTGGTCTCTTCCTCTACCACCATTAGCTCACCCAATTGGCGTGTTCAACTTCCCATGTCATACCTCTCATAATCCTCGGGGTCAAAACTGCGACCCGTATCGACTCCCCCTGAAATAAAAAAGGAGCCGGAATCAGAAGAGGATCCAGGAGACAGAGAAATCCCCTTCTCCCGTAAGACACCTTCCAAGTGGGAAATGGTGATAAGTAGGAAGCACGAGGGGTTCAGAAGGAAGGGCACACTCGCAAGACCCCGAAGGAACATCGGGGACTTGTTTACCCTCAACCGCTTCACGGGAGGAAGTCTCCCTAAAAATCACAGTAGAGTAGGCTCGACTAAGCTGAGAAAAATAAGGAGGAGGGTTCGACAAAATCTCAATGTCTGAATCACTGTCATCCTACCCCTATTGACTCAACCTCATAATAATTCTAAAAAAGGAGGCAGAAACTGTGAAAAGGATGTTACCTGGAAGAATGATGAGCAGAAAACTTTTGGAAGAAAATCGGATGACAAAGGAACGAACAAGAGCACTGGAAATGATGATGCCAAGAGAAGGAGAAGAAGCATAGGAAAAAAGAAAAAAACCCTCGAACAAAACAAATGAATTTATAGAGGGAGAAGCGAAACGACGCATACCCTCGAAGAATGTAGCCGTTCGAAATAATGAAACGGTTTAGAAAAGGCCAAACAGGCACCCATACACAAGAGAGGGAACACGTGTCTCCCTCTTCTTTTAATGGAACAACCCCGCCTGAAACCAGACTAGGTCATCCCAAGGGCATCTATTCCGGTTTCGAAAAACGTAACCTTCGAAATAATGTAACGGTTGAGAAAAGGCCAAACGGGCACCAAAACACAAGAGAGTGAACACGTGTCTCCCTCTTCTTTTAATGGAACGACCCCGCCGGAAACCAGACTGAGTCGTCCCAAGGGCATCTGTTCCGGTCCAAAAATAACAAAGGCCCAAGGCCCTACTCCCTTTTGGCCAAAAAGGGGTCGACCCGACGAAAACCAGCCTAAAAGGCATGATAAGCCGGGCAAACTGCTCTAGCCGACCAAAATTGCCCGGCCTATCCACACCTGTTTCCATACAGAGAGGACTTTCCCACCTCAGGAAAGAAACCAATCATGTCAAACCCATGCACGTCAGAAAGGAAGGGTAAAACTGACCCGTTCCTCCTGATGCACGCGGATATCTACCCAAAACCATCATTACGGACACCTCATTCTACTAAGATAGATTGATAAGCATGTTATGAAGCATGAGACGACATGCTTGGAGTCATCAGTATTGATCCAGATTATAGGTATATATGTAAACCTCCACCACTGAAGAAGGTATGCATTTTACACATTACAAGAACACTATATACTATATGCATGACAATTTCTGACTTAAGCATCGGAGTGTCTTCACAGGTACCCCCCCACCCCCCAACACCACATTTGGTTCAACACAAAGGAGTTGAAGGTAGAAGAAGAAGGAGTCAGAATATTGGGCCAAGCCAGCAGAGGTCCAATACCAGACGTGATACTATTGGGTTTGGGTTTTTGACTCGACCAAATAAAATATATTATTATATATACTATATATTGCAAAATATATTATATATTGTGTAATATATATATATATATATATATATATATATATATATATATACATACATACATATAAAATAATATTATATATATTATACTAACATATAACAATATGATAAAAAGAGATGGAAAAATGTCTGGTTAGAATGTGATTTCAACTAGTGGTAATGGCTTTCAAGAATATTCTTTTGGTTCCATGGGAAATTTAGAATCGATGGAAGAATTGTCTTTTGTTAATTAGCTTTATGAACTTTTCCTACAGGTTTTATTTTTTTTCTCAAGAAAATCTGTAGGAAATTTTCTGTGAATTTTAAAGTTCGCAAGAAAAATTTCCCATCTAAGTATTACCCGAGGACAAAAATCTGCATGATACATGTTTCCTGCAAAATTCATAGGAAAATTCACAGGTAATCAAATTGTTTCTAGCAGTTAAAATCGTGATCCATTTTTTAAAATTTTTATAAATATGTCAGACTCTATTTCTAATGATAATTGTTCTAAAAAATATGATTACCTGTTCTTATTTCTTTATTGGTCCAAACCTTCCCTAAAATACAAAACGTTGTAACAACCTCATCATTCCCTTTTCTTTTTCGTTATAAAAACTACCACAAAAAGTGATTGGATATAAAAGAAGTGAAAGAATAAAATAAAACATTTTTTTCCCATAGGCTACTTAAGAGTGGAAGCTCAATCGTCACAAAATGAATTTGAGCCAATGAATGTTGATACATCAAAGGTAACGTGTCAAGTGAATCTCACTTTCTCTATTTTTCTTTTCTTTTCTATTATATGTTAGAGCAAATAAGTACTACCTGGACCCCTACCCATTCACTCACTCTCAGTGCAGACCATTCCTAGTACACAACATATCTCCGTCATATCTCTCTCTCTCTGCAGTGAGATTTTGACCTTCTTAGACTGCATGGATTTTGATCCAAGCTTCCAAGAGAAATTTTCTTACCTTTCTAGGATCTTCCAGGAAAATCCCAGCATAAATTGAGAGCTACCCATCTCGGTTCTTTTGAAACAAACCTCTACTCTTGTAACACCTCCACAAAATAAAACCACCTTCATGTACCAACCTCTCAATGGGGTTAACCATCACCCTGGTTTTTTAATTGGGGGTCCTTCCTCTTCCACCAACCCTTTCTCTATGATTCCAACCCCTTCTTTTGGTGATCCATATACCAATGGGTCCATGACAGACCTTATCAACCCCTACTACACCATGGCATATGCACCAAACAACAACAAAGTGGAAGTCATGCACATCTACCTTAACAATGGAAAAATCTGTTATTCTTACCAGAAAATTCCCATTGAGTGTGGTGTAAATTCATAGATTCAGTTGGGTCCATCTTTTTCACCACCATAACGACTTGATTACAGATCGGCGACAGTGATTCCTAGGCTTCAAGAGGAGCTTTCATGGATAGTTGGAACTGGGAATAATGGTCGCTGGGGAACTGATCAGAGAGGTTTTGTTGCTGGTGAAAACAAGGAGCAAAAGAAGAAGGTACAGAGGAAGATGACCAAAATTATAATTATTGTCAACATAATTAAAGGCCGGTGGACTCAAGATGAAGACAAGTAATGCAAACCATTCTGAATTTCCTACTATATCTATCTTTTACAAAAACATTCTGCTTATTCTAGTGGTTTTTATTTTCATTTGGGATTTTTTTATTAATTTCTTTGGGTTCTCAAGAGATGATTACTGAAAATTTTCCCTTTGATTCATGTCTATGCTAATGTTTTGTCCAATTTATCCCTCAGCGGTAACATTTAATTAATTTTTTTGTAGGATTCTCACCAAATTGGTGGAACGTTTTGGACTTAAAAATTGGTACCAGATCGCCAAGTTCCTGAATGGCAGGGTTGGGAAATAGTGTAGAGAGAAATGGTACAACCATCTCCAGCCAAACATTCGGGCTTCTTCCTTTTCATTTCTTATTAGTTTTTCTCTCACACACGCATACACCAAGTGATATGAACGTCATACATTTGTAATGGAAACTCGGTTAATTGAAATTTCTCTTTGTCTAATAAAAGAATGGTCCAAAATTCACTCGGGTCACGAATTTTATACATTAATTTTTTAACTACTATATGCGTAAAAAAATTAAATTAAAGGCTAAATTATATGTTTTGCCGCTTATCTTTATTTTAGGTTTCGTTTTGGTCCCTCTTTTAATTTGTGTTCCAAATTGGTTCCTTATCTTGAAAATGTTATCCCATTTTGGTCCTTTCGTTAGTTTTGTACTAACGTTGTTACATTCACCGGATTCTTGTAAAAATACAGAAATCCAAGAAGAGGGGGAGAAAGGGGATTTTACTGCGAATTTTCCCATATTCCAATGTTTTTTTTCCAGAATCTAGCGATCGGAGATGATATCTAGTAACTAACGGTTTAAGTGTAACACCGTTAGTGAAAAACTAATGGAAAAGACCAAAATAGGCCAACGTTTGCAAGATAAGAGACCAATTTGGAACAAAAAATAAAAGAGGGACCAAAACGAAACCTAAAATAAAGATAAGGGATCAAAAGTATAATTTAGACTAAATTAAAAATATCATGTGTAAGCATTAAATCAAATTTATAAATGCAATTAATTTAGCATACGTATATAAATTTAATGTTTTATAACTGCAAAATATTAATAACTAAAATTTATTCTATTTTTGCGCACATTTGAAATGATGGTAATATACTGTTCTTTTCATGTATCCATTCACCATTATATATACCAAGGTCCAATATTAATGAATAGAAGTAATCCGTATGTTTTTTATATTATAAATATTTATTTAAAAATGTCACAAGTAATTATCATTCATTGTATATGAAGACCGAGTCATTTTAATTAATTATATATGCATAAATCGCATTTCTTATATTATGTGATGCATGATCGCATGTATATATGTTATATGAAGGTATATGCATTTTTTTTGCCTTTTTAGTGCCATAATCTAATGTATGAAGATGGAATCATTAGTCATTTGTAGCATACATATACATATATATAGTGTAATTTCATATATCCAAACATTGTTTTCTACCATTGCAGAAGGACAAATGGACTTAAGATGAGGACAAAATACTTGTTGAAGCCCATAAGCAAGTTGGAAACAAGTGGACAGAAATTGTGAAGAGATTGTCTGCCCGGACTGAGAACACCATCAAGAACCATTGGAACAACGCCAAGCAACACCTGAAAACTAATGGGCATAAGAACAAGTGCACCAAGTCTAAGGGAACATTGCTTCAGAACTACATCATGCAAGTCACTGAAGCTGAAGCTGGAAATTGGTTTAACTCAAGGGTTGAAGATAGCAATCTAGGAATCCTTAATTCGGTTCGTTATGAAAGCTCAAAGGGTGAGATCAACTCTGAAAATGAAGTTGGTTGGAGTGTGGAGCCCCATGTGCCCACCATCACTAGAAATGATGGCTACGTTCCAATGATGCTCAATGTGGATGAAATGGCAAGTGGGTCTGTTATGGATGATAGCACATTGGACAATGAGGATGCAATGGAGATGGATAGCTTGTTGATGCCGGAGACACAAATCATGAAGGACATGGAACTGATGGAGATGATCTGTAGAAAGGCTTAAGTTGCTTGCATTGTTTTGCTTCTCGTCAGATAGGTGTTCTCTCTAGTTTTCTTATGTTGACTTGTGCTTTTTGTCGTTGGACATCTAGTGAAGTTGTAGTTTGTGGATGATATTTTGCAACGTGATGTCTATCTATGTTTGTCTTGTGTATTTTGATTTAAGTACTTTGAATTAAATGTGTTGCTTTGGCCCCATCAAATGGACCACACAATTTGTCTTATCAATCAAGGTTTTTTTAATTATGTTTTGGCTATAACTTAAAGCTTATTCACATACAAGGTTTTAAATTATGGTTGCAATTTTGGTTGCGGTCGTGTTGAATTTTTTGTAATTGTGGACAATTGCGAAAGAAATGTGGCAGTTGCAGTCACAATTGTGATCGCGATTCGATTACAGAGACTACAAAAATGGTAATGTCATGACTTCCATAACGATTTCGACCCTTGCTTACATATTTATGACTTCTATCACCAACTTTTGGAATAGAGTTTAGACATTATCTCAATCCATTTCCGATTGTAGTTGGAAATCGTAGACTTCAGATGCATGATAATACTTAATTATGAGTGTTCGGTTCTCTAAGATCTCTTAGTCAATGGCACAGACGTGGAAGATGACATCAAATTTTTCACATAATTAAAACACTTGATTTTTATTTTGTTCTATGAAGAGATTTAGGTCTGTACTCAATGGTTACTAATGAAGAATTTCTTGTTTGTGTGAAATTAATTTTTGTACAAAATTTTCTTTAGAAGATTGTGGTATTGTTTCAATGACAATATATAGGATATTGATAACTCTTTTAATGAACAGTTATCTACTCTTTTTTAGCTTGAGTTTTTGTTATCTTTAAGTATTTTATGTGGATATTTTAGGTGTTTTAAGTTAGTTTAGTGTATTATGTGTCTTTGTATAATTTTTTTTAATTTTCTGTTTTTGATTGTCTAGGAATATGCTTAATGTGTTTCTTGAGTTTTGTTAGGTTTTTGTTGAAGTTTAGACAGCTGCTGGAAAATGCTCTGGGCATGTTGCAGCATCTGGGCGCGAACTCCTGACAAGCTGCGGGAAAATGATTTGGCCATGCTGCAGCATATGGACGCAAACTCCTTACCAGAGGAGGACAAAAGCGAGACCACTATCTCTCTCCTATGGGCCGTCCTAAAAGCTGACGACGTGGCCCAGTCACATGCATTTGGTTTAGTCCTGGTGCAATTAATTAAATGGGCCAAGACGCTTATTTTTATATTATTTTAATGGCCCAAAAGTAGGAAAGAGAAAAAGGTCTTGGTAAAACCCTAAAAAGGGGAATATTCCCTTACTTTTTAAAGAGGGCTACCTCATATCAGATTGGATAACAGCTGAGGGGCGCAAGACAACAGTTGGAGGGTCTTCTTCCTCCTCTCCATGGTTCCATTTTCGTGCTCCCATGGCATCTTCTCCCATTTTATATTTCATTTCCAGATTTTGTAAGCTCAGTATGAGCTAGTTTGCTGCAGCGTACTGATATATTGAACTTGTAATGAATGTTAGTTGTTGTTATGTGATGCTTTGCTGCTGTATTTTCTCTTAATCTGTGTTTATATGCTGTTTTATTTAAGCAAGGCCATCTTAAATAGAACTTCAGCTTGCTGAACTTGGAAAATTGAAGTTAAGTGGATTTGGTTATGAGATAAGGGTTAAGTCTCTAATTGGAAAATTAGTAGATGTTGAATGGATTAGGAATAATCATTCAAGTCCTTAAGCTAGCTGGAATGTGCTTATTAACAAGAAGGTGTAATTAATATGAACCTAGGAATAGAAGGCATTTAATGAACCTTATCTTTCAAGTGTTGGAAAACAAAACTTTAATTTCCTGGAGTTAGATGCTGCAACATGACGAAGCATAACTGAAGCTAAATTGAATCTATAAGGGATCATAATAGTAGTTGTTTTACCATCTTTGTTCACAACCCCATTTTATTATCTTGTTATCTTATTACTGTCTTCTAATATTGCCCTTTTTAATATTTTAAAATCACACTTTCACACACTATTTGGTTACCCCTTAATCTTAACTTCCAAGAACAATTAATCTGAATTTTGGTAATTGCTACAGCATTCAAATCCTCGTGGGAACGATCTCTTACTTACTCTTTATTACTTGTTACGATTGTGTATACTTGCACATTGCACTTTTTAACGCAACAGATATGTATAACAATTCATAGATAAAAAGGCAAAATAGGTAAATTGGTCTTATACATTTATGAACTAACCAAAGTTAACACAAGAAAGGGGGTTGAATTGTGTTTACCAACTTTTTAGGAAACTTTGAATATTATTTTCACAGGCACAACAAGCAAAAATAAAGCCATAGAAAATTAGATGAGTACACGTCTAATTTTGAGACAGAATACATGCGCACACAGAGAATGTTAAAACAGAGTTTGATATTCACAATATTAAATCCCCAAGTTAAAAGCTTAAACAAATAACTCTTAATCAAAATAAAGAAATAAGGAAAGAGGAATATCACTTAAGAGTTTTATACTGGTTCACCCCAAAATCTACAGGGCTACGTCCAATTCTTGGTAGCACTAAGTTTCCACTGCAACTGATCAGATTATAATACAAGTATTCTTTGCACACCTAGCCTCTCCAGGCTCAACACTTAAACAAGCATTCTTCTCTCACCTAGCCTCTTCAGGATTAACACAGTAAGGAGTAAAGGTTTTGTGTGATTAATACAACTTATAAATCTTTCAGATAATGTGACGCCCAATGTTGACGAGTGCCGGGAGTGGTCGCCGGTGCAAGAAGGCACGGGCAAGGAGCAGCTCCTGGCAGGGTTCTAGGCGGAGGGATACATGAATGAGTCGATTGCACACCGGAATGAGAGGGGTCCTGAGGCTGTGAATGTATAGGACTATATAGTTGAGGATGGCTTATATGAATTGATTGATACTACCTATACCAACAAGATGTGTCTTCTTTTTGGTAGCCTATCACTTAAGAACTCCCCAGTTAAGCGTGCTAGACTTTGAGCAATTATGGGATGGGAGACCCCCTGGGAAGTTTTCCTAGGAAGCGTGTGAGGGAGGACAAAGCATGATGGAAAAACCTGTGTTGGTTTTTGGGGACAGTCGTCCATTCATAAAGTAGCCAGGGATGTTACAAATGGTATCAGAGCGGCACCTCTCCCAGTACGATGTGGTTCGGGGACGAACCAAGCGAAAGCAGGTGGGCATGTAACACCCGATGTTGACGAGTGCGAGGGGTGGTCGCCGGTGCAAGATGGCAGAGACAAGGAGCGGCTCCTGGTAGGATTCTAGGCGGAGGTATACATGAATGAACAGATTGCACACCGGAATAAGAGGGATCCTGAGACTGTGTATGTATGGGACTATATAGTTGAGGATGGCTTATATGAATTGATTGGTACTACCTATACCAACAAGATGTGTCTTATTTTCGGTAGCCTATCACTTAATAACTCCACAGTTAGGCGTGCTAGACTAGGAGCAATTATGGGATAGGTGACCTCCTAGGAAGTTTTCCCAGGAAGCGTATGAGTGAGGACAAAGCATGCTAAAATGACCCGTGTTGGTTTGTGGGGACAATCGTCCATCCATAAAGTAGCCAGGGATGTTACAGATAACACTCAGGGTGAAATAAATATGAATTATGAAAGACTGCGAATTAATATCAAATGATTGAAGAAGTATTCAATGAAGGTATGAAGAAGTAAATGAAGAGAGTAAATGCTTCTTGAGTATTTACGTAGAGCTCTGAATGTTGTTATTACTTATTGTCTTCATCTTCATGGTTTGGTCCATTTAAAGACCTCAATCAATTTGATCCATTAGGCACAAATTCAGAAAGTGTGTTCTTTTGATTTGAGCTTCTGGAATGCCATTAAAGCCAAAGAGTCGTTCTGTGTTAGCATTAAATGTTTAGGGATGTTGTGTTTTAACAAGGTGGTCCATAAGTACACTTTGTTCTGAGCAGCTGTTGTTTCAGAGTTGTAGCAGCAGGCTTCTTGTAGTTGCAACAGAGAACTTTCCTCTTTCAGTGCAACACTCAGTTCACTTTCTGGAAAGCACTTTTACTTTGTACTAAAACAGCTAAAAGGTGACTGCTGTGGTACAGAGGTTGCGTGTTTATTCCTTAAAACCTTGAAACAAACGTTCTTTATTCTTTATCCTTTGTGCTCTTGTCCAAAGGTCTTCGAGATCCTTAAGAAAGCATCTTATTCAAATAAAGTGAACTTGGACTTCATTCTGACAGTCCAAATTTAGACGGGTGGTATAAGCCAAAACTTAGACGAGTGATCAAGTAATTTTTAGACGGGTGATCCAACAAAGCCTTTTCAGACTTATGATTCTTGCCACGTCATCAACTAGATCAGATCCTTGATTTAAAGTTGACTTGGTCTATCTCTGAGTTGACCATGTTCATAAAGTGTTCATCCTGGATCTCCTTACTTCACTTGTGCCCTTATGGGTCACTTCAAGTGTATCCCACATTTCCTTTCCGGAATTGCAAGTTGAGATTCTAAAGAACTCATCAATGCTAACTCCCGTAGTAATGATGTTCTTAGCCTTCTTATCTAGTTGGACCTTTTTCTTATCATCTTCGGTCCATAATGACCCAGGCTTATCTTTTTCTTCATTATTAACAACATGCTTAGGCATAAAAGGACCATTCAAGACCATATCCCATATATCAACATCAATAGCTTCAATGAAAATTTTCATTCTTGCTTTCCAATAAGGATAGCCTTCACCATTGAAAATAGGGGGTTTAGAATTAGAAATATAATCACTTGTCCCATTTGATTGAGAAGTCGTTTCCACGAGATTTGAAAGGTGATTAACCTTATTCAAGAACCCTCTCTAGATACCAAATGTGAGATGTGGAAACGGTTCTATGTCAAGATGGGGGGTGAATTGACCTTTTAAAAACTTTTCAAAAACCAATATTTAACTTTCCTTTTTAAAATGGTGTAGCAAGAGAGTAATTTTCTTCGAAACTTAATCAAGAACAATTACAATATCAATTCAAGAAAGAACTTTAAAGAAAGATATACAATTGCACAAGCTAAGAGAATGTATCATACAACAATCATGCAATATAGTATCATAAGCATAGAACATAAAGAACAAGCATAAGATAATAAAATTTGGAAGAATGTTAAGAGAGTGGAGATAGAGAAAGTGACATAAGTAATTTACTGGTTCGGCCTACAACCTGAGTGGCCTACGTCCATTCCGCAAGAATTCTCTTGGAGAAATTCACTATGACAAGAGTTTGTACAAGAGATACCACACTCCTTACAGAAGACACTCTCCTCTTGTAGGATACCTCACACACAAGAACCACACTCTCAAGAGATACCACACTCTTGAATCTTGTTGGATACCTTGCCAACAATTCACAAAGGGATGCCTTAGCCTTACTTTGATGGACACCTCACCAAAACTTGTGCACTAAAGCTTGTTCACTAAAGCTCCCAAAGCTTCTAAGATTACTTTTAACAAAGAATGAATAGATGGCTCTCAATTTTGGCATAATAACAGTATATTTTGTATATGATTTCGTGTATAAAACTCTTAAGCATGTGCCCTTTATATAGAATTAAATTTTAGCTGAAAAAAGTTGAAGTTTGTTGGATTTTCAGGTGAGTATTCGAATACTCTCACAGGGTATTCGAATACTCCCAATTAATAGAAGCCAACAACCTAAACAGAATACAGGGTATTCGAATACCAAGTAGGGGTATTCGAAAACTTTGCTCGAAATTACCAATTATGCTTGAGTAATAGCATACATGTGTTGGTATTTGAATACTCTTGATGGCATTTCACATATTCCTTAAAGTAGACCGATATACAACTATGTATGTGATTACTATATAGTTAAGAACATTTTTCATCATTTGTCATTTTATTGTAGCTCAAATTGATTTCTATTTTAGGTTAAGAATTATTACCTTTTTAATTTGTTAAGCCATCTAACCAACATTAATTACATAATGACATACATCAAAACCTACTAAAGTAAACTTAGACATCTAAAAGGTTACATCATCATCAAAACACTTCATTTCTTCAATCTTGAAAATACGTGGAGATTTTCTTCACGGAAGCAAATTTGAGACTCAATCTCATCATCATCATCCACATCTTGCAATTCCTTAATATCAAAAATTACCTCAGAGTCTGAATCACCATCTGCCATGAGATACATATTTGCTTCTTCTGTATCCTCCTCTGATGAACTGCCATCTAGATCTTACCATGTGGCAATCATCCCTTTACTTTTCTTTTAATAGAACTTTTTGAAGGGTTGCTTTTTCAACCGAGGACATTCAGTTTTGATGTGTCCTGGTTTCTTGCATACATAGCAAACTATAGGACATTTTATCATAATTGTTGCTTTCTTTGAACAACTTTTCTTTGTTGAACTTCTTGAAAGGTGCTCTATCCTTTATGAAATTCTTCTTTTTCAAAAACTTCCTCATTTTTCTTGTCAATAGTGACATTTCATCATCACTGTCAGAATCTTCTTCAAAAGCATCTGATTCTGAATTTGATTCTTTAACCTATGGGCCTTTGAGGGAGTCTTCTCAGCTTTGAGAGCAATGGATTTTCCTTTCTTTGTTGAGTTGTCTTCATTCAGCTCTTGCTCATGAACTTGTAGAGTTCCAAGAAGATCACTCATTTGAAGAGTTGAGAGATCTTTGGCCTGAGTTATTGTTGTAACTAGAGGTCTCCATTGTTTTGGCAGACTTCATAAAATTTTCCCTACTTTCTCAGCATTAGTGTAGGTTATTCCCAGAAATTTCGGATTGTTTGTAATGGTATGAAATCTTCCTATCATTTGAGCAATGCTTTCTCCATCTTCCATAGTGAATAACTCATACTTTCGTACAAGCATATTTATCTTGGTTCCTTTCACCTTTGTTGAACATTCATGAGTTACCTCTAGAGTATCCCATATTTCTTTGGCAGATCCACATGCATGGACCTTTTCAAATTCTTCCTGACTTAGGGCACACATCAAGGAATACCTTGCTTTTTGATTTAGCTACCATTTGGTCTTTTCTGCAGCAAATCATTCATCTTTAGGTTTGTCAGTGTTATCAGCATTCTCTGGAATGTATGGACCTTCAATAATGATTTCCCATAGATATGAGTTTGTTGACATGATGAAACATTGCAATCATTATTTCCAATAAATGTAGTTTTCTCCATCAAAGAAGGGAGGTCTGGTCATGGATGCTCCTTCCACCCCTGAGTTGCGTCCACTTTTGCTTGCTCCAACCGTCATGGTTTTTGTTCAACGGGATCTTTCCTCGAAAACTGTTAAGTACTCAACCTAGAGGTTAAGCTATGGTACCAACTGAAATGAATAGATTTAAACACGAGAATGGGGGTTGAATTGTGTTTTAGTTAACTTTTTCTAAATAACAAACTTTTCTACAAAAAGAATTCAGACACAAGGATCCGTCTGATATTATGAAAACTTAGCACTATCAACCCAGTTATCACAATAAATATAAAGCTAATTTAAATAGAGAATGAAGGAGAGTTGACACAGATTTATACTGGTTCACCCCAAACCTCGGGCTACATTTAGTCCTTGGTTTCACCAAGTATTAACACTATAACTGATCAAGTTATAGAGAGGTATTGTTTGCAAAACTAGCCTCCGCAGGCTCAACTTACAAGTACTGTTTGCACATCTTGCCTGTCCAGGCTCAAACAAGTTTTCTTTAAGCAAACCTCTTCAGGCTCTACAAATAGTATGAAATGAATGAAGCAGCAGCTTCACAGTTTATAACTTTGCAAGTCAACCGAGTAACACTCTATGAGTGAATAAGTATTTAAGTAGGTATGACCGCAATAAAGACTTTTCAATGAATACAAATGATTGAGTAGAGAAGTGTTCTAAGAAGAAGAAATTTTAGAAAGCTTTGAATGCGAAGAGAGTATTGAATGCTTGAGTTAATAAGTTCAGGGGTGTATCTTCAACAGTCTTCTATTTATACTCATCAACAATAAATCTGTTGAGGAGAGTTCTTCAGATGAGTAAACTTTTGTTCTTCATCCATTAATGCCAGAGTCGTTCTGAGCTTGCATTTAATGCTTATGATCGTTGGAGAGCTTCAAGACAGGTTGAATGTGTATGTTGGCATTGCTTTATCGGAGTGCATCTTGATTCAGAGCAGTGTTTGTTGCTTTTCAGACTTGGGCATCGCGACTTTCCTTATTTCTTGATTAGAAAATGCAAGGGAATATTCTTGTCCTTCGAATATAAGAGAGGTGAAAGACTTCCAGTCGAGTTGTAGGATCAGACTCATTTTTGTTGCTCGTAGATACTTAGTCTTTCTTCAGACGCATTATGCTATCATAACACAGATGCATCTTTGAGACTTCTTTTGCCAGAATGCTCTTACTTTATGATCTGCACACTTATTACACTTATTGGCAGATTTCAAAAGGTTCACTTAAAATCATCCTTTGTTTGGATTCGTCAAAATCAGAGATGTCAAAAACTTAGACTTAACAGACCGTATATAACAGATTGTAAGTCCGACAAAAGATCTCGAAGGCACGGATGAAGCCCCAGGAGTTGGGATGAAGTTGAGAAGGGTCCACCCGTAGAAAGTTCAAAACTGTCATCTGGAAAGGGGAAAAGGAAGACGAACCCTGAGCTCCGTAAAGACGGTGCGACACATATAGAAGGATCGGTTTCCATCATTGGAAGAACGATCCAAGCATACCCTCTCATTCTCCGACGGAAATAGAATGTCATATTTTTCCATTTCCTCCTTGGTCTCTTCCTCTACCACCACTAGCTCACCTAATCGACGTGTCATCAAACGAATCCCCAGAACTTCCCTATCAACCCAGTATATTGGTCAGCGCACTGGGGTTGAGGATACTTCTCAGAATCCTCTGGGTCAAAACTGCGGCCCATATTGAATCCCCTGAAATAAAAAAGGAGCCGGAATCAAAAGAGGACCTAGGAGATAGAGAAATCCCCTTCTCCCGTTAGACAGCTTCCAAGTGGGAAATGCTGATACCAAGAGGAGGAAGCATGAGGGGTTCAGAAGGAAGTGCGCGCATGCAAGACCCAGAAGGAACATCAGGACCTTGTTGACCCCCAACCACTTCACAGGAGGAAGTTTTCCTAAAAATCACAGTAGAGCAGGCTCGACTATACTGAGAAAAACAATGAGGAGGGTTCGACAAAATCTCAATGTTTGAATCACTGTCATCATCCCCCTATTGACTCAACCTCATAATAATTCAAAAAAAATAGGCAAAAACTATTAAAAGGATGTTACCTGGAAGAATGATGAGCAGAAAAGTTATGGAAGAAAACTAGATGCCAAAGGAACGAACAAGAGCACTAGAAATGATGATGCCAAGAGAAGGAGCAGAAGCATAGGAAAATAGAAAAAAAACCTCGAACGAAACAAGTGAATTCATAGAGGGAGAAACGAAACGACGCATACCCTCAAAAAACATAACCATTCAAAATAATGTAACGGTTGAGAAAATGTCAAACGGGCATCCATACACAAGGGAGGGAAATCGTGTCTCCCTCTTCTTTTAATGGAACAACCCCACCTGAAACCAGTCTGGGTCGTCCCAAGGGCATCTGTTCTAGTCCAAAAATAACCAAGGCATAAGGCCCTACTCCCTTTTAGCCCAAGAAGGGCTCGACCTGACTAAAACCTACCCATAAGGCATCATAAGTCGGGAAAACTGCTCTAGACAACCAAAATTGCTTAGCCTATCCACACATGTTTCTGTATAGAGAGGACTTTCCCACCTCAGGAAAGAAACCAATCATTTCAAACCCATGCACGTTAGAAAGGAAGGGTAAAATCGCCCCTTTCCTCCTGATGTACGCGAATATCTACCCAAAACCATCATTGCGGACACCTTATTCTACTAAGATAGATTGATAAGCACATTATGAAGCATTGGATGACATGCTTGGAGTCATCAGGAATGATCCATATTACAGGTATATAAGTAAACCTCCACCATTGAAGAAGGTATGCATTTTACACTTTACAAGAACACTATATACAATATGCACGACCATTGTTGACTTAAGCATCGGAGTGTCTTCACAGGTACCCCCCCCCCCCCCCCCCCAAACAAACACACAGACCCTATTTGGTTCAACACGAAGGAGCTGAAGGTAAAAGAAGAAGGAGTCAGAATATTAGGCCAAGTCAGCAGAGGTCCAATACCAGACGTGATACTATTAAGTTTGGGTTCTTGACTCGAACAAACATAATATATTATTATATGTAACACCCCCACTAGGCATTACTACGTAACACATGCAGATTTAAATTAAAAGATAGTTTGCTGGTTGTTTTCGGGAAATTATTTTCTTTCAAGTCAGAAAACTGGGGTATAAAAAATTTTCTTCTATGGATAACTCTGAAACCAAAATACATACATTTAAACAGTAAAGTCGCATTTGGGACAAAGTCGCCACAACGTACAACATCTCTCAAAAGTTTCAAAATTTGAAGGGAAAAGCGTAAACTACAGACTGATACATATAACACTACAATTACCGACCTCTTCAGACATACGACCCAACCCAGACTCCTAAGCTGGTCACTCTATCCAATATTCATTGGAGAGATCCCCGTGGCCATTCCCCAATCAGAATACTCCTTCAACCATTTAAAACTAAGTCTTCGAGCTACTTAGGAAGACTCCTCTGCACCATCGGTACTAGAGTACCAAGGTACAATAGAAAAACCAGAAGAAACCTGATATATTTGTAAGGGTGAGACACCAATATATGGATTGGACATAATAACCATACACACGATACATGCATCACATCAACATATTAACAATTACCAAATATTAATAGATGAATCAACAAGTATTATATAAATGGGTTTCATACCCGTACAGTCAGCTTTTATGAAGATTATGCATGACACTTCAATATTCAGGCTCTAAAGCTTAATCGCCGGAGATCCCAACATCCTCAAAATGAGTTTATCAGGCTTGATACATCGTCTCATTGGCTAGCTAAGCACAACGATAATACATCGTCTCATTGTCCATTTAAGCACAACGATATGTACATCGTCTCATTGTCCATTTAGGCACAACGACACACGTACATCGTCTCATTGTCCCTTTTAAGAACAACGATAATACATTGTCTCATTGTCCTTTTTGAGAATAACGATAATACATCGTCACATGATACCCTTTGTATTAAGGTCTCACGTTAAACCACGCCGGGCACGTCTGCCATAAATGCAAATGTAAAACATTTTTGTTCACGATATTTTCTTTGTCTACATTTTCATTCTTTGTCGAATCTCAGAAGCTAATTAATTTCCATAATTTTCATCATTTGAAATTATTCAATATCAACATGGGACATGCAGTCCAAGTGCTCAATCACCACGCCTTAGACCGATGCACTAGTCTTAGGCTTGTGATTATAGAAAACATCTTACAATTTTATCCATGTTTTGTTTCAACATGATTAGGACTCTTAGTCCATAACACCACGATTAGGACTCTCGATCCACAATACTTGACACGGATCAAAGATCAACGTGCACATTATAGAATACTAGAAGCGACGTCTCACGAACTAGATTCGATTTCCACATATTTTTACTTTTCGTTCAGTGAAACAAAAATACCAAAATAAAACATCGGTAACCTATCCAAGTTACCGGAATATTTTCAAAGCATTTAGTAGGAAATCCTTTCCTTGAGAAAATCATTTATAAAACCTTTATAGGAAAACTACTTTCTTTTGAAATCCTTTCGTTTTTCCAAAACAGTTTAACACTTCAACAAATCTTTTTCTTAAAATCATTTCTAAATAGAATAAAGTCAAATATTTCTCAAAGGTTTTTCTTTCATAAAACACACGTCTCTAAAAGATATTCTCTTGTGTAAAATTCTTATTCATGAGAAGGTAGGCTTTCCTTTAACTTAAAAATATTTCAACACATGTTCTAAAAATCTCATCTATCAAAATAAATACATTACTTTAATATTTTGTTTCCAAATCATATTCTTTAATCAAATAAAACTTCAAAAAGAAATATCTTTGTTTCAGGATCTCATAAAGCTTATTAAGGATTTTATTCTCATAGTTATTTGAGCACTGACGAATGTCAGGCTTCTCAGACATCAATCAGTCATCAATATAATATCATTCTACAGTATAACAGTTAATAACAGTCCATGACATATATGATTCATCTTACTTCAGTCAAGTAAATAATCAAGTAAGAAATCAACATCAGATAGTTACCACAACAGTTCAAGTATATAAATCATTCAAACATTGATTCCAATATTATAACTCAATCCAGATAAATCAAATAATGCACATACACACATGCACACAGTTATTGAGTATCCCTCAGGCAAGCTCCCCTTACCTTTGGTGAAGGTTAAAGTGCTTGTTGTTTGAAGTATCGAACCACGAACGTCCTTGCTTACTTCGTGATGAATGTCTAGGTTTATGAACACAATACCACAAGTTAAAAGTTAACCAAGAACACTAAACCAAGAGGTTATAGGTTTGGCTATGGCATAAAATAGGGTTAGAGGTTTTCAAACAAAGAATACAACTCATGGATTAATGATCCTTAAGTGTTAGGAGTTCATAACCAAGGTTCACTTTACAAAGAGAGAACAAAAATCCCACTAAATCCATGCTTAGGGTTTCGGCCTCTTTAGCATAAGTAGGCTAGAAATTTCGAACCCTTCTAAGCTCTTAGATTTAGCGTTAAAAGATACCAAGAAGTCTAAACTCATGATCATATTTGGAAAGTTGAAATAAGGCATCCTAGGTCCACAACCACATAGGTTCGGCCATCATAGGATAAATAGGCTAGAAATCTTTATACTTTCCAATCTCTTAGACTTAGCATCCAAATGTATTAAGGAACTCAAGTCCATGATCATATTGGAAAATGAAAACAAAACATCCTAGGTTCACAACCATCATAAGATAACCAAGCTAGAAATCTTTAAACTTTCTAATCTCTTAGACTTAGCATCCAAATGCATTAAGGAGCTCAAGTCCATGATCATATTGAAAAATGGAAACAAAACATCCTAGGTTCACAACAATCATAAGATAAACAAGCTAGAAATCTTTAAACTTTCCAATCTCTTAGACTTAGCATCCAAATGTACTAAGGATCTCAAGTCCATGATCATATTGGAAAATGAAAACAAAACATCCTAGGTTCACAACAATCATAAGATAAACAAGCTAGAAATCTTTAAACTTTCCAATCTCTTAGACTTAGCATCCAAATGTACTAAGGATCTCAAGTCCATGATCATATTGGAAAATGAAAACAAAACATCCTAGGTTCACAACCATCATAGGATAAACAAGCTAGAAATCTTTAAACTTTCCAATCTCTTAGACTTAGCATCCAAATTTACTAAGGAGCTCAAGTCCATGATCATATTGGAAAATGAAAACAAAACATCCTAGGTTCACAACCATCATAGGATAAACAAGCTAGAAATCTTTAAACTTTCCAATCTCTTATACTTAGCATCCAAATGTATTAAGGAGCTCAAGTCCATGATCATATTAGAAAATGGAAACAAAACATCCTAGGCCATTAAGGGGTAGATTCGGCCATCATAGGAAAAGGGAGTTAGAAATTTTTGTTTTACACAAACTCTCAGTATGATAAAATACAAGTAAATAGAAGACTAAAGAATTTGGTTTCAACTCAAAAGGAGTTTTCTACCATTTTAGAGAGATTTTGGAAGTTTAAAGCACATAAAGGACACATAAAGTAAACTATGAAATAAAAGAAGAAACTTATAAAAAGATTTACATGAGAGTATTACCCTTAGTGTTAGGAAGAACTTTGATGAAGAACTTGAAGTAAAAAGATAAGTAAAAATGAAAGCTTTAAATGTTTGAAGTTAGAAGAGAAAGGAAGAAGTAAGAAAGTGATGAAGTGAAGAAATGAAATGGGTATTTATAGAGGGGTGAGAGAGGCACGAAATTGAGGAGAGAGGAATGAGCTTGGAGGGCAAGTTTTGATCTTGTGCCTTGTTTGGTTTGAGAAGAAAGAGAAAAATGGGTTTTTAGAATATAATATGTTATATTTCAAAAAGTGTTATCATGACCACTTTTTAGGAGGTTGCTTAGGACATACCTCTAGTGAGTCACGTCACTCCCTCATCTCACCTCAAGCCTTTTATGTCTCCTATTCTGCTCCATTGTATAACCGGTTCAAGTTTCCGATCGTATTTCACCCGGAATAAATATTATATTTTATTTCCAAACATAAATTTTCGAAAATTTCCAATATCCTATAAAATAATCATAAAAACACTAACCTTTTCGTTCACAGGTCAAAATTAGGTTTTTTGCTCAGTAAACTTGTACCGGCGGTGAAAACGCAGACCGGCTTTCATATGAATTTTCAACCAAAAATTTCACCGTGGCTTCATATGATAAAACAACACAATAAAATTATTTTAATTTATTTAAAATCATTATGTAGATTTTTTTAGAAAATAAATACATATAAATATGTATTTACTGCTACAGAAGCATATGAAAAACAGGGCGTTACGCTATATATTGCAAAATATATTATATATTGTGTAATATATATATATATATATATATATATATATATATATATATATATATATATAATATTATATATATATTATACTAACATATAACAATATGCTAAAAAGGGATAGAAAAATGTATGGTTAGAATGTGATTCTCAACTAGTGGTAATGGCTTTCAAGAATATTCTTTTGGTTCCATGGGAAATTCAGAATCGATGGAAGAACTGTCTTTTGTTAATTAGATCTATTAACTTTTCCTACATATTTATTTTTTTTCTCAACAAAAATATGTGGGAAATTTCTGTGAATTTTAAAGTTCGCAAGAAAAATTTCCTATCTAAGTATTACCCGGGGACAAAAATCCGCATGAAACATGTTTCTGCAAAATTCGCAGGAAAATTTACAGGTAATCAGAATGCTTCTAACAGTGAAAATCATGATCCTTTTTTTAAAAATTTTATAAATATGTTAGACTCTATTTCTAATGATAATTGTTCTAATAAATATGATTATCAGTTCTTATTACTTTATTTGTCCAAACCTTCCCTAAAATACAAAACGTTGTAACAAACTCATCATTACCTTTTCTTTTTATTTATAAAAACTACCACAAAAAGTGATTGGATATAAAAGAAGTGAAAGAATAAAATAAAACATTTTCCCCTAAGGCTACTCAAGAGTGGAAGCTCAATTGTCACAAAATGAATTTGAGCCAACGAGTGTTGATACATCAAAGGTAACGTGTCAAGTGAATCTCACTCTATTTTTCTTTTCTTTTCTATTGTATGTTAGAGAAAATAAGTACTACTTGAACCCCTACCCATTCACTCACTCTCAGTGCATACCGTCCCTTGTAAACAACATATCTCCGTCCCATCTCTTTCTCTCTGCAGTGAGCTTTTCACTTTTTTTGACTGCATGGATTTTGATCCAAGCTTCCAAGAGAAATTTTCTTACCTTTCTGGGATCTTGCACGAAAATCCTAGCATAAATCTAGAGATACCCATCTTTGTTCCATTGAAACAAACGTCTACTCTTGTAACACCTCCACAAAATACAACCACCTTCAAGTACCAACCTCTCAATGGAGTTAACCATCACCATGGTTTTTTAATCGGGGGTCCTTCCTCCTCCACCAAGCCTTTCTCTATGATTCCAACCCCTTCTTTTGGTGATCCATACACCAATAGGTCCATGAGAGACCTTATCAACCCCTACTACCCCATGGCATATGCACCAAACAACAACAAAATGGAAGTCATGCACAGCTACCTTAACAATGGCAAAATATGTGATTCTTACCAGAAAATTCCCATTGAGTGTGGTGTAAGTTCACAGATTCAGTTGGGTCCATCTCTTTCACCACCAGAGCCACTTGTTTACAGATCGGCGACAATGATTCCTAGGCTTCAAGAGGAGCTTTCATGCATAGTTGGAAGTGGTTATAACGGACACTGGTGAAATGATTAGAGAGGTTTTGTTGCTGGTGAAAACAAGGAGCAAATGAAGAAGGTACAGAGGAAGAGGACCAAAATTCCGACAATTGTTTAAAGGCCGGTGGACTCCAGATGAAGACAAGTAATGAAAACCATTCTGAATATCCTACTATATCATCTCTTATAAAAACATTCTCTTTATTCTAAAGATTTTTATTTTCAGTTGGGGTTTTTTATTAAATTCTTTGGATTCTCGAGAGATGATTGCTGGAAATTTTCCCTTTGATTCATGTCTGTGCTAATGTTTTGTCAAATTTATCCTGTAACATCCTGGTTTTTCTAATTTTATTTTACATAAGAGGAGCATGTTTAAGACTTGGATTAGGTATGTAACATGTGGTTTAAGGCATAGGAACCTTTACATGGAAAGTACGCGCTCTTTTGGTGTAGGAAAGAACTTGAATGAAATCTAGGGTTTCCATAAGTTGTTTTAAAAGGGAACAAGTGGGTGAACTAACAGATTTGGATTTTAGGAAGAGATTAGGAACTTTTAAGGGTTATAAATTGATCGTTAGGTCTTGATGAGCCTATATCTCAAATTTGAGGTCAATCAGACTTCAAAATAGCTCAGAACGCGACTAAACGCGCAAACATGGAATGCTGTCAACAGGTCAACGCTCAAATGTTGTAAAACCAACGCTCAAGCGTTCTGTGGACGCTCAAACATTGCTTGTTGGGCGCTTGAGAGTTGGGAGCTGATGACACCTGGCTTCAACTTTGACACGCGGCAACGACGTGACATGCATGGGGGAACGCTCAAGTGTGGGAAACCCAGCGCTTGAGCGTTGGAAGGCTTGAACACTGGAAAGTGAGCGCTCGAGCGTTGGTGCTGAATTTTGAAAAAATAAAAAGGGACTTAAGTGACTTAAGTCACTAAGTTCCAAACGAAAAATAGAGAGCAACAGAGGCAGAATTGATAGAAAACAGAAAGGGTGATGTAGAGAGAGAAAGGGTGAAAGAGTTAGAGAGAGGAGTCTCGGTCAAGGTTACGACTCGATTGATCGTCTCGTTACGATTCCGAATTCGTGATTGTGATCGTGGCATCGACACCTTCACTTTCCTATCCTTCTTTTCTTCTCTAGTGAAGGTAATTCCTACCCTTTTTTAAGTCGAAATGTCGTCGGTGTCGGTATTCGACTTATCTTTCGTTTCAGTTATCGTATTTCAATTCCGACTTCGTCTTAGGATTCCATGTAACGTATGCTTCGTAATGTGATGTTTAGGTGACATTTTGGAGGCTCGGAGTCCTTGGTTCCTTGCGTGGCATAATTGAAGGTGTAGAGGGAGTGTTCATTTCGAGACGCTGGTACAAGTGTACAGAAGGTGAGGGGGAAGAAATTCCAATTATCGTGATTATGGGCATAAAATATGAACATTTACATGTGTGTGGATTCTCTAGCCCGTTGATTGTTGGTTGATAATATGATATTTGATAACATGCTTATCTGAGTATATGATGTATATTTAATATGTCGGTTATGCTTATATTATAGCATGTGTAGGTGATGTATAATTAATATTTTTATTGATGATATGATGATATGCTCACTATGTGTTGTGGATATATTGATGTGTGGTGAATTAATCTTGGTGATAATTATGAAATTAAGTTGATAACTTGGGTAGGAATTTATGATGTTATGGTTATATTGAGGTGTTAGATGGAAAGGCAGTGTGAAATTATGTGGTGATGATTGCATGTACATATCATACATGTTGCTGATCAACCTTGTGGGTATCCGTAAATGTTGTTGAGCTGGTACTAATATAAGGTTGATGGTTGTGATCGACTACAATGATAGTTGGACAGTTGTCACAGGAGGGTCATATGGTAAGCTTCAACAGTTGGTTGTGTGTCTATCATACGAGGTCGGATCATACTTGTGTATATAACTGCAACAGTCGTTTGAGTGGTTATTGCACAAGGGAGGTGACCGTATCTACTACAATAGCCGTTTGAGTGGTCGTTACGGTGGAGCAGTGTGAACAGTTGCAACAGCTGAGTAATTGCCACACGAGGTTGAGGTGGACTATCCCGAGCGACCAAGATGACGTAACTCATATTGGTAATGCGAGAGCTAGTAACTCAACTACCCGACTTATGTTGTTGTGGAATTGGCCAATCATGCATGTAGGACCAGTTATGCATTACAATAAGTCATGATCCTAGTTGCTGAAATATCATGGTTGATTGGTATGACAATGACCTTGGGAGATGGATTGTGTTTGTACATGTTGATAAGTAGTATTTTATGTTGTTTCCCCTTTATGATGATTAGAGTTTCTTACCTCCTGCATATCTGTCTCTATGTTTCTGTTATGTTGATTTGGTTCGTGATTTGAAGACGGAGATGAGCTTTTAGGTAGTGCCAAGACGAGGAAGGTTATGAGAATTCTAACGTCCATCACGAGGACTTTCAGAGTTGAAGTTGAGTCTTTTATTAGTTATACCACGGCCTGTGGAGTGTCTGTGCTGCATATGTCTTCGCTTCCTTCATAACTCTGATTATATATATATATATATATATATATATATATATATATATATATATATATATATATATATATATATGTCTTGTTGTTTATAATACATGTTGTAAATGTTATAAAATTTCTCATATTATTTTATTACATGCATTTGTATTTATGTGGCGCCCGAAAGGGGGTGTCACATATCCCTCAGCGGTAACACTTAATTAATTTGGTTTTTTTATTTTTGTAGGATTCTCACCAAATTGGTGGAATGTTTCGGACTTAAAAAATGGTCCCAGATCGCCAAGTTACTGAATGGCAGGGTTGGGAAACAGTGCAGAGAGAGATGGAACGACCATCTCTAGCCAAACATTCGGGTTTCTTCCCTTTCATTTCTTATTAGTTTTTATCTCACACACACATACACCAAGTGATATGAATGTCCTAAATTTTTAATGGAAACTCGGTTAATTGAAATTTCTCTTTGTCTGATAAAAGAATGGTCCAAAATTCACTCGGGACTCGAATTTTATACATTAATTTTTTAACTACTATATGTGTAAAAAATTAAATTAAAGGCTAAATTATACTTTTTGCCACTTATCTTTATTTTAGGTTTCGTTTTGGTCCCTCTTTTAATTTTTGTTCTAAATTGGTTCCTTATCTTGCAAATGTTATCCCATTTTGGTCCTTTCCTTTAGTTTTGCACTAACGGTGTTACATTTACACCGTTAGTTGCTGGAAATCGTCTCTGGTCACCGGATTCTTGAAAAAAACATCGGAATCAAATAAGAGGTGGAGAGAGGGGATTTTACGATGAATTTTCCCATATTCCAATGATTTTTTTCTAGAATCTGGCGATCAGAGACGATATCCAGTAACTAACGGTGTAAGTGTAATACCGTTAGTGCAAAAGTAATGGAAAGACCAAAATGGGCTAACATTTCCAAGATAAGAGACCAATTTGGAACAAAAAATAAAAGAGGGACCAAAACGAAACCTAAAATAAAGATAAGTGATCAAAAGTTTAATTTAGACTAAATTAAAAATATCATGTGTAAGCGTTAAATTAAATTTATAAATGCAATTAATTAAGCGTACGTATATAAATTTAATGTTTTATAACCACAAAATGTTAATAACTAAAATTTAATCTATTTTTGCGCACATTTGATAGATTCGATTATATGACATACTATTTTATTTATATTTCTTCTCTTTTATAATAGATTCTTTGACATACACGAGCATGTAGCGATTTAGTATATGTCGGTTTTTAAAGAGAGAATTTTTTCAAATACAACAATGCTAAGATCTGGATTTAAAATATTTTAATTGCAATTTGTTAATAAAAATTATTAAATTTCATATACCTGAAAACTTTTAGAATTTTCTTTTTGTTGTTTAAAATGATGGTAATATACAGTTCTTTTAATTTAATCTTGCTTTTCTAATGAAGATGATTATGTCATGGCATGATAGAAGAACTCATTTTTTTCTATGTATAGGGACTCACCATTATATGTACCCAGGTCCAATATTAATGAATAGAAGTAATCCATATGTTTTTTATATTATAAATATTTACTTAAAAATGTCACAAGTAATTATCATTCATTGTATATGAAGGCCGAGTCATTTTAATTAATTATATATGCATTCATTTTAATTAGAAACCAAATCTCGCATTTCTTATATTATGTGACGTATGATTGCATGTATATATGTTATATGAAGGCATATGCATTATTTTTGGCTTTTTAGTGCCAGCATCTAATGAATGAAGATGGAATTATCATTCATTTGTAGCATACATATACATATATATAGTGTAATTTCATATATCCAAACATTGTTTTCTACCATTGCAGAAGGACAAATGGACTGAAGATGAGGACAAAATACTTGTTGAAGCTCATAAGCAAGTTGGAAACAAGTGGACATAAATTGTGAAGAGATTGTCTGGTCAGGCTGAGAACACCATCAAGAACCATTGGAAAGCCGCCAAGCAGCCCCTGAAAACTAATGGGTTGAAGAACAAGTGCACCAAGTCTTAGGGAACATTGCTTCAGAACTACATCATGCAAGTCGCTGAAGCTGAAGCTGGAAATGGGTTGAACTCAAGGGGTGAAGATAACAATCTAGGAATCCTTAATTCGGTTCTTTATGAAAGCTCAAAGGGAGAGATTAACTCTGAAGATGAAGTTGGTTGGAGTATGGAGCCCCATGTTCCCACCATCACTAGAAATGATGGCTACGTTCCAATGATGCTCAATGTGAATGAAATGGTAGGTGGGTTTGTTATGAATGATAGCACATTGGACAGTTAGGATTCAATGGAGATGGATAGGATGTTGATGCCAGAGAAACAATTGATGAAGGACATGGAACTGATGGAGATGATCTGTAGAAAGGCTTAAGTTGCTTCCATGGTTTTGCTGCGATGTGATGTTTATCTATGTTTGTCTTGTGTGTTTTGATTTCAGTACTTTGAATTAAATGTGTTGCTCTGGCCCCATCAAATGGACCACACAATTTGTGTTTTCAATCAACTTTTGTTTTTATTATGTTTTGGCTGTAAACTTAAAGCTTATTCACATACAAGGTTTTAAATTTTGGTCTCAATTGTGGTAGCGGTCGTGTTGTAATTTTGTAATTGTCGACAATTGCGAAAAAAAATGTGGCAGTTGCAGTCACAATTACAATCGCGGTTCGATTTCAGAGACTACCAAAATCGTAATGTCATGACTTTCATAACGATTTCCTACCTTGCTTACATATTTAGGACTTCTATCACCAACTTTTGGTGTAGACTTTAGACATTATCTCAATCCATTTCCGACTTTAGTTGGAAATCGTAGACATTAGATGCGTGATAATACTCAATTAAGAGTGTTCGGTTGTTCTAAGATCTCTTAATCAATGGCACAGACGTGGAAGATGACATCAAATTTTTCACATAATTAAAACACTTGATTTTTATTTTGTTCTATGAAGAGATTTAGGTCTGTACTCAATGGTTACTAATGAAGAATTTCTTGTTAAAGTGAAATTAATTTTTGTACAAAATTTTCTTTGGAAGTTTGTGGTATTGTTTCAATGAGAATATATAGAATATGTATAACAATTCATAGATAAAAAGACAAAATAGGTAAATTGGTCCTATACATTTATGAACTAACCAAAGTTAACACAAGAAGGGGGGTTGAATTGTATTTACCAACTTTTTAGGAAACTTTGAAAATTATTTTCGCAGGCACAACAAGCAAAAATAAAGCTACGAAAAATTAGATGAGTGAGACGTCTAATTTTAAGACAGAATACAAGCGCACACAGGGAAGGTTAAAACAGAGTTTGATATTCACAATATTAACTCCCCAAGTTAAAAGCTTAAACAAACAACTCTTAATCAAAATAAAGACATAAGGGAAGATGAATATCACTCAAGAGTTTTATACTGGTTTACCCCAAAATCTACAGGGCTACGTCCAGTTCTTAGCAGCACCAAGTTTCCATTATAACTGATCAGATTACAGTACAAGTATTCTTTGCACACCTAGCCTCTCCAAGCTCAACACTTCAACAATTGTTTTTTTCTCACCTAGCCTCTTCAGGCTCAACACAGTAAGGAGTAAAGGTTTTGTGTAATTAATACAACTTGAAAATATTTCAGTAACACTCAGAGTGAAATAAATATGAAGTATGAAAGACTGCGAATTAATATTAAATGACTGAAGAAGTATTCAATGAGAGAATGAAGAAGAAAATGAAGAGAGTAAATTCTTCTTGAGTATTTGCACAAAGCTCTTAATGTCGTTCTTACTTCTTGTCTTCATCTTCTTGGTTCGATCTATATAAAGACCTCAATCAATTTGATCTGTTAGGCACAGCTTTAGAAAGTGTGTTCTTTTGATTTGAGCTTTTGGAATGCCATTACTGCCAAAGAGTCGTTCTGTGTAAGCATTGACATTGAGTTTTAACAAGGTAGTCCAAGAGTACACTTTGTTGTGAGCAGCTGTTGTTTTAGAGTTGCAGCAGCAGGCTTCTTGTACTTGCAGTAGAGAGCTTTCTTCTTTCTGTTCTACACTCAATGCACTTTCTGGAAAGTACTTTTACTTTGTACTAAAATAGTTAAAAGGAGACTGTTGTGGTACAGAGGTTGCGTGTTTATTCCTTAAAACCTTGAAACAAATGTTCTTTATTCTTTATCCTTTGTGCTCTTGTCCAGAGGTCTTCGAGATCCTTAAGGAAGGCATCTTATTCAAATAAAGTTGACTTGGACTTCATTGTGACAGTCTGACACTTTACCAACTGTAGCAGTGTTTGAAAATTAGACGAGTGATTGTGCAGTCCAAATTTAGACGGGTGGTATGAGCCAAAACTTAGACGAGTGATCAAGTCATTTTTAGATGGGTGATCCACTGAAGCTTCTCCAGACTTATGATTCTTGCCATGTCATCAACTAGATCTGATCCTTGATTTAAAGTTGACTTGGTCTATCTCTGAGTTGACCATGTTTTTAGACGAGTGAGTTTTTAGACGAGTCTAAAAATTGCGCTATACTAAAATGTAGACGGGTCATATTTTAGACGAATGGCCTTAAGTCTATTTTCCTTCACACTTAGCAGACTTATCAGTAATTTCATAAGGTTCAATATTACCACAGTTAATCTATTTGGAATCATCAAAACTTAGAGAATTTACACATTGAATATGTGTCAGACTTATGAGGTCTCAACATTCTCCCCCTTTTTGATGTTGACAATTAATTTTTCTGATTTTATTGAACATCAAAAAGTAACAGCAGAAATTTATTAACAGTTATAAGTATGCAAAGTATGCTATGCTCCCCCTTAGTTTATGCCTTAGATAAAAACAAGTATCAGAGCAAAACAAGGTATCAGAGCAAGAAATGTTCAAAGCAAATTATATCTTGTTAACTTATATTTCCGTTATCTTTTACTTCTCTTTACTTCCTCCCCTTTTTGGCATCAATCAAAAAAGGTATATAAAACAGATAAATAAAAAGAAGTCAAAATTGATATTAAAAACTTCATCTCATATTATTACTAGTGATAAAGATATCACTGACAGTACATTGCATGACTTTGATGAGCAGCAGGATCATAAGCAACCACTGGAGCAGTAGAGTTTGATGTAGCCAGGGCAGTTGTAGATGCAGGGGGAGGAGGGCTAGGAGGAGGGGTAGGAGGTAACTCTACAACTTGGATAGTATCCTCAGGCTGAGTATCCAAAATGACATTTGTTGAAAGAGCTGAGACAAAGTCATTATTTGGATAGAATTCTCACTACAAAAAATCATATGTTTAGCGACCGGCTTATTCGGTCGCTAAACTATGTAAATCGGTCGCTATTTAATTTAGCGACCGAATTAGAGACCGATTAATGGTGGTGGCTGAATACCTGGTCGCTAAGGTTTTAGCGACCAAATTAATATTTCGGTCGCTAAATAATAAAAAACGGTCGCTATTCGGTTGGTCGCATTGTTTAGGTAACCATTTCTAGCGACCGATAATTGGTTGCTAGTTTGGTCGCTAATTTTGGTTACTGTTAACCTAAATTAGCGACGGATTTTCGGTCACTATACCACATCTGTTAATGTTAAATAATGTTTAGCGACCGAATTATTGGTTTCTAATTCGGTCGCTAAACTGGTTATTATTAAAAAAAATTAATTTTAATTTTTAAAATAAATTTTTTTTTTCTGTTTTTCTTTAAACGTTAGCAAAATTACTAATAAAACACACCAAATTACTTATGAAATATACAATCATAAGAAATAATCAATATATATAAAAAAAATAATCCAAAATGTCGTACAAGAATCGTTTAAAGTCAAAAATATGAAGAAAAAAAATCAGTCATGAGGAGGGGGAGGTGGAGGAATCCAATCATCCTCGGCGTCTGTACCACTGACGTCTGCTAGCTGATTGTCCTCTGGAGTAGAAACATTAGTAGCTGGCGGTGGAACTGGAGGAGCGGCAGCAGGCGGCACAACCGTCAGAGCATCACCCTGAGCAACTGGAGTCTGGATCCTCATCTGCTCCAACACCAGCCGCAGTGTCTGGCCCTGCTCGATGCTCGCCTGCATCAGCTGCTGGTGTGCCTGAGTCAACTGTGCAATCTGGTTCGCCATTTTCTGCTCTCTCTCGCTCTTATCCCAAAGCTCTGTGTTCAGTTGCGTGATGGTGTCCTGCATTTGGTTGAACTGCTCCTGAGGGACGGTATTGGCGTAGGAAGGAGCAGGCGTGCCGGATGATGAAGCGATAAACTCGCCTCCTAGGTGTCCGAGGCCATACATGTGCCCCTTCTTGTTCCTGCCCCCGATGACCTCCAAATAAACAACATTATCATCGACGGAGATAGGAGAGCCGGGCCCATCACCAGTCAAAGCCTCATCTTGTGACTGTGAGGCACGTGATATGGCATCGTCCTTCTTCTCGTTGAAGCCCACCTACAAAGTATAGTTGAAGAGATTTAGTTAAAATTATATCCAATATTAACACATCATTTATAATAAATTACAAGTAAACACTAAATTATTTTTTTGCTTACAACATAGTTACGGGCCTTGTCGTTGACCCATGTCCCCGACTTCAACCTCTTCGTCCTCTCCACCAACTCCATAGCAGTGGGCAGTGGGGGACCCGCTGTTTCTGTGCTTTCTGCACAGAAAAATATAATGTTAAATTCATAAGAATAATTAAAAATGAAAACTAATTAATTAAATAGTATATTAAGTCAAAAGTTTAATGTATTACCAGCTCGTCGTAGTGGGCGGCGGCTGATTTAGACCCGTCGGTCCAAGCACATGCGCCACCATCAGAAGCTCGATTACGCCGAGCTGTGGCCTGGATCTCCTGGAACTTCTCAGTAGCCCAGTACTGGTCCAGTTGCCTCCTGATCTCAGGATCCACCCACTTCCCCTTATTCTTACCCTTCCTCAGCTTGTTCGTCAGATTCTTCATGACCAGTGAGCCTTTATGCTCAAATATGTCCTTGACGAGAGCCTCTAAAGCTATGTCCCACCTATACTCTTTCTGCAACGTACATTTGTTAGGAAATTCGTGTGTGTGTGTATATATATATATATATATATATATATATATATATATATATATATATATATAATGTAAATTTAATTTAAATAACTTAATAAATTGTTACCTTAAACTCTAGAAACAACTAATCCCTATGGCTCTCTGGGATGGCCTTCCATGTAGGCCATGGACCATCAAACTTGCGTCGCAGGATCTTCGATATCGAATCAGAAGGGACCTTCACGGGCAGAAAGCTGCAGCAAAATTAGAGCATTAATAAATGTTATAAATAAATTTTAAAAACAAGTAAATAGAAATTAACGATACTTTATATATATTAAAAAATTAAATTGGCTTACTCGTTATCCCCCCTGGGGATAAGAAGAATCCTCCTGTCGGATGGACCACGACTCTCCTGTCCCGATGATGATGATGGTCCTATCGTAGGTGTGGATGATGAGGGTGCAGCCTGTGTCCCGACCACATGAGGCTGGGTAACGGGTGCAACTCGATCACACTGAGGTGTCCCGTCCACAGAGGTGCTGGTAAGGTGGTCTCGATCTGAAGGCTGTGGGTCGGCCGGCGAAGGGACTCTCGCAGCACGACCTCTACGACGACCCCTACCTCTAGAGGAATCTGCCATCTGTGAAAAAAATGAAAAGATGATTACACAACAGTGTAAATAATACAAAAATAAATTACCTAAGTAGAATGACATTTACACAATGAATTATGACATAAATAAATTACCTAAGTAGAATCTCCGTCACTAAATTCACCCTCCCTCTCATCAGTATCACTTGATCGGAATGTACCTTCGCTAGATGCGTCCAACTCGGATTGATCCATTAACTCTCTTACAACTTCTTCCCCATTTCCGAAAATGTCCGTCAGAGAATTAACAATAATGTCCGGCGTAATTTGCAACGGTACGTGGGGTCTTGAAAACTCATCATCTTGGTACGGAGCATCTTTTTCTGGCTGGTTGATTACATTATCAGTAATTATACTACGAGCCTTTATCTTAATAACACCCAACCAGCCATGATGTCCTTCGGGATATGGCGAGTAATAAACCTGCTCTGCCTGTTGTGAAAAAATGAATGGGTCATACGCCTTATTATACCTTCGAGACAGCCTAACTTGAACAATACCATATTTTTTATCTAGTTTTGTCCTATGTCAAGAGTAGGATCAAACCACTCACACTTGAAGATAACTAACTTCATCACGGGGAAACCGGTATAATCGAGTTCAAGGATGTCAGTTAGAACCCCATAGAAATCATCCTCTACATTGCCATCAGTGGCTCGCACACAAACACCATAGTTACACGTCTGCATTCCTTCATTCCATGTTTTTGTGTTAAATTTATATCCATTTACAATATAAGTATTCCATGATGTAACCCATCTGTTAGGCCCCCATGCCAAATTTGTCAACAATGGATTTTGAACATTGTTTTCTGGGTCTAGTACCTAAAAAATCAGATATTATATTATTCTTATACATACTATATATTTAAGGAGATAAAATGTATTTCAACAAATGAAGATACTTAACCTACATATTTACTGAACCACGTAGCAAAGTGAGAAGTAATTTCTCGATCAACCTGATCGTTTGAAATGTCAGGTTGGAGATCCCTTAGAAAATTGTCGTACATCCTACATATGGGAGATTAAAACCAGGACGGTTAATAATCATAAATGTCAATTGAACTTATAAAAGACATTGTAGAAACTTACTCTAAATATGGCGCCACCTCTTCACAATTTTGAAGGATATACAGATGAGCAGCATTAATGTCACGCTGCTCCAAGAAATATCCTTTTGATTTGCCACTAAATCTGCCCGGATAGTTGAATATTGATATAGGAAGACTAGTTGACCTTCCTTCACCCAAATCAACGTTTCTAGGCATCCTTGTCCTTCTCGTGTTAACTTCGTCCGGATAGAAATAAGAGGCAAAAGTGGAAGTCTCCTCTACTAAGTACGCTTCACAAATGGAACCCTCCACTCGTGCCTTGTTCTTGACTTTGTGTTTAAGGGAGTGCAGGAACCTATTAAAGAGGGATACATACAAATAATTACTAGTTTTAGGGACAGCTAAACTACGCTCTCGTGTTCGTGAATTTCATGTGTATTAAGTAAAATAGTTGATGTTGTTTACCTCTCAAATGGATACATCCAGCGGTATTGGACTGGGCCACCAACTCTTGCTTCGTAAGGTAGATGAAATGGCAGGTGTTCCATGGAATCAAAGAAACTCGGCGGGAAGATTTTCTCCAGCTTACATAATAAAACGGGTATTGTTGACGGTTCTGGGCAAGTACACCCAGTCGTGCAAGTAATACGGTGGTGAGACCGTTTTATCGTTCCCACGAGGATTGGATGTCAATTACCAGTTCACAAGTTCAGAAACTATCTAGACTATGAAGAGAATTCAAAACAAACAAAACAAAAGAAATAAAATCTTTTTGTATTTTTATCGAGTACTTGGAATGCGAAAAGGATATGTTGGGACTAGACTTCACCAAACCTCTACCTCATGCAATACCAGGACTAGATACCTCCCATTCATGCTTCAAATATTAAAATCAATCCACTAAATTACTCAAGCCCAGATTCCTCGGATGGCAAGAGCTTAAATCCACTAATAGACCCTAATTCCTTAGGTGTCCTAGATTAATGAATTTGCATTAGGATTAGGGATTACGCGATTACTAGTAAACCAAACTCCATTCCTAGATGCAAGGGTTACTAGGTGATTAAATTCAGTTCCGGTTCTAATACGAATTTCCCAATTGCATACCAAAACACTAATCGAGTCATGGGGGTGCTAGCCACAACAAGCATTAAGCATGGAAAATCAATCACTAATAGAGAAACATAAACACAGATTAATCAGTCAAGGCAATTACATGTTATTTCAGTTTGGCTACATCTAATCCCAACAAACGGGATTTAGCTACTCATAAAAGAGAAAGCAAAAACCAGAGAAATAGGAGAAGAGGAGAGAAGAAACTCCATGGGAGCTTTCCACTATCGTCACAGCAGCCCCTCTCAGCAGCTCCATTCTAGGGTTACAATCCTTCCTTAGCTGCAGCCTCCAAGGTCTCTATTTTTAGGTCTAAAAGTCTGTGTCAGAGACCCCCAGAATCCTCTCTAAATCCTCAATCCAGATCAGATCTCCTTTTTTTTCTGTCTTCTGCGCTCATATTTATAGAGGCCACGCGTCACGGACGTGATGGCCATCACGGCTAGACCGTGACGTGTTCTGGAGTGGGCGCGCTTTCAAATTTGGAGCATCACGGCCGTGAGCCTCATCATGGCTAGGCTGTGATCGGTTCTGCTTGGCCTGTCACAGCCATGATGGTCATCACGGCTAGGCCGTGACAGCTTCTGACTTTTGCCTCAATCTTCTCAGTTTTCTTGATCATGGTCGTGATAGCCATCACGGCTAGGCCGTGGTGGGCTCTGCTTTGCTCATTTTCTTCACTTTTCAAGTTCTATTTCATCCAAGCTCCATCAAGGCTAATTCTGATCATTTTTCCTTAAATTCCTGCAAAACAACACCAAGAAACCGCTTCACCCGTTCCAAGGGAAAAACTAATTAAAATCAAATAAAGAATGCCTAATCTATATGAAAAATGCATGCAAAAGTGTACAGGAAACATGATGTAAAATCACACTATCAGGTATCTTGACTTCCATATCCTTTAATTGATTCACATTTAGTGTTGTCGATGTAAGCTCCCTGAAAAAGTGGCTAAGATCAACAAGTGGGTTCCAAATTTGCTTCGGTAATGCGTCGAACGCAATTGGAAGCAACCGTTGCATGAACACGTGGCAATCATGACTCTTCATTCCATGTAACTTTACTTCCTTAATGTCAACACATCCACCCAGATTGGAAGCATACCCATCTGGTAACTTTAGTTCTTCAACCCACTTACAAACGGCCACTTTCTGTGTTTTGCTTAGTGTATAACTTGCCCTCGGTTTGATAAGTCTGCCACAACCACCATCCTGCAACTCAAGCTCCTCCTGATTTCAAATTTCAGCCAGATCCAATCGGGCTTTATTTGTATCCTTTGTCCTCCCCTTGATGTCCATCACAGTGTCAAACACATTCAAAAACACATTCTTCTTAGTATGCATGACATCAATGTTGTGACGGAGTAGCTGCGTCCTCCAATACGGCAACCTCCAAAATATACTTTGTTTTGTCCAATTATGGTTGACGCCATAATCAGGAATATGTTCTCCTTGGGTTTCATGGACGAGCGGTAAGTACTGTACTCTGCGCCATCCATTAGGACCAGTCAAACGTGGTGGAGGCGGTGTTGTCTCCGCACAACGCTTCTTGAATGCATTCTTGTTCCGCCTATGAGGATGATCTTCTAGAAGGAATTGACGATGACAATCAAAATATGAGATCTTTCGACTGTTTTTTAGCATGAATGACTTCGATCGCTCCATACATATTGGGCATCTAAGCTTCCCCGCGGTCATCCAACCATACATCATCCCATAAGCGGGAAAGTCATTGATCGTCCACATCAAAGATGCTTTCATGATGAAATTCTGCCTCAAAGATACGTCATATGTCAACACACTATCATTCCACAACACCGTCAACTCATCAATCAGTGGCTGCAAGTACACATCAATCTTACCTTTTGGATTAGACGGACCCGGAATTATGACTGTTAGGAACATAAACTCCCGCTTCATGCACATCCCCGGGGGAAGATTGTACGGAGTTAGGATAACCGGCCAACAAGAGTATGCTTTTCCAGACTGCCCAAAAGGATTAAATCCATCAGTAGATAACCCCAATCGGACATTGCGAGGGTCCTGCGAAAATGCCATATGAACCCTATCAAAATGCTTCCAAGCTTCTCCATCAGATGGATGACACAAGACATCTTGCTCCCTCTCGTGCTCACTATGCCACCTCATGTGAGCTGCAGTGGCCATCAAAGAGTACAATCTTGTAAGTCTTGGCACGAGCGGAAAGTACCACATCTTTTTTAGCGACCTCTTCTTCTCAATGCCCATCCTAGTGGTTGTCTTATACCGATCTGCACCACAAAATCGACAACATGTTATGCTTTCCGCTGAATCATCCTTATAGTACAACATACATCCATTCGGGCAACAATCAATTTTCAAACACCCCAGACCCAAATTTTCCACAGACTTCTTAGCATGATAAAAACTACTAGGCATCCGATTGTCTTCTGGCAACGCCTTGGACACTGACCTGGTGAGGCGATTAAAACATCCTTCTTGCATATTGTAGTCAGATTTGATACTCAACCATTCCATGCACATCGACAACTCCGTGTACTCTCGACATCCTTCCCACAATGGAGATCGTGCAGCACTCAGCATATCATAGAATCTTTGAGCTTTGGGATTCGGATTCTCCTCTATGTATTGGGAACCCATTCCACCATCTTCTCCCCCATCTTCTTCTAGTACAACACCAACCGATGGTCCAGCATGATCCATTATCATCTGCTCGTATGGATTCAATTCTTCCCTCCGGTCACCACTTCCATAGTACGAACCTTCAAACACAATCGGGTTTAAGTCAGGCAACGTCTCACCATGGTTAATCCACCAATAGTAATCAGGCATGAAGCCCTTCTCATAAAGATCGGCTACAACTCCATCCACGCTTTTGAAAGATTGACACTTGTATCTTTTGCAAGGACACCTCAATTGATCACCGCCCAGTCGTATAAATCTCTCCTGGCTAACAACAAACTCTATAAACTCACCCACTCCAACTCTATACTTTTACCTAAGACGTTTATTCCGATCCAACCTACGATACATCCATTTCCGATTCTCCGGAATATCCATTGCTGGCAATTAAATAGCCTGACCAATCCTACAATAACACTTATATATTACGATGCATTCCAATAACTCCATCAATCTCGTTCTTATGACAAGGTATGAACCTATCCCATTCGAGAAGAAACCTGTGCCACACTCGGCTAATAATAGTTATTCCCATATTCAAATACCTTATACTTGACAAAATTTTGGCAGCATTTCCCATCGGTCTCCAAGTACACGACTCGAGCATGGTGAGAATCACCGCGATCAAGTATGCACCAGGAGAACAAAAGGAAATGCATCAGACCGAGATTTCAACAAGTATATAAGGCATTTGAACATTGAAATGACTATTGTACGAGTGTGACAAAGGTTTTTTTCCCAAACTGTCCCACTTGGACAATTCAAGATTCAATACAATGAGCATGCATACCTTGATAAGTTACGCATGCTCATTAATATTGAATCTCAAATAGGAAACTAAGGCTTTCGTAAATTAATTATTAACTCTAACAGAAAATAAAACCATTAACCTATAAATATTGCAACATTGTTGAGCTTATATAAATTGCAGCTCAAATCAATACAAACTTAGATTAAATATTGTAGCAAACATCCTATTGAGCTCCGCTCTCCACTAACAAGTAGCAGTTAATTGTCAAACACATGCATAATTTCTAAATTATCAGCACACAACCAGCATCCCGCCTTTCGGACAGGATCACATCCTATTGAGCTCCACTCTCCACTAATAAACAACACATACTGACAAACACATGTATAAACATTAAATTATCAGCATACAATCAAACAAGATCACATCCTATTGAGCTCAGCTCTCCACTACCAAACAACACGATAATTCACATAATACATTAGAAGCACCACACATATCAGTACCTATTAGACAAAGCAAAACCTTAAAAGAGAGTATTGAGAGAACTTACCTATTCGACAAAGAAATACCAAGTAAGGATAAGGGAGGAGCCGCGGACAACGAAGATCAGATAAGGACCTATAATGCATAAATAAAAATAATCGTGTCAGAGCTGAAATGACAACATTTGATAATATTACTTTAACCTTATACTAATTTGATATATATTTTTATAAACCAAATTTCATATTGAGATTTTCACTTAAAAGAGTTATAATTTACTTTTGGATCCATGCAGAGTTGGGAGACCAACCAGTGAATAATTTTCAATGCAGAATCCGTCACGGCCTGGCCGTGATGGCCATCATGGTCGTGACAGACCAACCAGTGAAGAAGTTCTAAGGCAGAATCCGTCACGGCCTGGCCGTGATGGCCATCACGATCGTGACAAACCAACCAGTGAAGAAGTTCCAAGGCAGAATCCGTCACAACCTGACCGTGATGGCCATCACGGCCGTGACAAACCAACCAGTGAAGAAGTTCCAAGGCAGAATCCGTCACAGCCTG
Source organism: Sophora flavescens (assembly GCA_030762895.1). Lineage (NCBI taxonomy): Eukaryota > Viridiplantae > Streptophyta > Magnoliopsida > Fabales > Fabaceae > Sophora > Sophora flavescens. The sequence continues at coordinate 63,598,109 of CM061065.1, forward strand.
GCCGTGATGGCCATCATGGACGTGACGTGCATTACCAAATCTTATACTCAACAAACACCCAAGTAGAGAAGCACCAAAAAAAAGGACAAGACATTAGAAAATCAGCTTTTCTATCAAGTTGTAGTGCCCGTGAACACAACAAGGCCACAATTACCAAATATCTGCTAGCCACACACAACATATAGCAGGAAACTAGGACCAGCAGGAGAAACTCCACACGACTTACAAAACAAAGCCAAGACTAATATACATCAAATAGAACATATATCAGAAACCATCTAAGAAAATTATGAAAAAAACACCAAAAGTATAACTCAAAAGCACACCCAAGTCATTGCTACCAAGCACATGCCGATGGATCAAGTCTAAAAGATTCAGAAACTTCACAGCTTAAAAATGATCAAAGCGTACATAAATATATACATGTGACATATACAATATCATTGAAATAGTAATTCATTTGCTCGAACAAGCTTCAACAGATGCAATAAAAGATTGACAAGGAGACCCGGGAGGATAGAAGCCTTGCACAGTTAGCATGGTTTGGCAACCAAATCCATGAACCATTTTAGTCCCGAAATCAAACACGATTGAGAAAACCGACCATAAAGTTATCAAAATTACATTTGCTTTATTTTAATGACACAAAATTCAATATATTGTTAGCAAGTGCAACAGTAACAAGCCAAAATCATAGGAGCTAAACATGAAAATCAAGACAACCCAACATGGAGACAAGAAAAATAAACCCACAGTCCAATCAACTGAGAAACAAGAGATGATACAAAACTACACCAAGGGAACAGTCAGAAGAAGAAACTAAAATCATAACACCGTGAAACAAGGTTTAAAACTTAGGCATGCCATCCATCTACTGTTCAGAAAAGCTTGTCATGCATGCCACCTTGTCAACAAGTTAAATTGGTGCACCCCACAATGCTACTTCAATTTGGACGTGTTTTACCTATAAAGGTAGATATGGAGTCTGGACAACCAATCCCATGCCTTTGTATGATAATAGTAAAGGAACACATGAATCCAACTTAAACCTAAAACTGCACATATTACCCACTACTGTGCTCTAGAAACCACAAACCAAGTAACAATAAGCCCCCATGTCAGAAGAAAAAGACAAGACAAGAGGAACAAATCAAGCCAAGTCTATCATAATACACAATGGGCCTGATTGAAAATTTATCACAATGCTACATGATATTACGGAAATATAACAAATAAATATATGAAGCAGCTAAAACCTCCATGGTAGATGCACCTGATACTTCCACATCAGACTGCTCCAAACTACTTATAGACACATTGTCCCTATGAAACTTACTGTCATTCTACTTTGAAAACAACCTCCTAATTAGCTGAATGTCCAATTTCTAATTAACTCAGCACTGATTGAGTTTACATGGCCATTACCCCCAGAATCTCCTTAGCTGAATCTCCCTTACCCTTGCTACCAAATATCCATTCTGTTAGAGAAACAGAGAATGAGAGAAGAGGAGAGAAGACAAGGTAGCTTACTCTTGGTGGTGGTGGTGTCACCGGAGCTGCGGACAGTGGTGGCTCAAGGGAGGCGGCTCAGGTGCGCTACAGAGACGGAGACAGAGAGACATCAGAAAGAGAGACAGAGAGAGAGAGAGGGGGAAGGTGGAATCACTCACCGGAAGTGGACTGACGGTGACCGGAGCACAGACGTCGCGTGGTGGCAGGGAGGAGCAGAGTGTGCAAGAGAGATAGAAGAAAAGAGAAGGAATGAGAGAAATGGGGAAGAAAGGGGAAGGGCTCGCGATTTAGGGATTTTAGTTTTAGCAACCGAATTATTCGGTCGCTATATCAGTCGCTAAATGGGTTACTTTGAATTTTGAATTCATAAATTCAGAGACCGATTTAAAATTCGATCGCTAACACGCTCTATCTTAAATTTTTTACGTGCCATTTAGCGACCGATTTAATATCGGTCGCAACTATAAAATATATTAAAACCGTTGCATTTAATTCGGTCGCCATTTCGGTCGCTAAAAAATCATAAAATTTTGCCTTTTATTTTCCTTCATTTTGCGACCGAAATAGAGACCGATACCTCTGCTACGCTATATTTCGGTCTCTATTTCGGTCGCAATATCAACTCTAATCGGTGTTTGATTTAGATCCTATAATCGATCGCCATTTCGGTCGCAAACAGCAACCACCAAATTCGGTCACTATTTTCGGTCGCTAAATGAGCTTTTTTTTGTAATGTCTTCTAGGAATCCATGAATTCTTTCTTGATGGAGGGGAGAATCAACAACTGAAAGAAGAAATTCATAAGATCTCCTAATCAGATTTATGGGAGTAATAGGGGTAGTTAGAGAAAAATTTAGAATAAAGAAAGGAAAGACCATAAAGAAAGGAGGTATAGTATAGATAGAGGGTGAAAAATGATAAAGAGCAAAAGCTTGGCTACCTCTAGTGGGGATGGTTTTCTTTTCTTCTTCTGTTAGCCCAAAATTATAGCCACATCTCCAGTAGATGTCTCTGACTTTCAGGAACTCATGATGAGTTTCAGTTGTGAGCAACCGTTTTATGAACTTGCACTTATTGTCATCCAGCTTGATGAGGAATATTTTTGATCTCCAGGCAGGTTGATGACTTTCTGTTTGCCTTTGAGAATCATAGAGTCAGGCATCACTCTGATCTCAGTAGATGGCTTCATGAAGACATGAGCATTTGGCATCGATCTTCCTGCAGTCTTCTGTTTTCTGGCCACCTTCACAAGCTACCTTTTTGCTTCTAGGGAGGCAATTATATCAAGATCCTTGCCAAATAGAAAATATGAAATAGAGTCATCTGAGATAGAAAAACGAGTGGTTCTGGAAGATAATTGGTAAGGGGGTAGAGTGGCCATTGGAATAGGGTTGGGTCTGGTTTCAGAGAATAAGTCAGGATAGACTATTCTCAGAGGGACTTGGCATTGTTTTTTAATGTTGTCAGGTGTTGGTGGTCTAGGTGGAGGTGGAGGTGTTGTAGGGTTGTCAAAGTACTCAAAATCATTAACATCTTCAGGGTGATGAGTTTAAAAATGATGAGATGATTGTGGTGTGGAAGGTTTAGACAAATGGGGTTCAGTTTTAGACACTTGATGTTCTGACACAGTAGGGTTAGGTTTAGAAGTGTGTGGTTCAACAGTATGTGTTTCAGAGATAGATGGGTTAAATAAAGGTTCATGAATAGGTGATGGTTGAGGTGGTGGTGGTGTTGTCTATGGTGATGTAACTTTTGGTTCAGGTTGTGGTGAAGTATGTGGTGGTGTTGGGATTTTTGGTGAAGTCGGTTGAAGTGTTGAGGCTCTTTGTGGTGAGGGCATAGGTAATGGTGATGAAGGTGGAGGAGTAGGAATTTTGGTAGGTGAAGGCTATTTTGTTGGTGAAGGTGAGGGTAAGGGTGCTGGGAGCAAAACCAAACTCCTCTTCGTGACAGTGGTCCTCTTCTTTTGAGGGATCACAGTCTCTTCAGGTTGAGACTCCCCCTCAGCTTGCACAACTCTCTTCCTTTTGAATACCTTTGTAACACTAGCTATGTTAGGGACAGAGGCAGCTACAGCAACAGATTATGCAACCTTAGCAGAAGGTTCAGCAACAGGGTTAACAGCCTGAGTAGGGACTTCAGTAGTTACTTGAGTAGAAGTCTCAACAACTCTTTTCCTCTTCCTCAGTAACTGAGTCTTTCCTCTTCAGCAAGTTCCACAAAGGGCTCAATCTTGACAACAGGAATGTTGAGTGCTTATTCCACTTGAACAGTTCCAGCAGGGACTGATGATGAGGCTTCAGCATTGGGTTCAGTAGTAGGGGTCGGCTTAATCTTCACCAAAGATAGAGTCTTTGTTGTGATTTATGTGCAGAGATCAGCATGACATGCTTTCCTCAAATCCTTCAGCTTGTTTGCCCTAAAGATCCTAGTCATGATCATACCATAAGGATAGTCCTTATCCTTTCCTTTTACAGCTCTCTCCATGTGCCTAAAGATTAAATCAATAATATCTACCCTGATTTTCTGGACTAGGTGGTAGATAGCAAACTTCTATATCTTACTCACATGATTCCTAGATCCAGTCCTAGGCATAACACAGTTAATTATAAGAACATGGAGAAATCTTGCCTTTGCTGTCAGATACTTGGAGTCTAGAATTCTGGGTTTTGGGACTCGATACAGAACTATGTTAACCATCTGTTCTCCTAGGGTGTTCAACCAGTCTTTGTCATACCCAGCACCTTCTCATGGGCATTTGTCACTTCAGTGAGTTACTCGTGAGTGATGATGACATGGTCATCACCCACATCGCCAGAGATCGTGGAGGTTGTTTCATCCTTAGTGATCTTCGCAGTTCTCCAGAACTCCCTAACTAGAGCAGGGAATACTTTCTCTTGAAGTTGGAAGAAAGGTAACCACCCAGCATGCTCCAGTTCAGGTTGAACGTCTAAACCCTTGGTTCTTAGTTCATCAAAGTTAGGAACCCTTCTAGGGAGAACCTTTTTCATTTCAGAAATGGAGATGTTGGTCTTCTCAGCCAGGGTTTCCAGAAGACTTTTGGGTGCCATTGATTTAGAAAAGAAGAATTAGGATTTGGAGATGAAAGGTTCTAAGAAGTTGAGAGAAAAGAGAATCAGAGAGAGATTGATAGCATAGATTGTGAGAGAAACAATTGTGAGTAGGGAAGTTTTGAAATGACACGGGTTATTTTTGTTAAAACACTTGAGTACTTTTTACGTTAGGAATAAGGAGAGAGATTATTGCCATAAACAGCAATAACTTTTGAAAAGACAGTTGTAAAATAAATGGAATGTTTTTATGAAAAAGGAGGGAAATTTTGCAATGTATGAATGTCTCAGTCAAGGTTAGCACAGAGTGCTTTTAGCCATGTCATCAGATGCTTGGCTAAAGTAGACGAGTGAAGTATAAAGAAAATAGACGAGTCATGCATAGAATTTTATACAAGTAAATTTTCAGGCATTTTAGCATACACTCATTCACACACATTATGCATATTAAGATTCCTTCTAATAAAAACAAATCTATCTTCACTTATAGGTTTAGTAAAGATGTTTTCCCACGGATACTCAGTGTTCACAAAATTAATTTCAAAAACTCATTTTTGCGCTTAATATCTAATAAAATGATGCTTTATTTCTATATGCTTTGCTCTAGAATGTTGTATGGGATTTTTAGACAAGTTAATAGCACTAGTATTATCACACCAAACAGGTATATTATGCTGAAACATTGAATAATCCTCAAGTTGATATTCTATCCAAAGTAGTTGTGAACAACAACTTGATGTAGATATAAATGCAGCTTCAATAGTTGAGAGAGCAATGGTGCTTTGCCTTTTTCTTGATCAGGAGGTCATATTTGCTCCAATGAAGTGGCATCCTTCACTGGTAGTTTTTCTATCAATTCTATCTCCAACAAAGTCAGCATCACATAATCCAACTAACCTGAAATCTTCAGATTTCTTATACAATATATGAAGGTTAGTGGTTCCAATTAAATACCTGAGAATTCTTTTAATAGCCTTATAATGAGATTCTTTAGGATCTGATTGAAATCTTGCACATAGACAAACACTGAATTGAATATCACGTCTGCTAGCAGTTAAGTATAGAAAAGATCCAATCATACCTCGGTAGACAGTTTAATCTACCTTTTTACCTTCCTTATACTTTTTCAAAAGTTTCTTGGTATATTTTTGCTGATGGATATAGATTCCATCACTTGTCTATTTTATTTGAAGACCAAGGAATAACTTCAATTCTCCTATCATGCTCATCTCAAACTCATTCTGCATCAACTCATAGAACTCTTTGCAGAGCTTTTCATTAGTAGCACCAAATATAATATTATCAACATAAATCTATACTACAATGAAATCTTTCTTTGAGCATTTCTTGAAGAGTGTAGTGTCTACTTTTCCTCTAATGAAATTATTTTTCATTCAATATGTGCTTAACCTATCATACCAAGCTCTAGGAGCTTGTTTGAGTCCATATAAAGCTTTCTTAAGCTTATATACATGGTGAGGATTTTCAGAATCCTCAAACCTGGGAGGTTTCTTGACATAAACTTCCACCTCAATTATCCCATTTAAAAATATACTTTTAACATCCATTTGATAGAGAGTTATATCATGTTGTGCAACATAAGACATGAGATTTCTAATTGTTTCTAATCTAGCTACATGTGCAAAGGTTTCAGTGAGATCAATACCTTCCTGTTGATTATACCCTTGAGCAACTAGTCTTGCTTTGTTCCTTACCACTTTTCCATCTTCATCCAGTTTGTTTCTAAATACCCATCTAGTTTCAATGATAGATTTATCTTTGGGTTTAGAAACTAAAGTCCACACATCATTTCTCTTGAACTGATTCAGTTCTTCTTGCATGGCTAGAATCCAACTTTCATCTTGTAAGGCTTCTTCAATCATTTTAGGTTCCAAATCTGATATGAAGACCATGTTGTTGTTTTCATTGAAAGCATATCTGGTTCTAAAACCTTGAGATTTACTTCCAATAATGAGATCTTTTGGATGATAAGTCTTGAATTTCCAATCTATTTTCTCATTCTGTTTTTCAGACGTATATCATCACTTGTCTGATTTTCAGACACGTCTACTTTTGACTTGTCTGAAGACTTTTCTTCAATGGATTTAGATCAATACCTGCAATATCATCTTCTAGATCTGATAGTTCTTTATCAGTCTTTGAACCATCATTAAACTATACATGAATTGATTCTTCTACAACATAGGTTCTAGAATTAAAGATTCTAAAAGCTTTAGACATTTCAGAATAACCAATAAATATGCCTTTATCTACTTTAGAGTCAAATTTACCAAGATAATCTTTTTTATTTCGAATATAAAATTCACATCCAAATGCATGAAAATATGATATGTTGGGTTTTCTACCTTTCCACAATTCATAAGGAGTCTTATTTAGGATAGGTCTAACCAGAATTCTATTTTGCACATAACAAGCAGTGTTAATGGCTTCTGCCCATAAGTACTTAGGGAGATTATTTTCATTGGCCATTGTTCTGCACATCCCTTTAAGAGATCCATTCTTTCTCTCAACCACTCCATTTTCCTTTGGAGTTCTAGGTGGAGAGAAATTATGAGAAATACCATTTTCCTCACAGAACATTTTAAACTGCTCATCTTCAAATTCATCCCCATGCTCACTTCTGATAGCAGAAATACAAAATCCCTACTCATTTTGTACTCTTTTACTGAATACTGTGAAGACCTTATAAGACTCATCCTTGTGGGTTTAGAAGAGTACCCATGTAAATCTAGAATAGTCATCAACTATGACAAAACCATATTTCTTTCCACCTAGGCTAACTACGCTGACTGGTCCAAACAGATCCATATGTAACAGCTGCAAAGGTCTAGAGGAGGTGACTTCTTTCTTAGATTTGAAACTCGATTTTACTTGTTTACCTCTCTGACATACATCACACAAAATATCTTTCTTTAAATAAATATCAGGCAATCCTCTCACAAGGTTATGCTTTTTCAATTTAGAGATTTGTTTCATACTAACATTGTAATACCTTGAATTTCACCCTACGTTAATAAATGTTATTATGCATTAGACATAGCTTATATATGTTTATATATGCTTGTTATTCTTGTTCTTGATGTCTAAGTTCATGTTTGGGGAAGTTTAGCCTTAGAAAGGTTAGATCCTTTTAGAGTCCTAGTAACTTGTTTCATCGTTTTGACCATATCTTGAGTTCTAGATGTCCGATTGAGGTGATCTTTGATGAGTTGGAAATCTACGAGAGTTATCTACAAGACTTATTTTATTTATTTTGGCCAATTAGGTTGTTTAGTAGGCCTCGTTCCTCAATATTTGTTTTCCCCGCGAACCGTGTAGATCCAGAAACGTGTTTTGGGCTATAATTAAGCCCAATTGTGCATAAACCATTCTTAACCTCCAAAACCACGACCTTAATCTAATGTTATATATCTAAACCACTCTACATCAGCCTCCATTCCCTCCTCTTTGAATTCCTAACCCTTTTCTCTCTAAAAATTCCTGAAAGGAACCCGTTCTTGCACCGTTTTTCACCGTTTCTTGATAGGAAAACATCGCTATGAATAAGGGTTCGTTGTGCTTCCTATTTGGGACTTTAGAAAAGGTAAAATTTGTGCACCTTGTCCCTTGTGTTTCTTTCTTTCAAGTTCTTGATCTTTTCCTTTTGTTTTCTTGATCTTAGAGTTGATTCAAGGTGTTTCTTGTCGTTCTTGAGGTAGTAGACAAGCATTCATGAGACGGGACCCTAGAGGACTTTCTTACCTTCCTTTTGAATTTCAATCTTCATACCAGGTATGGGGAGTAGAATAGTTTGAACATTTGGAAAGTGGGTAGCATAAGATGAAGGATTCACATGACCCTATTGATTGTTAAATGTTAATTGCCCTCTTGTAAATGCCTATTTGCTATAATTATTTTAGTGTTCATGATGAAGTATGCCAATTCATGTATGTTGTGATTATATGTTTCACGCCATGAATAATTGGTTGAATTGGTATGTTGTTTATGCCATGAATGTTGTTGGTTTGATAATGTTGTTATGACATGAGTGAAAGTTTATTGTTTTGATGATGAACATGCTTAATAAGACTCTAATTGGTTAAAATAGGTCTCATTATTAACATGAGAATTAAAGGAATAATTTCCCAAAAGTGTTCATAAAACATGGATTTAACAGTGAGAGGTGAGGTTTATGTCAACTGGTTTAGTCAAGACCCTAGGATTGATTTAAGAGTGTTTAAGGAGTTTTTGGCTAAAATAACATGATCAATATGTCCAGGCAGTACGGCCATGCTCCAGAAAGCACAGTCGTTCTTAACAGGCGTGCTCCCAGTTCAAATTCAAATATGCCACGCTGCTTAAGCACGACCGTGCATAACAGGAAGCACGATCGTGCTTCACTTAAGTGGAAGCACGCCCGTGCTGAGGATGAGCACAACTGTGCTCCCCCAAACAGTGCAGACATGAATTAAAGGAATTAAAGGGGTGTTTCACCCCAATTTTCCCCAATGGTGAAATAAGACATCAATCGAAGAAATACAAGTTAGATAATTTAATTAAAGACTAATTAAGACAATTAAGGATAATAAGTTGGTTAAGCCAATACCCAATTGTGTTACCGCACGTTGATATGCTTTGGTGCTTTTTAGTCAAAGTGGCCTCGATGCTTTTTGGTCGAGGTGTTGTTGAAGTTGAACCTTGGTGCTTGTTGGCCAAGTGGGCCTTGACTCATATGAGTCAAGGTGCTGATGATGATGAACTTGGGTGCTGATTGACCCAAGCGGAGGTGGTGGTTGCTCCTTTCTTTGTTGTTGTGCTCATGCATTCACGCATTGGAGTTGTTAGTGGGGAAGTTCAACATATAGGTGGTCATCCTAGAGTATGGCGATCTGGCCGTCCGAGGTTATTCACCCAAGGTTTGGTGAATCTGGGTCCCCGTGGTGGCGCATCCTAGAGTATGGTGCATCGGCTATCCAAGGGGTTCACCCATGGTTTGGTGAACTGCCGGCATTGGTGCTTATTCGCCAATGTGGATATGTAACTCCGAAGTTGCCTTCCTGAGATAGTTTAGATCCACATGCATAACGGAGTAGTGGAGTAGTGTTGCACCACATAGCATATGTTGGTTGATTTAACATGTTGATGCTTATATAATGTATGTTGTATGTTCATCTTGCTTCCCATCTCCATGCCGATGTGTTTCATATGTTTTCTTACTCCCCGTTTCTCTTCAGTTGTTTTGTTGGCTTGTATCTTTTATGCAGAGGACGGATAGTAGCCAGTTGAGGAGTGACTCTGAGGAGCCGCGACTCTAGTTAGGATTTCCATTTGTTATAGTTTGTTTAAGTTTTAGTTTAGTTTGTATTCCGTGATATTTTTTCCGGATTGGTTATACCAGCTCTGTATGTGACATCGGGGTTGGGTTTCTTTGATGTTATTTTATGTTCTTCAAACCTTGTTATATTTTCCTCATTATTGAGACTAGTTCATGTGGTACTTTTCTACCCGTGGACCTTTATTATTTTAATAAATGAATATACATGTTTTATTTTATTTTCTATATCTTTAAATACATGCGGGGTAGAGGGTGTCACATTTAGTGGCATCAGAGTAGGTCTGTCCTATCAGGCCGTGGTATGAGTCTGTTATGAGTCTTCTGTGTGCTCTTGTGTGAATTGTCTATATTTAATATAGACAATGTTATGTGGTACCAATTACATATAGCTTCATTTTGGCTTGACTTACTACATTTGGTTGTCTGTCTTGGACGATCCAAGAAGCCTATGAGTGCTTCTTGTGTTTAGAAAGGTTGTTCTGTTATCAATCGATAATAAGAACTTTGTATTTGACCATGTGTGCTTATCTTTAAATCAGCTTGACATTATTCTTGGCATGGACTGGTTGTCTTCCAACCACGTCCTTTTGAATTGTTTTGATAAGACCTTGGTTTGGACGATCCAAGAAGCCTGTGAGTGCTTGTTGTGTTTAGAAAGGTTGTCGTGTTATCAATCGATAATAAAAAATTTGTATTTGACCTTGTGTGCTTACCTTTAAAACAGCATGACATTATTCTTGGCATGGACTGATTATCTTCCAACCATGTCCTTTTGAATTGTTTTGATAAGACCTTGGTTTTTGGAACTCCTGTGGAGTCTAAGGATCCTATATTTCTCTCTGCCAACCAAGTTAAGGCTTCTATGAAAGAAGAGGCCTAAGTGTACATGATGTTATCTTCCCTGGAAGTAGAAAGCCCTCCTGATGTTGGAAGTTTGTCTGTTGTGCGGGAATTCCCTGAAGTGTTTCCAGGGGATGTTTATAACTTGCCCCTTGAGAGAGATGTTGAGTTCACCATAGACTTAGTGCTTGGCACCGGGCCAAAAATCCATAGCTCCCTATAGAATGTCTCATCTAGAGCTAGCTGAGTTGAAGAAACAGATAGAGGACCTGATACATAAGCGGTTTATTAGGCCTAGCATATCCCCATGAGGAGCACCAGTGTTGTTGGTGAAGAAGAAAGATGATAGCATGAGGTTGTGTGTCGACTATCCACAGCTCAATAAAGTGACCATTAAGAATCGGTATCCCCTCCCTAGGATTGATGACCTTATGGACTAGTTGATAGGAGCTTGTATCTTCTCTAAGATAGATTTGAGGTCAGGGTACCATCAGATTCGGGTTAAGTCTGAAGACATCCCAAAGTGGTTTAGGACGTGTTATAGTCACTATGAATATTTAGTTATGCCCTTTGGTGTGACTAATGCTCATGTTGTGTTCATGGACTACATGAACAAGACCTTTCACCCTTAATTGGATAAGTTTGTGGTGGTTTTCATAGATGACATCTTAGTGTACTCCACAACCAAGGAGGAACAAGAGGAACATCTTGCAGACCCTTAAGGAGAATTAGTTGTATGCTAAGTTGTCTAAGTGCGAGTTTTGGTTAGAGGATGTGAGTTTCTTAGGACACGCATCTCTAAAGGTGGGATAACCGTGGATCCAGCTAAAGTAGAGACGGTGCCCCAGTGGGAAGTGCCAAAGTCAGTGACCGAGATTAGGAGTTTCTTGGGTTTAGCAGGGTACTATAGGAGGTTCATAGAAGGTTTCTGTAAGATAGCTTTGCCCTTGATCCGTCTCACCAAGAAAGGACAGCTCTTTGTGTGGGACTCTAAGTGTGAGGAAAGTTTCCAAACCTTAAAAGATAGGTTGACATCAGCACCAGTGTTAGTTTTACCAGATCCTAGTGAACCTTTCATAGTTTACTGTGATGCTTCTAAACAAGGTTTAGGTGATGTGTTGATGCAGAATGGTAAGGAAGTAGCTTATGCTTCTAGGCAGTTGAAAACCCATGAGAAGAACTACCCTAACCATGACCTAGAGTTAGGAGATGTGGTGTTTTCCTTAAAGATTTGGAGGCATTACCTTTATGGAGCAAGGTTTGAGGTATTTAGTGATCATAAGAGTTTGAAATATCTTTTTGACCAGAAAAAGTTGAATATGAGGCAGAGTAGGTGGATAAAGTATCTTAAGGATTATGATTTTGAGTTGACCTACACCCAGGAAAAGCCAATGTAGTGGCGGATGCCTTAAGTAGGAAAACTTTGCCCGTCTCCGCTTTGATGGTTAGGGAGATGGATTTGATTGAGGAATTTAGAGACCCAAGTTTAGCTTGGGAAGTTACCGCTAAGAGTATTAGGCTTGGAACCTTGAAGGTTACCAAAAGTTTGATGGATCAAGTTAGAGAGGGCCAAGAGATAGATAAGTACCTCTTAGATCAGAGAGAGTTGCTTGCTCAGGGTAGAGACCTTAGTTTCAAGGAAGGAAGCGATGAAGCTTTGAGGTTCAAGAATAGAGTTTGTATACCAGATGTTCTTGAGCTTAGGAAGTTGATCCTTGAGGAAGGACATAGGAGTGGTTTGAGTGTGCACCTAGGTGCCACCAAGATGTACCAGGATCTTAAGCACATGTTTTGGTGGACTAGGATGAAAAAGGATGTAGCCGAGTTTGTCTATCCGTGCCTAGTATGCCAAAAGGCTAAGATAGAACACCAAAAACCTTCAGGTAAGTTGCAACCTTTGAGTATCCCATAATGGAAATGGGATAGTATCTCTATGGATTTTGTGTCTGGACTCCCTAGGACTCCAACTGGTTGTGATGCTATATGGGTTGTTGTGGATAGATTGACTAAGTCTGCCAATTTCATCCTCTAGCATAGTGTTAGATAGATACCCTAGATTTACCTCTAGGTTCTGGAATAGTTTGCATGAGGCTTTAGGGACCAAGCTTAGACTTAGTTCAGCTTATCACCCTCTGAGAGAACCATCCAGTCCTTAGAGGACTTGCTTAGAGCTTGTGTGCTAGAACAGTCTGGTAGTTGGGATAAGTTCTTACCCTTGATAGAGTTCACCTACAACAATAGTTTCCATTCCAATATTGGGATGGCACCTTATGAGGTTCTTTATGGGAGGAGATGTAGGACACCCTTGTGTTGGAATGAAGCTGGTGAGAATGTGGTGCTAGGGGTTAACCCATGGTTTGGTGAACTGCCAGCATTGGTTCTTATTGGCCAACGTGGATATGTAACTCCGAAGTTGCCTTCCTGAGATAGTTTGGATCCACATGCATAATGGAGTAGTAGAGTAGTGTTGCACCGCATAGCATATGTTGGTTGATTTAATATGTTGATATACTTATATGTTGATTCTTATATAATGTATATTGTTTTATGCTATGTTACATGTTGTATGTTCATCTTGCTTCCTATCTCTATGCTGATGTGTTTCATATGTTTTCTTACTCCTCGTTTCTCTTCAGTTGTTTTGTTGGAATGTATATTTTATGCAAAGGACAGCGAGTAACCAGTTGAGGAGTGACTCCGAGGAGCCGCGACTCTAGTTAGGATTTCCAGTTGTTATAGTTTGTTTCAGTTTCAGTTTAGTTTGTATTCCGTGATATTTTTTCTGTATTGGTTATACCAGCTCTGTATGTGACATCGGGGTTGGGTTTCTTTGATGTTATGTTTTATGTTCTTAAAACCTTGTTATATTTTCCACGTTGTTTTGACTAGTTCATGTGGTACCTTTCTACCCGTGGACCTTTATTATTTGAATAATTGAATATACATGTTTTATTTTATTTTCTATATCTTTAAATACATGCGTGGTAGAGGGTGTCACAAACATGTCCTAATTTCTTATGCCATAGCCACTTTTCATCCACTTTAGACATAAAGCATGTTACACTTTGATCTTAATGTTCAGATAGGTCAATCTTATACAGATTGTGTTGCCTTTTAACAGAAAAGAGAGTCTTTCAATTTTTGTCATTGACTATGCATGCATCCTTAGAAAAAGATACAGAAAATCCACTATCACACAATTGACTTATGCTAAGAAGATTGTGTTTTAACCATTTGACATATAAAACATCACAGATAATAGGCAAAGGAGATTTACCACCAATTTTACCTACACCAACAACTTTTCCTTTTTGGTTACCACCAAAAGTTACATGTCCACTTTTCTTAGGTTGGAGGTCTAGGAAAATAGACCTTTCTCCTGTCATATGTCGTGAGCATCCACTGTCCAGGTACCATGATAGGTGTTTGCTTTATTCTGTTAAGCATGTCTGCAACTGGAATGATCATAAACATAGGTACCCATATTTTCTTGGATCCTTTTCTATTAGTATAAGAAGTCTGTGCAGACTTCCTCCTTTTTTTGTGGATACACTTGGACGTGATATGTCCAGCTTTTCCACAGTAGGTACATATAGGTTTATTTGAACTAACAGATATAGATTCGATAGTTATTTTTGAGAACTTTGTTGATCCTTTATGATGTTCTTGACTAGAATAACCTATACCTTCTTTGTTAAGGGAGTGCCTCTAACTTCCCAGAAGTTTAGTCAGATTCTCTCTACCATTAACAAACTTGGCAAGATCTGAGGTGAGCTCTTCTACTTTCTGTTGAAGTTCAATCACTTCTTCAGAGGGTAGAGTTTCAATTGAGATCTTAGCTTTAGACTTTTCAGTCTTAAGCCTATTGTTTTCTTCAGCTAACTTCTCACATTCTTGAGATTTATGTGTATACTCATTTGAGAGTTTAACATAATGTCTCTTAAGGGATTTCAAAGCTTTAGATATACAGTTGGATTACTCCAATAGCTCATCATAAGCATCACTCAATTTCTCAAGTTCAGATTGTGCCTCAGTTTCTGATTCTGAATCAGTATATGCCATAAGACAAATTGGCTTCAAGCTCCTCTCCTTCACTTTCAGTGTAGCTTTCATCAAGTTCTTCCCAAGTAGCCATCATTCCCTTCTTATTTTTGTTGAATAACCTTTTGGGAGCTTATTTCTTGAGTTAAGGACATTCTGTCTTGATATGACCAGGCTTTTTGCATTCATAACACACAATGAGACTTCTGTCATTTGATACACCATCTTCGTTGTATTTTTCTTTATTGAAGTGCCTGAAAGGTTTGTCCTTTCTGAAATTTATAGTCTTACAGAGCTTTTTCATTTTTCTGGTAAGAAGAGAAAGTTCATCATCTTCATCATCAGAGTCATCCTCATTTGATTCCTCATATTCTTCTGAAGAGTCATCAACTTTGAGAGCTTTTGAGGCAGATACCTTAGATGATTTCTTGTCAGCCTTGAGAGCAATGTATTTTCTCTTATTTCCATTGTTCTCTTCAAACAGCTCATGTTCATGGATCTGAAGAGTACCAAGAAGCTTATCCAGCTTCGTTGTTGACGGATCTTTGGCCTGAGATACAACAGTTACAAGAGGTCTCCATTTCTTTGGAAGAATTCTGAGAATCTTTTGAATGTGTTCCTCAGTCTTGTAGACTTTTCCGAGAGATTTCAACCCATTTGTTATAGTTTGAAATCTACCATACATTTGGCCAATAGTTTCTCCTTCTTCTATTTTGAACAGCTGATACTTTCTGACCAACATATCGACTTTGGCCTGCTTTACTTTGTTAGTTCCTTCATGAGCAATAGCTAGTGAATCCCACATTTCTTTTGCAGATTCACAAGCACAAAATTTTTCAAACTCTTCTTTGCTCAAAGCACACGTGTTTGCATATCTAACTTTGGCATTAAACTGCCATTTTGTTCTTTGATCACAAGTCATGCTAGCTTTAGGAACTTCTGCTCCTTTGTCATCTTTAGGAACATAGGGACTTTCTTCAATGATATCCCAGAGATCAGAGTTAGTGGATTGTAAAAATAACTTCATCTTCTCTTTCCAGTAGATGTAGTCTTCTCCATTGAAGTATGGAGGTCTCTACATTGAGGATCATTCTCCTGCATGAAGTATGAAAGACTGTGAATTAATATCAAATGACTGAATAAGTATTCAATGAAGGAATGAAGAGAGTAAATGCTTCTTGAGTATTTGCGCAGAGCTCTTAATGTTGTTCTTACTTCTTGTCTTCATCTTCATGGTTTGGTCTATATAAAGACCTCAATCAATTTGATCTATTAGGCATAGCTTCAAAAAATGTGTTCTTTTGATTTGAGCTTCAGGAACGCCATTTATGCCAAAGAGTCGTTCTGTGTAAGCATTAAATGTTTAGTGACGTTGATTTTTAACGAGGCTGTCCAAGAGTACACTTTGTTTTGAGCAGCTGTTGTTTCAGAGTTGCAGCAACAGGCTTCTTGTACTTTCAGTAGAGAGCTTTCCTCTTTCAGTGCAACACTCAGTTCACTTTCTGGTAAGCACTTTTACTTTGTACTAAAACAGCTAAAAGGTGACTGCTGTGGTACAAAGTGTTAGACTCAATGACTTAGAGATTTTGGTATATGACAAATACAACTTAATGTGTATGCAAGTGTTTCAGTGTCAAATTACAAAGATAGGTATCAAGCAGTGATCAACAAGTTCAGTGAGCAATTAAAGAAGAATATTCAAGGAAGAACTTGAAGAAATCAAAAGAGCAACATGAGGAATCAAAGAGCAAAGACAAAGATCAACGAATCATCAAGACAAAAGCTTAATGGAGAATTTTAGATTTAAGTCGTAGATGATTTGTAAGAGAAGAAATCTCTTAGTCACAAAATAGCTCAACCAAAAAGATGCATGAAGAAAATCAATTTTCATAACCTGTATTAAAAGGAATAAGTTTTTGTTAATGAAAATTATTTTTGGAAATAAGATTTCATAACAAGCGCTCGTCCACTAAAGTGACAAAAGTGCTCGTCGATCCACTAAAGTGACAGAAGCGCTCGTCCACACAAGTCGTTGGACTTGCTAAGTCCTTCGTGAGAAGCTCCGTCCAATGACATGGCATATGGAGCTCGTCCAATTACTTTGTGTTTTAGTACTTCCGTCTGCTGACGTGGCTAGATGGACATGTTTATTTTCAAGATGGACGTGAATTCTATAAGTGGCGATGTAGAATCTTATTTCAAGAACCAGAATCAAGAAAACAGATTCTGTTATCATATCCAAATCTGTTTTGATTGATCCCAATAACTATAACTTTTTTTCTATATAAAGAGGGATCAAAGGAACACTTTCGATATCATATCATAACAACAGAGCAATACACATATCATTCATCATCTTTCTTGAGCTTATTGTGAAAAAGAGTGTTTCAATACTCATAAGTGTTTCAATTTGTTTATCTGACTATTGAGAGTTAGGAATCAATTTTTCGTTTTATTTGATTGTAAAGAGTGAGGGAGTCTCTCTGGGTGATTAGGGTGAGGTATCCCTAAGGAAGAACATTGAGGCTCTTCACAAGAGTGTGGTATCTCGAGGTGAATGAGTGCTCTTTGGTATAAAGGTTTTTCAAGCTACCTGGCTAAAGCTTGTGTGTTAGTGTGTGAAAACCCACATGTGGAGTAGGGACTGGATGTAAGTCACAGTGGCGGTGACTGAACCAGGATAAATCTGGTTGTGTGGTATCTCTAAACTCAAACTCCTTAATTTCTATTTATGATCAAGAACCTGTGATTATGATGTTTAAAGTTCAATATAATTTCTATTCTTGATCTGTATAAACTGTATTGAAACCTGAGTCCGATTGTAATCAAGTCTGTGTTATCTGCGTTCAAAACTGAGTTGATCAAAACCATTCTTGATTGCTGAAACTAAACTAATCGCTGAAACTGAAACCTGCAAGTTTGTTCATGATTGTTAATGCTTGTATATGAAACTTGCATAACTTGTTCTTAATCTTTAAAGGTTTAATCAGTTTCTGTATTTTGTTATTATTAAGTTTTGAACCCGAACCTATTTTGTGATTAATCTTTCTGAATTAATCTTTCTTATCTTCATCACCTTCTATTCAAGATTTTATATAAACCCTTCATTGATTTTGTAAAAGATCTTGAGGCCACAAATCTGCAACTCTGATTTGTAAAGTTTTGTGGAAAGTTTTTAAGAGGGAATATTTTAAGAAAACTCAATTCACCCCCCCCCCCCCTCTTGAGTCGTTAAAGCCAAAACAATACAGAGGTTGCGTGTTTATTCCTTAAAACCCTGAAACAATTTATTCTTTATCCTTTGTGCTCTTGTCCAGAGGTCTTCGAGTTCCTTAAGGAAGGTATCTTATTCAAATAAAGTTGACTTGGACTTCATTCTAATAGTCTGACACTTTACCAAGTGTAATAGTGTTTGAAGATTAGACGGGTGCTTGTGCAGTCCAAATTTAGACAGGTGGTATGAGCCAAAACTTAGAGGAGTGATCAAGTCATTTTTAGACGAGTGATCCACTGAAGCTTCTTCAAACTTATGTTTCTTGCCACGTCATCAACTAGACCAGATCCTTGATTTAAAGTTGACTTGGTCTATCTCTGAGTTGACCATGTTTTTAGATGAGTGAGTTTTTAGACGAGTCTAAAAACTGCGCTGTACTAAAATGTAGACGGGTCATATTTTAGACGAATGACCTTAAGTCTATTTTCCTGAACACTTAACAGACTTATCAGTAATTTCATAAGGTTCAATATTACCATACTTAATCTATTTGGAATCATCAAAACTTAGAGAATTTACATGTTGAATATCTCTC
The DNA here is from genome assembly GCA_030762895.1 of Sophora flavescens. NCBI lineage: Eukaryota > Viridiplantae > Streptophyta > Magnoliopsida > Fabales > Fabaceae > Sophora > Sophora flavescens. The sequence continues at coordinate 63,616,717 of CM061065.1, forward strand.
TAACTTATGAGGTCTCAACAATTTATTTCATTTTTCACATTGCTCCAATAAGTTTTTTATTTTTCAAATTGGTCCTACACCTTACATTCCGTTTTCACGTTAGTCCTTTCCGTCAATTTTGACCTAACGCCGTCAATTTTGATGCCACGTGTCGGACTAAGGTGATAGCCACGTCAGATCAAAACTGATGGCGTTAGGTCAAAATTGACGGAAACGACTAATGTGAAACAAAACGTAACGTGTAGGACCAATTTAAAAAATAAAAAACTTATAGGAGAAATGTGAAAAATAAAATAAACATATAGGACCAATTTACCTATTTTGCCTAGATAAAAATATAACATTCGTAATGACATAACTTATTTTTGATAAAAAAAAAATAACACAATAAACACCACAACACCTAAGTTTAGGGTTTTAGACAAATTACTTTGAAACAAATCAAAGCATGTGTGATGTTTGGAAATGTTCAAAGAGAAAATAGTATGATTCACTTCAACTTGTCACCAGTTATCTCTCAGTCCCTGTCAAAGGAGCTATAGGGTAGGTCTATCTCATGATCACTTCACTAAACCCATATATGGTCAAGGGTTTTAAAAGAAAAAAAATTAAGAATATGAAATGACATTTTAATCAAATATATACTCTTTTCCTCAAAAATGTTTATACCTACTTTAAATGGTAGTGCTAAAAACCATAATTTTAAATTGTTTTTGCATTATTGTGATTTCGAAAATATTTACAACCACAACATAATTGTAATTAAAGTTTCATTAGTTATGTTTTCTTGTGATTGTCCATATATAATTATTAAAGGCTAAATTACACTTTTGGTCCCCAAATTGTTTTTCAATGTTCAATTTGGTCCCCAAGTTTTTAAAATGCTCATTTTGGTCCCTAAGTTCCTAAAACTTATTTAATCGAGTTCTTCCGTCAAGTTGACTAATGGACATGGACGTTGACCCCAAAATAATGGTCCCCAAATTGTTTTTCATTGTTCAATTTGGTCCCAAGTTGTTTTCAATGTTCAGTTTGGTCCTCAAGTTGTTTTTCAATGTTCAATTTGGTCCTCAATTCCGGCGGACCAAACAGGGTCAACGTCCATGTCCGATAGTCAACATGACAGAAGGACTCGATTGAATAAGTTTTAGGAACTTAGGGACCAAAATGAACATTTTAAAAACTTGGGGACCAAATTGAATATTGAAAAACAATTTGGGGACCAAAAGTGTAATTTAGTCATTATTAAAATGGCATTGCAATTGCAACTATGGTTACGACTGCAACTTAAAACTACACCTAGAACTACTTACAATTTGTTTGATATGAGTGAATTGAAGAGAGAAAAAAGAGGAATGAAAGAAATGGATGAGAGAATACCCTTTTCTCCCATTTTATTAACTAGATAGAGAAGATTGAAATAAAATGGGTGGGACCCAACCAATTATTTTCTCCAAGGAGATGTTAAAAAAATAATAAATAAAAATAAATAAATAAATAAAATAAATAGATAAAAATATAAAGAACACCAATTATTTATTTATATAATCTGAGACATGTCCTTAAGGATTATTTCGCACACCCACAAATAATTGTCTCAAATTGTGAAACTCCCACATGATTTAATAGACTTCCATAATAATAATATTATTCTGGGCACCAAGAACAAGAATTACACCAACTCTTAGAAAAAAGAAAAGAAAAGAGAAGTGAAATGTTTTCCTTAGGCTAAAACCTTTTGAACCTGTATGTTTTCTTACCCAACAAAAGTTAAAAGTAGAAAATAGAGTTTCTATAAAATGAATATAAAATAAGTGTAAATGTATCAAGAAAACAAACTTGCTCCAGTACCTTAAGCACAGTGTGTGTATAGTGTCGGTCAAAAGCCCATGCCAAAAGCTGAAAGCCAGAGCTAAAAGGTCATTTAGCTTCGGGTACGAGACCAATGCTAAAGTGCTCGATGCTAAATATAGAGTCGGTCAAAATGGAACCGACGCTAATTAGCGTCGGCTTAGCTGACACTAAGTGGACGCTGAAGTACTCTTTCAACATGGCCAACGCTAATGTTAGCGTAGGTCGAGCCGACAGCATCATCTACACCCATGCTAATGTTTAGCGTGGAGCGCTAGCCTGGACTACGCTGATATTTAAATAAAAAAAAACAGAAGATTTTGTTACTATTGACCAAACAAATCCTGGACATATTAGTCAAAAATATAAATATAAACTATAATTAAGTCATAAATATCAAAATCAATATAAAATAAGCATTATAGTGTTCAATAAAAAATACAAATCAACTAGAGAAAGTATTGAATCCATGTAAGGAAAGTGAATACAAATCAACTAAAGTGACTACTACATAATCTATTGTTCTATAAAATCAAATTAATAATAATAGACAAAATAGCTCTCACTAGCCTAAATCCAAATACTTGAGGGACCTCCAAGACCAAACACAAAGATAAATATATTTTATATCCAGTTCTTCACACTCTCCCTTTTATGATAAATATAATATTGTTACCAAAATTAACAAAATGCAATGACTCCAGCAAATCCTTTTTGGCTTTAGAAAGGAACACTTGGTCTACGCTTCTATATCATCCTTTCTGCAGTAGCTAGAAAAAATAGAAAATTGGTCAAGAAAGAACCTAAATTAAATCATTAATTAGACAACAAAATTCTCTTAATCACGTACTTCTCACTTGCCACTATAAGTATTGGGTATCTAATATTGTTTGGGCACAATCCTAATCCTTTCATTTCAGATAAAACCTCCAAAGCCCTCGGAAATCGATCTCCATCACCTGCACAGAACTCTTAAAAGTTTGAACATGTTATCACCTAAATTAACGGGATATGATTTAGTCTTTGATAAATTAGTCGTTGGGGATTAGCCGAATCGGAAGCCAGTCGAAGGTTATATTGGTATCTGAAGAAGAGCGATTATTAATTAAAAACGGTTAAGCAAATGATACGGTCTAAAGGATAATAATTCGAAGTGGTGGTGATAGCTAAAGAAATCAAATAGGAGCTTTGAGCATCATAGTCGTTGCACGTGCTAACAGCTTTCCTAAATAAGGAGGAAACGGTTTTCAAGCTGTTTAGCTTGTTTTTAGGAGGCAAAGAGATGTTGAAGAATGAAGATAACAAGTTCAAACGGTTATTGGCGGATGATAATTGAAGACTGTTGTTTGTTGCTTCTAATACTCAAGAAGGGGGTTGAATTTAGTATGTGTTATTTTGAATACTTTTCCCTTTTTTGCAAAAACTGAAACTTTTCTCAGCTTCTTGAAAAATGTTTTGTCACCCAACTTAAACTAAAACAAATTTTTTCTTAGTGACAGGTTCAAAACTTTATTCTTGTACAAGAAAGATAGAGATGAAAAGATTGATTCAGATATTATGCATTAACAAATTTAGTCCTTAACAATTTGCCTAATCACTCATTCATCAAATAAAGCAATTAAAAGAGTTAAGGTATAGAGAGAAATGCAAACTGAGATTTTATCCTGGTTCCGCTACCTCCTCTGGTAACCTACATCCAGTCCCCACTTTGCAGTGAGTTTTGTCCACTAAAAATCAAAACAATTACAGGATTCTTTACAAGCTTCAACTCCCATGTTCCTTCTACCCAATTGAAAGCTTTTCAGTCAAAGCAATCTTGTAATTCCCAACAGTCCCTTCTACACTTGTCAAACCATTAAGAGTCCCTTCGACTCTTGATCTACACAGAGAGAACACCTTCTCTCTAATCTTCTTTTTGCTGTAAGAAAGGTTTTTGATTCAGATTCTAAGAAATCAAATATTACAAATTGAAGCTCTAACATAAATATATCAAGTATTCTCAATGAAAAGCTCTCTCAAAGAATTTCGTGTTTAATCTCAGTATTGAGTGAATTCTTGTTTAGAAAGTGTTTTCCCAAGACTTTATATAGGAGTATGTCAAAATAGATTCGTTGGGCACACTTCAAAAGTCAGTTAAGATCAAAACAAACTTTCATGGAAAATTTCAGTTATCAGTCAATCGATTGTCTAATCGATGTAATAATCAAAGATTCAATTTTCATAACTGAATACATCGATTGCCTAATCGATTGTGTTCTTGAAAATTCTTGATTCTGACTGATACATAGATGTGTACATCGATTGTGTTCTTGAAAAACATAAGAGTTCTCAGTCCAGAAGTCTTTACATCGATTGGTAAATCGATTGCATAATGGGTTTCAAAAGTCTTTGCCTCTGTTTGGGCTTATGCATCGATGTACTAATTGATTATTCTATCACTTTCAAAAGACTTAACTTATGTTCTGTGTTTACATCGATGTACCAATAGATTGGATGCATGTTTTTATAAGTGTTGGCTTCTGTTCAGCCTTTATGCATCGATTGGTCAATCGATTGTAAGCTTATTTCTAAAAGTGTCAGCTTCTGTTTCACCTTATACATCGATTGTGCAATCGATGTACTGAAGCTTGTTTTACATTTTTATCAAGTCAGTCACAATCAATCGATGTATACATTGATGTATACTATTTATCCATTGATGTACACATTGGTTTTCATTAAAAGTTAGTTAATTAATACTTTTTCATTTTAAGTTCATTTTACTTTATGAAAACCCTTTTTATTTTCTTTTTATGAGAGCTATTTCAAAAAGAAAAACTTAAATTCTTTACATTGATAATCTATTATTGCTTTAGATCCTTTGAGATTCTTCTCTATAGTTCTTTATCTTCAAGCATTCCTTCATGATCCTTCTTTTGCTTATTTGATCATTTGCATCCTTTTCCTGCACTGATTATATCTTATACAAACATTCAAACTTGGCAAGAAATTAGTGAATCAAAGTGTAATTCTAGTTAGTTTAGTCATTAATCAATACACACTAGGGTTATTTTCCCACAAACTCCCCCTTTTTGATTGATGACAAACTTACCATACTTTATATGTTAAATCTAAAACAAATATTATAGGAGGTATCTATCAGAGATTATAGTGCAGCGGAATTATTTAAACTCCCCCTGTCTAAGTGACAGTTTTTGAACATTTGGATCATGAAGTGGAATTTGTTTATATACTATGGTATGGTACCCTTTTCCTTCTCCCCCTTTGTTATTATCAAAAAGAAAAACTATGAGGGATGTAAGATACACATTTATAAGGTACATACTAAGAGAAATTCATTGAGAAACAAAACATCCATTCATTCATATATTGTTGCAAGTGAGAGTACAAAGTATGATTCAAAACAGTAATAACAACAAATCAGGTGATCATTAATTACAATCATTCATTCAAAAGAAATCACACAAACACTAAGAGACCCTAAAGACTAAGCATCTTCATTATTCATTGGTTCTTCATTGTGTTGTGTAGGCTTAGTTGCTTGATCATTTGGAGTTTCTTCCTCCTCAATAGCAGCAGCAGCAGCAGCTTGCCTAGCCAAGTGCAAAACATCCTCAGAAGTTGGAGTTTCTTCTTGAGGTGGAGGTGCAATGATGGGGATGCCTAAATGTGCATGAATGGTTGCCATCTGCCCTTCAAGAGCATTAATCTTTAGACTCATGTAGTCCAAAGTTCTCTTGATCATCAGGTTTTGTTTATTTTGCATCTGCTCAAACACTTGAATCACTGTTATCAGCCTATCCATTTTGGAATTTGTTTCAGCATTGTCCATTGCAGTTCTTGGTTCATCTCCAGCTAATCTTACCTATTCACCTTCAGAATTCTTTTTCATCTTGCTTATAGTGCCCTCACCAAACTTGTAAGTCACTTGCCTTGCTTGGAACCTTTCCACATGTTCCATTGAAACTTCAAAATGCTCAAGCAATTTGACAACTAGGCCAGGGTAAGGTAATGTAGCTCCACTTATTTTGCGGTCTACCATGTGTCTCACAATGATATAGCTCCAACTGAGTTGTTTCTTTTCAATCATAGCCCGCATCAGAATATCATTGTTCTGAACCACATCATGGTTTCCTGATCTTGGAAGCAAGATCCTGCTTAGTACATATTGAAGCAGCTTGTGCTGAATGTGCATTGAGCTAATGTTGATCAATCTCCCTTCAGGTGCATTTTCAACCAAGAGGACATTCTTAGCCTCTTCCTTGTCATAGGCTTTTAACCAAGCACTATCAGGACCTATTCCAGACATATTACTTCCCAAGTAATCCAAAGCCAGTAAACTGAGAAAATTCTTCAAAAGTCATTTCAATTCTTTTGTTTTTAACTTCAACAGAAAAGCCAACACTATCCATTTCCAAGGTGCAGTAAAATGACTTAATTAGGGTTGGATAAATGTCACTTTTGGTTTGCAGAAATTCTCCTAACTTGTAGTGTTCAAGAGTTTTGTGAAATGTGAATCCATTCTTCTCAAAGTAATTGAAATCAACAATCCTAGCCTGATGTGTATCTCCATGCTTCAAATCTTTTCTTTTAAAGCATGATATACTCTTCATCAGAGAAATACCTTTTCAAGAGTTCTATCTCAGCATTGAGATACTCATCCTCTTCTTCTTCTTCCTCTATTCTTTTCCTCTTTTTATGTTCTTTCTTTTTAGGCACTTCCTTAGCCACCTTCTTCTTTGCTTCCTTTTTCTTTGTTGCAGGCCTTGAAGTCTCACCAACCTTTTCCTTTCCTTTATAAACCTTCTTCTTGATAGGTTCTTTGAGTTATTGCTTGCCTTGCCTCTGAGGGGTTTGGGTTTTCTCTATTTCCTTCCTCTTAGGGCGTGAAGGTGTGGCTATCGGGGAAAGATGTTGAGGTGTGGAGGAATTAGTTGAAGATGATGATGTAGAGTTGGATTGGACTGGAGTAATGGGCGCGGTATGCTTCACAAGAGCCATTTTAGCAATTTTCGAGCTCTGCTAGGGTTTTGGGTGCTGAAGATTTGATTTAGAAATATGAAGAATTTGGAGGGAAAGATGGGTATTTATAGAACCAGATCAGTCAATCGATGTATCAATCGATTAATTAGTGGTTTTTAGCTTGTTCAACACTTCAGTCAATCGATGTATGAAATATTAGGATTGCTTTTTGAACTGTGTCAATCGATGTGTCAATTGTTGTATAAGCTATGTCAGAGAGTACCAAGTTCTAAAACTTGACCTCAATCATTGTGTAAATCGATGTATAAGCTGTCAGAGTGTACCAAGTTCTAAAACTTGAATTCAATCGATGTGTAAATCAATGTATAAGCTAAGTTAGAGAGTACATTAATAGCAATATACACTTAATCGATGTAAGAATCGATGTATAGGGCAAGTCAGTGAGTCCTAAGTTCTGGAAGCTTCACCCAATCGATGTTACAATCGATGTATATACAGGATTATCAATTTCAACCCAAGTACATCGATGTATCAATTGATGAATAAGCACTTACAGAGAGTAGTGCTTTTTGGATCAGTTGATCAATCGATGTACAAATCGATTTATAGCAGAGCAGGTTTGGATTTTCAGATTTTCATAGCAGGTAAATCGATGTTGGAATCGATGCATAAGGACTTCCAGAGAGACTTGTTTTCAGATTTTGTCTAACAATCGATGTGTCAGTCGATGTATACATGTTAAAAAATAGATTTATAGATTTATACATGGATTGCACAATATGTGTACTAGCTTTGAAGTTATGGTTTTGGCTTTATCTAATCGGTTGGCTAATCGATGCACTGAGACCAAATATCAATCAATCATGCATTCAAATCATACAAAACATAAAGCATAGGTTTGATCAATTATTCCCAATTCTTTTCTTATGTAATAGAAGTTTTCTTTAGCTAATGATTTAGTGAAAATATTAGCTAATTGCTTAGATGTATTAACATATTCAATAACTATATCTCCACTTTGAATATGATCCCTTATTAAATGATGTCTTATTTCAATATGTTTGGTTCTAGAATGCATTATAGGATTTTTAGTTAGATTTATAGCACTAGTGTTGTGACATTTGATTGGCACTTTCTCTAAGAGAATACCCTCTACTATAGAAAATGCCTTTAATAGCGCACCTTCAATAGCGCTTCAATAAGAAATGCTACTAAAAAAGAGGCGCGACACTTTTGGTAGCACTTCCTAAAGGAAGCGCTATCCATTCCCTATTCTAAGGAAGCGCTATCTTGAGGAAGCGTTGTCTATTTCTTACTTTAGACAACGATTTCTCAAGGAAGTGCTACCTATTCCCACTTCCAGTACCACTTTTTTAAGCGCTATATTTTCTTTCCACCTTCAGTAGCGGGTGAATAGATAGCGCTTGAAAGCGCTACTAAAGGCATAAAAAATGCGCTATTAAAGCCCTTTTCTGTTGTAGTGATTGTAACACCATGTTTTTACGGTTTTTACCGTTTTGTTGTTTTTACTGTTTTTCAATTATCGGTAGAATTTTAATTGTTCGTAATTTTTATATTATATCTAGAAAATGATTTTTAATAAAATGAAATCATAGTTATACTCTACCTTATGGTAGAAGTTTACGGTAAAAATTTGGGTTTAAAACTCAGACGAAACCCGGTCTGCGTTTTCACTGACAGTAAGATTTTACTGGTCGGAAAACCTAATTTTGACCCATGAACGAAACCGTTTAGGTTTATATTTAATTTCCAACCATAGTGGTTATTTTGAAAATTTTCAAAATAAATAGGTTATTATACGATATTCGGGCTGAGTACTCGACGATCGGGGATCAACGGAATCGAGAACGGAGGCGCAGAGACAATACCCGACGCCGGACGGATAAGACCAATGAGTCATTTGTGATGAATCAAGGGGGTGAGTCATTGGGGTTAGTCACCATGCATTTAATGCATGTAATGATGACTAAATTGTGAAAAAACCCAAATTACCCTAAATCCTTCATTTTAACTACAAGTTTACCATGACAACAATTTACTCTTTGGACCTTTTTATCCCTAGAAACTCACGTCCACACTCTCCAAAACCACACTTGGCCATTCATTTTGCTCATTTGGTTCATGTTCTTCAACTTTCACACAAAAACTCCCAAGTTACTTACACTTGATTTGCAAAGGAAGTCTAAGTTCACTAGTCGAAAATATACATTAGACGGTAAAGGTTTACGTCAGTTAACCAAAAACTAGACGTTAAAAAGGGGGCGGTGGCAGTTTTGTAAATATCAGACTTCATTAATTCACTGTTAACGTCAGTTGTTTTAAGGACTGACGTTAAAAGTGAGGCGGTGGCAGTTTTGTAAATATTAAATCACTATTTGCGTCAGTTGTTTAATGAAGTGACGTTAAAAGTGTTTTGCAAGAATTATTAACACTTTTAACGTCAGTTGTTTATAAAACTGACGTTAGAAGTGTGATTTTTTACTTCAGTTAAATAAATAACTGACGTAAATAATCAACTCATTCCTATCTTTCTTTCGTTGTCATCTCCCTGTTGTCACTCTTAACGCAGATCATCACTCCATATATAGTGCAGTTTATTTCTAATCTTTTTTTTAAAAAATTTTATTTTTAATCTTAATTAATTAGCTTGAATTAGTAAACAAATTCTTGTGCAAATTAAAATAAATAAACACTTAACGTAAAACAAGTTATATATGTATAATCAAATCGTATCTCATTGAAGCGATTCATAAGTTACAATACATGATTAAAAGATAAAAAATTTCCGCAAGATAGCACTAAAATATAAAAAAGTTTCTGCTTCAACATCATTTTCTTCTCAATCCTGTCCTCAGAAACTCCAATATTGAATGCATCTCCTCCCTTACTTGAAGTCCTTGATGGTCCATCTGAATCCACAGTCAATTTGGAGCCAAAGCAGAGTGAAGGGTGCACTCGATCTGTTTCAGCAATATTCTTGGAACAGCCACTTGGTTCCAAAGCTGAGGTTTTGGAACTGTAGCTGCTGATTCTCCGAGGAAGGATGATGGTGTGTGCAATTCACATAATGCGATTTACACACCCTTATCACCCATGTAATGTGATTTACTCAAACTCAGAAGTTGTTTGACCATTAAGACAGAGACCTTTAAGTCTAGGTATAGGAAGAAAGAGTGATGAAGTTAATCTCCATGGCAGATCCATATTGTGAAGCAGAAAAATTAAAGGAAGGAAGGAAGCTATTTATAGGAGTAGGGGATGAAGTTACTAGGCGTCGTAAGTTGCTAAAAAATTAAATTGATCATTAAGAGCATTAGATTCCAAGGCGCATTGGGAGTTGGCAATCATATATTATAAACGTGCAGAAAAGAAAACGCCCGAAGGAATAGGAAGAAATAGACCTTTAAGTCTAGGTATAAACTTAGTGCTCATAAAGAGGATTATATGTTACAATGTGAATGGGTAAGTAGCACATCAGTAATGGGTAATTTAGTATCAGAGTAGTCAAAGGAATGAATGCTTTTTTGCAGAAACTTATACACTTTTAACGTTAGTTGTTGAATAAAACTGACGTTAAAAGTGTTTTTAAAATTAAAAATATTTATTTTTAACGTCAGTTGTTTATACAATTGACGTTAAAAGTGTGATTTTTTACTTCAGTTAAATAAATAGCTGACGTAAATAATCCTATATCCCTATATGCCCTGTTGTCACTCTTAACACAGGTCTCAGAGCCATTTTGTGAAGGAATAGAAATATAGAGGAAAAGAAGAGGCAGTATTACAGACTGATACAGAATAATGGTACTTTATATAGAGAATGGTTTTTACACAACACTTTTAACGTCAGTTGAATTCAACAACTGAGGTTAAAAGTATTTTTTAAAAAAATATTAATATTTAACGTCAGTTGTTTAATACAACTGACGTTAAACAATTACTTTTAACATCAATTGTTTAATAAAACTGACGTTAAATGTTGTTTTATTTTTTGTTTTTTGATTATAACGTTTACACCCGCGCGCCTTCTGCACTTCGCTTTGTACGTATGTCTCTTTTCTATTTTCATCACGCTCAACCCTATATCACTCTCAACCCTCACTCTCGCTCTCACCCAGCACAGAACCCTAATCGCGAGCTCATCTCCACCGCAACCACCGCGAGGGCTTCTTCGCCACCACCGTGAGGTACACTATTAACTCTAACTCTGTCTTTCCATTCATTCTTTGCAATAACTTGACATCTCTCTTTCCCCTTCCGGCGCACTAACTCTCCTTGTCCCTCTGCTCTCAGTAACCACATCGAACGTTGGCCACCACTCGAGCGATTCCTCCCAACCACCACGCGAGCACCTATTTCTGGTGAGTATTGAGGGCACATTTTTGTATTTTTGGTTTTGAGTGTATGTTGAAACTGTAGTCTCAGTAGTTGAAACTTGAAACCGTGAGTTTGAGTTGTTTGGAATGTACGTCTCTATTTTTGGTTTTGAGTGCATGTTGCTCTGCTGGTTATCTGTCACGGCCGTGATGCTCATCACGGCTAGGCCGTGATCAGTTCTGCCTGTGATGGCATGGTCTGGTTCATTTGGCACGTTACGGCCGTGATGGACATCACTGTCAGGCCGTGACCAGTGCTTGGCAATCTTCAAAAACTATTGTTTTCAATCTCCCGTATTGTCCTTATATTGGATATATGTTTTGTATATCTACAGGACCTATCTAGTTATGGATCATAGTTGGATGGTTTGTAAGCGTACTAGTGCTGAGTATTTGAATGGGGTGGGAGAATTTATAGAATTTGCTCAAAGGAATGTTCCTAATAGTAATGGAATGTTTTGTTGTCCTTGTGTCAAGTGTTTGAATACGAGGAAATGTACGGTGAAGGATATACGTACTCATTTGATTTGTGAAGGGATTTGCTTGAGTTATACAAGATGGATATGGCAGGGTGATGTGTTGTTGAGTAGTACGGCGAGTGTCTCCCAAAGTGAGGACGTTGACGTAGATATGGAGGATGATCGAGTAGAGGACATGATCCGTGATATTGGACAAGAATCTTTTCATCGAGCTCATGTGTATGATAGGTTGTGCAGTGATGCGGATAAGCCTTTATATCCAGGGTGTACTACTCATACACGGTTGTCGGTGGTGCTAAAATTGGTTTGTGTGAAGGCGAGAAATGGTTGGACCGATAAAAGCTTCACGGAATTGCTTGAAGTGTTGAAAGACTTGCTTCCGGAGGACAACACATTGCCTGACCGTAACTATGAGGCCAAGAAGGTATTGTGTCCTATGGGTATGGAGTATAAGAAGATACACGCATGCCCCAATGATTGCATATTGTACACCGGTGTTCATGAAGACAATCACGATTGCCCCAAATGTGGGTTATCACGATACAAAGTGAAGGGTGGTATCTTTCAATAATTCCAAGGTTCAAGCGATTGTTTGCCAATGCGAAAGATGCGAAGAATCTTAGATGGCATAATGATGAGAGGAAACGTGATGGAAAGGTTCGTCATCCTGCTGATTCTACTCAATGGAAGAATATCGATACTATGTTTCCGGATTTCGCCGATGAGCCAAGAAACCTAAGGCTTGGACTTGCTACGGATGGAATGAATACTTATGGTAACATGAGTAGTATTCATAATTCATGGCCTGTTCTGTTGGTAATTTACAACATGCCCCCTTGGTTGTGCATGAAGCGCAAATACATGATGTTGTCTATGATGATTTCGGGCCCAAAGCAACCGGGAAATGACTTAGATGTTTATCTAGGTCCCTTGATTGAAGACTTGAAAACGCTGTGGGTGGAAGGTGTTGATGTAGTTGATGGGTTTTCTCAAGAGACTTTCAAGCTTCGTGCCATGTTATTTTGTACCATCAACGACTTTCCAGCATACGGTAACTTGTCCGGGTACAGTGTCAAGGGGCATAAAGCATGCCCTATATGTGAAGAAGGCACATGCTACACTCAGTTACATCATAGAAAGAACACGGTTTACCTTGGGCATCGGAGATTTCTTAGACGTGATCACCCATATCGTAAGATGAAAAAAGCTTTTAATGGATGCCAAGAGACAGAAGAAGCGTCGACGGCCTTAATTGGAGAGTAGGTTTATCAGAGGGTAAAGGACATCGATGTTATATTCGGCAAGTCCAAAAAGAAAGGTAAAGCTGCTGAGAAAAACATATGGAAGAAGAGGTCGATATTCTTTGATCTTCCATACTGGCGCAAGCTTGATGTCGAACATCGCATTGATGTGATGCATGTGGAGAAAAATGTGTGTGATAGTGTGATCGGGACGCTTCTCAACATTCAGGGCAAGACAAAGGATGGTGTGAATGCTCGTCTCGACCTCGTTGCTATGGGTATACGAGAGCAGTTAGCTCCAGTTGTTAAGGATGGTAAGCGGACTTATTTGCCGCCAGCATGTCATACTTTGTCAAAAAAAGAGAGACAAAGTTTTTGTGGGTGTCTTCAGGGCATCAAAGTTCCACATGGTTACTCTTCAAATATGAAGAGGCTTGTCTCTAGTGATCTTAAATTGGTTGGCTTGAAGTCTCATGATTGTCCCATCTTGATGCAACAACTTATGCCCGTTGCTATTCGTGGTATTGCTACAAAAAATGTGAGACATGCCATTACTCGGTTATGCTCATTCTTCAATTCTATATGTAGCAAAGTCGTTGACCCCCGTATGTTGGATGACTTGGAAGTTGAGGCTGCTACAATCTTGTGCCAATTGGAGATGTATTTTCCTCCTTCCTTTTTCGACATAATGGTTCACTTAATTGTTCATTTGGTGAGGGAGATTAGATTATGTGGGCCGGTTTTTCTAAGATGGATGTACCCAATTGAGCGCTACATGAAGATCTTGAAAGGGTACGTGAAGAATCCTCATCGTTCGGAAGCATCTATTGTTCAAAGGTATGTTGCAGAAGATGCTATTGAGTTTTGTTCGGACTACCTTCATAACACGGATCCTATAGGGGTTCTTAAGCCTCGGCATGATGAGATCAGATGTCAAGGTAAGGGTACACATGGCTTAAGAATTAATAGGAAGGATCGGGAGGAAGTGCTTCAAGCACATTTGTATGTATTGAACAACATCGAATGTGTTTAGCCTTTCTTATTTGAACATAAAAGAAAAGTCAATCAAGAAAACCCTCGAATGAGCGAAAGGTGGTTGTTGAACAAGCATAACAAGACTTTCTTACCATGGTTCAAGGAAGAAATGCTTAAGGATGGTAGTACTGCTTCTGATGACATAAAATGGCTAGCACGTGGGCCTAACTTCAACGTCATATGTTGGAGCGGATACGACATAAATAACATTTCCTTTTATACAAAGGAACAAGATAACAAGAGTACCATGCAAAATAGTGGGGTTATGATCGTGGCCGAAGCAATGCACTTCTCTAGTGCAAAGGACACAAAACCCGTTATAGCACCGAGACCTTACTTTGGATATATTGAAGATATTTGGGTGCTCGATTACACTAAGCTTACGGTGCCGGTATTTAAATGTAAGTGGGTTGATAGTAACGATGGTGTACAAACCGACGAATTGGGGTTCACATTGGTAGACCTCAACAAGTTAGGTCATATAAATGAGCCTTTCATAATGGCTTCCCAAGCAAAACAAGTGTTCTACATCACTGATCCTTCTAACAAAAGGTTGTCCGTGGTTCTCCAAGGAAAAAGCATGTATAATGGTAGTGATGAAAATGAAGATTCAAATCTTGATATTCCTGAGACTCCTTCTTTTTCAACAAACATGCCTACTATAATCGAGGAGACACGGGTGGACGATGTACATGCCACTTGTGATGATCATCACGAAGGGATATTGATATAGGTAGTTTAAACTTAGTATACATTTATTTTTATTTATATTTATGTATTTATTTTGAGTTATAACCTATGTTAATAAATATATATTGTTTCTGAATACATATATATGGATCATTATTCCATTTTTCCTTTGCAATTCTGTAATGTGTGTGATATTCTGTGTTACTGGGATATTTACTGAATGCAGGGATGGCTGAGGGGAGTGATATTTTAAAACTAAATTTTAAAAAAAAAATACTATTAACGTCAGTTTTATCGTACAACTGACGTTAATAGTATTTTATAAAATATACAGTACACTATTAACGTCAGTTGTTTATTACAACTGACGTTAAAGTTAATACCTTTAACGTCAGTTCTTGATAACAATTGACGTTAGTTTTAACAAAATTAACGTCAGTTTTTTTAAAGAAGTGACGTTAATTTTGACAAAATTAACGTCAGTTGTGTTAAAGAATCGACGTTAATAGTGTTATATTTAACGTCAGTTCTCAACTGACGTTAAAAGTTTAACTTTTAACGTCATCTGTATTTACGTCAGTCAGTATTCTGACGTAAAAAATCAATTTTAACTGACGTAAAAAGCACTTATTGCACTAGTGGTTGTTGGTTTATTCAAATTCTAAAGGTAGATTCTTGTGATTCATGATCATACTTTCCTTTCCTTTCACAACTGTTCTTCATATCTCATGTTTTTAAAATTTCAAATTCTTAGATCTAGAACTTCAAAAATCTCTAGAAAATCATAGAAAAATCCTTTTAATGTGATTTCAATTTCTATGATCTTCATATGACTCCTACTTTCATAATCTTTTCTTGAAAAATTTAGAGATCTCTAGCCAATTTTCCTTGACAAGGCCGAACCTAGCTCTTAAGTGAGTTAGATGGTTTTCTTTCATTTTTAACTTGTTTTCTTGTTGATGATTCATGGCAAGGTTTTGTTGGTTCAAACCTTGAGCTCTAGGTGAACATCATCCTCTTATTGCTTGAGTATCAAGTGGTCACCAAAGGTATGGGGGAGATTACCATCATCCTACCTTAGGGTAGATAAGTTGGTGGTTTATTAGTGTATGAAGTCTTGTAAATTATAAGTATGTAAGTTGTTTAATTTATTGATTTATATATGTGTGATCCACTTGGAGGATTTGGTTGATGTTTGATTTTGATATGTGTTTATAGTGGTGTGATTAATCTCTAGTTGGAACCTTGGTTAATGATTGTTTGTTTTGTGAAACAAAAATGGTTGAAATGAAAAAGTAAGGCCATTCGGGCATGTTAAATTAAATGGTTCCTTGAGGTTATAAATGGTTTGAATAAATTTTATGAGGATTGCATGATCACATAAGAATATAGAAATTGGTTTGGATTGATTTGGATGTATATGTTGAAAGTTATGGATTAATGAGTCCTTAGGGACTAAATTACAATTTCTGAGAACTTATGTGGCTGCACTGAAATTTATTTCCTTGTATGTTAATATTGTAGTTCTTGATGAGATAAAACCATAGAAATTGGTTTGGTGTTAATTGGATTAATGCATAAAAAGTTATAAGCTTTTTTGGTAAAAAAGGACCTTTTTGCAATTATTGAAAAATATTTGGGGCAGAAACGTGCTTTTTGGAAAATTTGAGGGCAACCAAAAAATATTTCTAAATAAGTTAGTTTGGTGTGATTTGAAGTTATAAATAAAAATTTATAAGTTTTTTAGTGAATAAGGACCTTTTTGTAATTAATGAAAGTTTAGGGACTAAATTGAAATTTTCGAAAGTTTATGTAATTGGACAGTTAGAAACTGTTTTCCATGCTTATCAAATTTTTATAAAACTCCAAAATGAGTTTTGGACTATTAGAGTGTGAAATCGTTGAAAAAGAATTTACGCGATTTACAAAATAAACGACGTTCGGTCAAATTCTTAGAAATTTTTTATAAATGGAGATTTTGATGGAAAATAAGTGTTTCAACATTTTCATATGAGTAATATCACCTAGGAGAGTAATACATTTGAGGTGAAGAACCATGTTTTCAAAAATATGGCTTTTGGGCCTAAATTCAATAAAAAGCGGCGAAACCAACTTAAACGTTTTTATGGATTTTTGAGGAAATGTTTTCGAGAAATTGATACCTAAGTATATTTGAGGAAAATTATTCTTGAAAATGAATTTGATTTTATATAAAGGTTTTGGTTTTAAGCCAAAAGGATTTTTGTCTTCAAAGACGAGATTTACTGTAAAATGTAAAAACCTAAGTCAAGAACGACTTCTTGAAAATACGAACGTAATAATTTATGATGTGGGGTGGAACACGACCTTATGTCATAAAGTATGGATAATTCATTATCCATATTCCATAAAATTTAATGGACCCAGAATAATTTATTTTATTGAAAGCCAAAGAAAAAGGACCAACTAAAAAAGTACAGAGAAATAAATAAATTGGACCTATGTTCCAATCTCACAATGTGCTAGGATTTGTAATCAGGTACTTTAAGAAAACCTTGCACAAAGATTAAAGGTTACTTGAAAACTTTAGCTTGATGATTAAGTACCGGTGATTCGGACTTAAGAACATCTAGCATCTGTTACAATACGTTGACAGGATTCCGATGGAGTCAAACAATGTTATCCGATGGATGGACGAGAAGAATGCATTTCCGGAAAAGTTTGCCTAAACACATAGTGAAACTATGTTCTGTAAGGTCGTTGTTCCTAGGAGATTGAGCTAACACTTTAATGCGGGTGAGAATTTCGTAATGACGATCTATTGATGCTTGGGGGTGTCGGGGTATGATGTAACTGCCTGATTTTAATTATGTTGTTCAACTGGTTAAAATATAATTAATTATATTTTAATTTGAGAGTTAGAAAGTGTTTTTGATTAAAATAATATCATATCCATAGTCTACTTTATGGTAGAGGGTTATGGTAAAATTTTTGGTTGAAAATTCAGACGAAAGCCGGTCTGCGTTTTCACTGCCAGTACAAGTTTACTGAGCAGAAAACCTAATTTTGAACCGTGAACAAAACGGTTAGTGTTTTTGTGATGTTTTGTATGATATTGGAAATTTTCGAAAATTCGAGTTCAGAAATAAAATATAATATTTATTCCGGTCGAAATATGATTGGAAACTTGAATCGGATACGCAATGGAGCATAGTAGGGAGCACAAAAGTGATGAGGTGACATGTGAGAGTGGGGTGACTTACTAGGGGAATGACCTAAGTCACATCCTAAAAAGTGGGCATGATGACACTTTTCAAATTATATCATATTATATTCTAAAAACCTATTTTTCTCTTTCCTCTTCAACCAAACAAGTCTTAAAGACAAATCTTGCTCTCCAAGCTCACCCTCTCTTCAAAATTTCGTTCTCCCCTCTCCCTCCTCTATATAATCATCACTCATCTTCATTCTCTCATTTTCTTCCTCCATCTTCATACTTCAACTTCTTCCATTTCTTCTTTTTTTTCAAACACTTAAAGCTTCTATTTTTATTATTCTTTTCCACTTGAGTTCATCATTAAAGTTATTCCTTATACTAAGGGTAATGCTCTCATATGAATCTTTTTGCAAGTTTCATCTTTTATTTCTTAGTTTGATTTATGTGTTCTTTATATGCTTTAAACTTCTAAAATCTCTCTAAAATGGTAGAAAACTCCTTTTGAGTTGAAACCACTTTCTATAGTCTTGTATTAATTTATATTTTCACATACTAAGAGGGTGTGTAAAAAAAAATATCTACCTATCCCTTCCTATGAAGGCTGAATGATAAGCATATGTGGCCTAGGAGGTTTTTGCTTCAACTTTTGGAATATGATCATGTGTTTGAGTTTCTAACTATTCCTTGATCTTAAATCTATAAATCTTGAAAGGTTTGATAGCTTGTTTTCCTATGATGGTCGAAAATGTGTATAAGTAAGCCTAGAATACTATGTTTCAACTTTCCAAGTATGATCATGGATTTAGAACTCTTAATACCTTGTGATTCTAAACCTAAGATTTGTTATCAAACAAAGAATATTTTTCCTCATTATCCTATGTAGGCCAAAACTTAAATGTTTTAGAGCAAGGACATTTGAGTTTCATTTTCCAAAATGATCATGGACTAAGGCTCCTTAATATAGAAGGATTCTAAGTCTAAGAGATTGGAAAGTTTAAAGGATTTCTAACTTTTTTATTCTATGTTATTGAACCTAGGATGTTTTGTTTTCATTTTCCAATATGATCATGAACTTGAGCTCCTTCATACATTTGGATGCTAAGTCTAAGAGACTGGAAAGTCTAAAGATTTCTAGCCTATTTATCCTATGATGGCCGGACCTATGATGGTTGTGGACCTAGGATGTTTTGTTTTCATTTTCCAATATGATCATGGACTTGAGCTCCTTAATACATTTGGATGCTAAGTCTAAGAGATTGGAAAGTTTAAAGATTTCTAGCCTACTTATCCTATGATGGCCGAAGCTATGATGGTTGTGAACCTATGATGTTTTGTTTTCATTTTCCAATATGATCATGGACTTGAGCTCCTTAATACATTTGGATTCAAAGTCTAAGAGATTGGAAAGTTTAAAGATTTCTAGCCTATTTTGTAATACAAGACCGAAACCTACCCTAAGTGGTTGGATGATTTTTATTCCATATTTTCAAGTTATAGCAATTTATCTAAGTTACCCAGAACCTAAGTGATAAGTATCCAAAGGCTTATGTTGAGAAAAGAATCCTAACTCCAATTGGAATTAAATGGACAAACCTAGCCTAAAGAGAACATAGATGAGTTTATTTGATTTATTGGTTATTATGTTGATTGGTTGAAGGTGGAGTTAGTACTTTGTGGTGGGACAACGAGGAGCTTCGAGTTCGGGAGTTCAGTGATAACCCAGGTGGGAGAAAGAACCAACCTATCGTCGGAATGGATAAGTAGTAGATTATATAATAATTGTGTAGGGCGACCTAAACCCTACTATTAGTCGAGTAATTGACAAGACCAAAATCACATTGGAAACATTTTCTGAAAAACCAATGACGATTCGGGGATTGTAGGTTTATCGATATTAGGTTGATTTTTATATTGTTGATGGTTGATTTGATTTTATTGCCTTTATTGAATTGATTTTGTGCTATGTTGGTGATATGGGAATATTTTGATTGATATTGTGTTATGCATGATCTGCCTGGTTTGTATTATTATGCTTAGTGGTTTTTAAGCAAAGATATATATGTTGTCTAAGAGATGATTGTCTCGTGTCTACGTTATATTTTGTGGAGCTATGTCTCTAAAGATATTATTATTATAAACATATTTCCAGTCTGTTGTTATTTACTGGCATTGGTATTTCCGCCTTCTTTCTGAATATGTATGACTGATAGTACTTGGTACTTGGTTTGTATAATATTGATGCATAAGTTGATGTTATATGTTAAAGAGTATGTATGGTATTATTTGCGAAAGAGAAAATAAAAAAATAAACCCGTATTTTTGGCAAAATAATTATTTACCGCTTTACTCTGTCTTATAAAATTAGAAATGTCACAGACAATGTAGCGCCCGAGAAGGGTGTTACATTATTTGGTATCAGAGCTGGCCGTGTTTGTTAGGGTTTGTGGTTTAGGTCTGTCTTTGTTTGTGCTGTGTGTTCTGTGTGCTTTTGATATTATTTTTGGAAGGAATGATATTGTTTGGGGTGAGTTTATTGTAATCTGCATGACTAATTGATTTTGGTCTTGCAGGATTATAATGGCTCGTGACGGAGGAACTACGGCTATGAATGCAGTTGTGAGAGCAATGTCACAAATGACTGCCGCATTTGTTCGACTCGAGGAAAGGGGACCTGAAAGCAGAAGACTGGATGAATTCTTGAGTAGAAATCCGATGGAATTCAAGGGGGAGTTTAAGCCTGAGAATGCCGAGCAATGGATTCAATCTTTGAATAAGATTTTTACTGTGATGAGGTGTACTGATAATGACAAGGTTGCTTATGGTGCCTACATGCTGGTGGGCGATGCTGAAAATTGGTGGAGAGGAGCTCACCAAGTGCTCGAGCATGATCAACAAGGGGTGAATTGGGAAGCTTTTCGTAGGAAGTTTCTGGAGAAGTATTTTCTGGCAAGTGCCAGAGATGCTAAAGAAATGGAATTTCTGCAGCTGAAACAAGGCAATATGACTGTTGCTGAATACGGCGTCATATTTGAAAGCCTGTCGAAGTTTTCAGCCTATCTGACTGACAATCCATATGAAGGGTGGAAGTGTCGCAGATTCAAGGAGGATTGCGATATGAACTGAAGGATGTAGTAGTTCCAATGGAAATATCTGTATTTCTGAGGCTGATGGAAAAGTGTAGATAGATAGAGGATTTGAAGGTGAGTCATGATGATAATCAATAGAGTTATGGACCATCTAGGCTCAATAGGGGAAACTACAAGAATAACAATCGATTCCAGAGCAAGCCATACAATAGGCCACAAGGTCAGCAACAGTTCCAACAATGATCTTTTGGTGGAAGCAGTGGAGGTGCTGGTTCATCTAGGAATGTTCCACATAAATGCATGAAGTGTGGCATGGGTCACGCAACCAAAGATTGCAAGATTACGGGTATCATTTGTTTTAAGTGTGGATAGACTGGACACGTCACTAGGAATTATGGACGATCTAACACGGAACCTTCGATCAACAATGTGCGAGCTGCAAGGCCTAGAGCTGGAGGAAGAGTTTATATAATGAGTGGTAATGAGGTCTCTCACAATGATGATCTAATTAAGGGACAGTGTGTCATGGGAGGGAAATCTTTAACTGTACTGTTTGACTCGGGTGCGACGCATTCGTTCATTGCATATGACTGTGCTAAATCGTTAGGATTATCTATGTCTTCTTTACCTTTTGACTTGACTATATCTACTCCTACTGCTGAACCTATTTTGATTACTACAGCTTGTTTGAATTGTGCTATCTTTGTAGAAGAGAGGAAATTTTTGGTTAATTTAATCTGTTTGACTCTTTCTCAAATAGATGTGATACTAGGGATGGATAGGTTATGTTCTAACCATATCTTGTTAGACTGTGCAAATAAATTGTTAATTTTTCCTAAGGAAGAGATTTCTAGATTTTTGTCTACTAAGCGAGTGAAAGCTTCTTTGAGAGAGGGAGCTCAAGGATACATGTTACTGTTTTCCTTGGACGTCAAGAGTGAGATTGACTTACAGTCTATACCTGTCGTCAATGAGTTTCTCAAAGTTTTTTTCTGAAGATGTACCTGGACTACTGCCTGTTCGGGACATTGAGTTTGCGATTGATCTGGTACCGAGCACTGGACTGATATCCATGGCACTATACCGTATGCACTAGTGCAATAAGTGCTTTTTACGTCAGTTAAAATTGATTTTTTACGTCAGAATACTGACTGACGTAAATACAGCTGACGTTAATAGTTAATATTTTAACGTCAGTTTAGAACTGACGTTAAATATAACACTATTAACGTCAGTTCCTTAACAAAACCGACGTTAATTTTGTAATAATTAACGTTGGTTTTTTAAACAACTGACGTTAAACTAAAACTATTAACGTCAGTTCTTTAATACAACGGACGTTGATTTTGTTAAAACTAACGTCAGTTTTTATAAAGAACTGACGTTAAATGTTTAATTTTAACGTCAGTTGTAATAAACAACTGACGTTAATAGTGTACTGTATATTTTATAAAATACTATTAACGTCAGTTGTTTGATACAACTGACGTTAATATGTTTTTTTTTTTTAAATTCAGTTTTAAAATATCACTCCCCTCAGCTATCCCTGCATTCAGTCCCAGTAACACATAATATCACACACATTACAGAATTGCAAAGGAAAATTGAACAATGGGGGGACTTAAAACCAAAACCCATGTATATATATAAATAAATTTTAGTTCCAATGTCTAAAAAACAAAACTATCTAAGGATATATATATATACATGTTATTAATTAGTTTCTAAAGTCTAACAAAAAAACTATTTATCTAAGTAGTGCGGAGGTATGTTGGCAATTCCTTTTTCAACCGCATACTTGAAGAAGAATTCAGCGAAGCGCATCCTCAAGTCTCTTAACTCATCTTCTTGAATAGGCGATTGGTCGATAAACGCCTAGACACGTTCAAATAATAACAATAACATCAATGCAAGTCATCCTCAAAACTATAATATATAATTTAACAAGTTGTTTATATATTACCTTCTTCCATCCATCCGTAATAGATGCGGAGACTATGTTCAGCATATGAAGCATCACATAGCCGCACGACCAACTGTCAGGTTGAAATTGAGACTACCAACAAAATTAATTTCAACGTCAGTTGAATATACACATAAATTAGTAATTATAATAATAATTATTTGATAAATAAACTAACCAACCTTGAGGATGTTCCATACAGGATTTGCTTTAGCCTTAGAAGTCCTACTTCTCCCGTTGGCGCAACTTATGCTACTCGCCTTCAGCGCGCTATCATAAACAAATAATCATGTCGATCAATTAACAAACTCATTTATCATGTGTGTAATAAACTAAAAACAATTGATATTAAAACTTAAATTAAATTTAAGATTAGTTACTTACATATTTACAGCTTCCACCACCTTCGGTGGCGGATCATGGTGGAGAGAGCAGAAGAATATGACAGTATGCCTAGACGGGTGAAGTACCAACAACAACCAATGGTCATCCATACAGTAGGGAGCCAGATATAATTCTTTCGGATTGTCTCCCAACAACTTCCCTATGTATTTACTCAATGCATCGCCAGCAAAGAACTCGGGCAGAAGGATTGACGGATCTAAGAAACCGTAAACTGATGCAACACCCTTATCAAGCTGAAGACGATGGAGATACCTAAGATATGAAAAGGGTGTGGATGTTAATTACATAATATATATATTGAAATTAAAATAAATTATTAAATGGAAAAATACCAAAAATAAATAAGTTATAAAATTAAAATTAACTTACGTGCACCAGAGACTGATGACATTGCTGTTCATCCAGACGTTATTTCTGCAGGCGTTCCCGAGATCGTCACCAACGAAGGAAAATATCATCTGTTGATCTGGGCGTGCCACCCATCCATCGTGATCCAATGGACATTCAAAAATCTCATACGCATAATCCTCACCAAGTGAGAACAAACGAGTGATAGGTGACAAATGACACCGACGTCGACTTGGCCTTCAGTTTAGGAAAAATAAAATATATAAGTTTTTGATAATTAAAAAAACACAAGTAATTATTTGACTAATTTGGACATTAATAATGAATAAATACCTTTGCTAACATTTCGAGCTCATGTCATTTGGAGTCCAACTCAAGCTCACGCCTTTTCATTTCCAACTCATGCTCATGGCGCTGGACTTCCAACTCCCGCACCCTAGCTGCCAACTCATCGTCCTCCACATGTGCCATACTAAAACTCTCTTTTGTGCTCACATGTGAAGCGTTGGCAAGCCTTGCGGTGTCCTGGGATGTACCGACGGAGGAAAGCTCTCTGGCAAGCGCCTGCTTGAATTCTGGGTTGGCTATTAAGCCTTGCATCAGATGTGTTGTAATATCTGGGTTGGTCATGAGGTGCTGTGTAATGTCAGCCAAAATTGATGCTTCATTGACCACCCGCTTTCGTGAAGCAGACTTGCCATAATATTGTTTGATGGTCACGTTCCCAGGAACACCAAGAACCCGACCAGGATGGTCTTTCTTGCCTAGAGCGATCATCAAGACGCCCTGCCGTCCGGAGAAGGGGACGAATGCGCCCGGGAGGATTTTGCTTTAAGATCCATCTACAATGAAAAAAAATGAAAAAACGTGCAAGTGAAAAGTGTTGCAAATATCTATACAAATATCAATTGAAATCAAGTTAATTATTTACTTACAATCTTATCTGCCACTTCGCGAGTGGCAGTAGCTTTAAAAGATCCCGCCTTTGTCATGCGGTCGGCTAACTGAGACATCCTCGCGGTCGATGTCCGACGGAGGACTTGATGGTGTGCCCTCAGGCACCTCTCCTCTTTCAATCCTAGCAGAGTGCTCTTCCTGCTTCGCCCTCAGCCTATCCGCCATCATCTGCTGGATCCGAGTATGGTACCCACCCTGAGACATGGTGTGGCGGTGGACGTTCTTCGCCGATTCTCGCCGACCCTTATTTGCCTTAGCCTATTCAAACAAAAACACATAATTAAATATAGTTAAATGATCTATAATAAGCATACAAAATTAACTTAATCAACCAACCTGAAATTCTTCATCCTGTCGACTCCTGGCAAACATATCCCAAGTATCCTGATCAATCCAGGGATAATCCGAGAACATTTTATCAAGCCGCTTTTTCCCAGATAGATAGTACCTGGTAAGATCATGCTTGAACCCATTCCAACGCTTTGATGCCATTTTCATACATTTATGACGATGATCCTCGTCATTTGGCACAGTCCAAGCTACCTACACATTAGATACATATATAACAACTGGATGGATTATAACTTGGATAATTATCTAATAATGTAAATCAAACGAATGTAAAGGTAAAATACCGTGATAGCCTCCCAAATCTGATCCTTAACGTTACGTGGAACGTCATTCCGATGGTTGTAGTTGATGCTTACGTCTTTGCTTCGCTTGTAGAAACACCCACTTATTAAATTCTTTAGCACGGGGTCCTTGGGCATTTAGATTAGCATCGAAGGACACCTCAAGCTTCTGTCCACTCTGCCTGTCCTTCTCTAGTTTCTTCAACGAGGTGGCTCCTCTACCCCGTTTCCTATGAGCCTGTGATGTCTGTATGGACAAAAAAAATGATAAAATAGAGGGTTGTAACATTATAAACTTACATTAACAAGAAGGACTAAAGATAGTATATAACATGCATGTAAACTTACACTAGAATCAGCAGGCGTAGGCGTGATCGGGTCCTGCGAAACCCCCACAGTGTCCTCCCGTGCATGTGGGCTATCTGACTGATCCATATGTATGCCTGTTCAAAAACAATATATATGTATTAACATAGGTTATAACTCAAAATAAATACAGAAGTATAAATAAAAATAACTAGATAGGTCATGTAGATATACAAAACATCTATATATCCAATATAAGGACAATACGGGAGATTGAAAACTATAGTTTTTGAAGATTGCCAAGCACGGGTCACGGCATCACGGCCATAACGTGCCAACTGAACCAGACCCTCATAGGCAGAACTGATCACGGCCTAGCCGTGATGAGCATCACGGCCGTGACAGATCAACCAGCAGAGCAACATGCACTCAAAACCAAAAATAGAGACATTCCAAACAACTCAAACTCACGGTTTAAAGTTACAACTACTGAGACTACAGTTTCAACATACACTCAAAACCAAAAATAGAGACATTCCAAACAACTCAAACTCACAGTTTCAAGTTTCAACTCATCGAGACTACAGTTTCAAACCAGCAGAGCAACATGCATGCACTCAAAACCGTGAATAAAAAAATGTGCCCTAATTAAAGACTCACCAGAAATAGGCGCTCGCGTGGTGGTGGGGGGGAAGCTCGAGTGGTGGCCAACGTTCGATGTGGTGACTGAGAGCAGAGGGACAAGGAGAGTTAGTGCGCGGGAAGGCCAGGGGAAAGAGAGATGTCAAGTTATTACAAAGAAGGAGCGGGAAAGACAGAGTTAGGGGTTAAGAGTGTACCTCACGGTGGTGGTGAAGAAGCCCTCGCGGTGGTTGCGGTGGAGATGAGCTCGCGATTAGGGCAGAGTGAGAGCGAGAGTGAGGGTTGAGCGTGATGAAAAGAGAAAAGACGTAGAGAAGTGGAGGAGGCGCGCAGGGGTAAACGTCATAATTAAAATAAAACAACATTTTACGTCAGTTTTTGGTAAAACCTGATGTTGAATATCATATATTTAACGTCAGTTGTCTTAATAAACTGACGTTAAAAACTCTCACACTTATTACGTCAGTTGTTAGTAATAACTGACGTTAAAGGTCATATATTTAACGTAAGTTGTATTAAGAAACTGACGTTAAAAACACTCACAACTTCTTACGTCAATTGTATTACACAACGGACGTTAAAGGTTTATTAGTTTCTGCAAAAACATTCATTCCCTTGACTACTGTGCTACTTACCCATTCACCTTTGTACCTAATCCTCTTAATGAGCATTAAGTTTATAGATAAGTTTTCAAGAAAATCAGAATAACTTTGTAACTTAATCCACTTCTCCTATTAATAGCTTCCTAGCTTCCATCTCCTTTTAATTACTTTTCTGCTTCATAAGATGGCTCTGCCGTGAGAGATTAACTTCATCACTCTTTCTTCCTATTCCTAGACTCAAAGGTCTTTGTCTTAATGGTCAAACAACTTCGAGTTTGAGTAAATTACATTGCATGGATATTAAGGTTGGGTGAATCACGTAATGTGATTCTCTCACTTTATTTCATCCCCGTCATCCCTTTCACTTTGCTTTGGAAGCAAGTGATTGTGGATTCAAGATGATGCATCAAGGAACTCCATGAAGAAGAAAGATGCAAAGATCCATTTCACTTTGCTTTGCTGCTAGTGACCGAGGATTTACTTTGCATCTTGGAATTGAAGTGAGGGAGGTGATGCATCCATTGGAGTTTCTGATGACAGGATTGAGAAGAAAATGATGTTGATGCAGAAACTTTTTTATATTTTAGGGCTATGTTGCAGAAATTTTTTATCTTTTAATCATGTAATTTTAACTTATGAATCGCTTCAATGTCATACGATTTGATTATACATATAACTTGTTTTATGTTAAGTGTTTATTTATTTTAATTTGCACAATAATTTGTTTACTAATTCAAGCTAATTAATAAAAATTAAAAATAAACTTATATAAATTAAAAAAAAGGTTTAGAAATAAACTGCAGTACTATATGGAGTGATCTGCGTTAAGAGGGACAACAGGGACATGACAACCAATGAAATGAGTTTCATAATTATTTACGTCAGTTATTTATAGAACTGACGCAAATAGTTTACCCACCACCTCATTTTTAACGTCAACTTAATTGATGACTGCCAAGTTCCCGTATATTAATTACATTATTTCCAATATTCATTATGCACGTTTATAATATATAGGATTATTTACGTCAGCTATTTATTTAACTGAAGTAAAAATCAAACTTTTAACGTCAGTTGTATAAAAAACTGACGTTAACAATTAATATTTTTTATTTAAAAACACTTTTAACGCCGGTTTTTTAAAAAAGCGGCGTTAAAAGTGTATAGATATCTGCAAAAACATTCATTCCTTTGGATCGCTTGTGCTACTTACCCATGCACCTTGTAACTCAATCCTCTTAATGAGCATTAAGTTTATAGGTAAGTTTTCAATAAAATCAGAATAGCTTAGTAACTTCATCCCCTGCTCCTATAAATAGCTTCCTTCCATCCTTTTAATTTTCTGCTTCACAATATGGCTCTGCCGTGGAGATTAACTTCATCACTCTTTCTTCCTATTCCTAGACTCAAAGGTCTTTGTCTTAATGGTCAAACAACTTCTGAGTTTGAGTAAATTACATTACATGGGTGATAAGTCTGAGTAAATTACATTATGTGAGTTGCTCACCTTATCACCTTCCGGAGAATCAGCTGCTGGAGGGCTAATCAGGTGCTCGGGGGTCACAGTTCCAAAACCTCAGCTTTGGCAGCAAGTGACCGTCTTGGAAGTCTCTGGAACCACTGCCTTTGCTTGAAACAGATCTAGTGCACCTGTTTTTGCCTCTCTCTTGAGCTCTCTCATGCCCCCCAGTTTTCTGAGGTCTTCGGAGTATATATAGTTTTCCCTTTGGCATATATTTCATAAAACTCTCTGATGGGATGTAGCTTTAATGTTTAGGATTTTAAACCCTTTCAATGTAACTTTTTATAGGATTTTAAACCCTTTCAATGTAACTTTTTATAGGATTTTAAACCCTTTCAATCTTCCAGTATCGATCGATCAGTATTACACTTCATGAATGAGATCCGGTTTGGGTTATTGATTCAACTTATACTTCGCACATATATTTTAGTTTTCAAAACAGAAACACAAAACATCAAAGCAATTCATGTGAAACTGAAACTTTGAGGAAGGCAATGCGGAAGGAATCGTATACTAGATAAAAAAATTTATTAAAATAACTTTTAACTTCCGTTGATGTAGGGACTGACGTTAAAAGTGAAGAGACTTACTTCTAACGTCAGTTCTTTATCGAACTGACGTTAAAATGTTCACTTTTAACGTCAGTTCTTTATTGAACTGACGTTAAAAGTGAGTCACTTCACTTTTAACGTCAGTCATTAAAACAACTGACGTTAAAATTGAATTAATGAAGCCTGATATTTACAAAACTGCCACCGCCTCCTTTTTAACGTCTAGCTTTTGGTTAACTGACGTAAACCTTTACCGTCTAATGTCTATTTTCCACTAGTGATGTCACCATCAGAGCTAGAGATCTTGAAGAAGCAAATAGTGGAACTGATGAGGAAAGAATTCGTAAGACCTAGTGTATCACCCTGGGGAGATCCGGTTTTGATTGTGAAAAAGAAGGATGGAACTTCTCGCTTATATGTAGATTTTCACTAGTGGAAATAATGTAATATATGGGAACATTTTACGTCAGTTGACCATATGTTTGACGTTAAAAATGAGGCGTTGGCAGTTTTGTAAATATTAAATCACTATTTGCATCAGTTGTGTAATGAACTGACGTTAAAAGTGATTTGTAAGAATTATTAACACTTTTAACGTAAGTTGTTTATACAACTGACGTTAAAAGTGTGATTTTTACGTCAGTTAAATAAATAACTGATGTAAATAATTATATTCTTCTCTGAAACTCATTCCTATCTTTCTTTCGTTGTCATCTCACTGTTATCACTCTTAACGCAGGTCACTCCATATAGTGCAGTTTATTTCTAAACTTTTTTTTAAACAAGTTTATTTTTAATCTTAATTAATTAGCTTGAATTAGTAAACAAATTCTTGTGCAAATTAAAATAAATAAACACTTAACATAAAACAAGTTATATATGTATAATCAAATCGTATCTTATTGAAGCGATTCATAAGTTACAATTACATGATTATAAGATTAAAAATTTATGCAACATAGCCCTAAAATATAAAAAAGTTTCTGCTTCAACATCATTTTTTCTTCTCAGTCCTGTCCACAGAAACTCCAATGGATGCATCTCCTCCCTCACTTGAATTCCTTAATGCTCCATCTGAATCCACAATCACTTGCAGCGAAAGCAGAGTGAAGGGGACGAATGGGATGAAATAAGGTGAGCGAATCACATTACGTGATTCACCCAACCTTACCATCCATGTTACGTTATTTACTCAACCTCAGAAGTTTTTTGACCATTAAGACAGAGACCTTTAAGTCTAGGTATAGGAAGAAATAACAAAAGTCTCAAATATGATAGAGCCATATTGTGAAGGAATAGAAAACACACGAAATATAGAGGAAAAGAGAAGAGGCTGTATTACAGACTGATACAGAAGAATGGTACTTTATATAGAGAAGAGAGACTAGCTGATTTTCTTGAAAACTGATCTATAAACTTAATGCTCATTAAGAGGATTAAGTTACAAGGTGCATGGGTAAGTAGCACAGTAGTCAAAGGAATGAATGTTTTTGCAGAAACTTCAACACTTTTAACGTCAGTTGTCTTCAACAGCTGACGTTAAAATTGTTTTTAAAATAAAAATATTTATTTTTAACATCAGTTGTTTATACAACTGACGTTAAAAGTGTGATTTTTTACTTCAGTTAAATAAATAGCTGACGTAAATAATCCTATATCCCTATCTGAAATGCCCTGTTGTCACTCTTAACGCAGGTTACTCCATATAGTGCAGTTTATTTCTAAACTTTTTTTTTAAACAAGTTTATTTTTAATCTTAATTAATTAGCTTGAATTAGTAAACAAATTCTTGTGCAAATTAAAATTAATAAACACTTAACATAAAACAAGTTATATATGTATAATCAAATCGTATCTCATTGAAGCGATTCATAAGTTACAATTACACGAATAAAAAATAAAAAATTTCTGCAACATAGCCCTAAAATATAAAAAAGTTTCTGCTTCAACATCATTTTTCTTCTCTCGATCCTGTCCTCGAAACTCCAATGGATGCATCTCCTCCCTCACTTGAATTCCTTGATGCATCATCTTGAATCCACAGTCACTTGCTGCCAAAGCGGAGTGAAAGGGATGACTGGGATGAAATAAAGTGAGGGAATCACATTATGTGATTCACCCAACCTTACCATCCATGTTACGTGATTTACTCAACCTCAGAAGTTTTTTGACCATTAAGACAGAGACCTTTAAGTCTAGGTATAGGAAGAAATAACAAAATCTCAAATATGATAGAGCCATATTGTGAAGGAATAGAAAACGCATACGAAATATAGAGGAAAAGAAGAGGGGGTGTAATACGGGATCGATCTGAAGAATGGTTCTTTATATAGAGAAGAGAGACTACATGATTTTCTTGAAAACTGATCTATAAACTTAATGCTCATTAAGAGGATTAAGTTACAATGTGCATGGGTAAGTAGCACAGTAGTCATGGGTTAGTAGCACAGTAGTCAAAAAAATGAATGTTTTTTGCAGAAACTTATACACTTTTAACGTCAGTTGTCTTCAACAACTGACGTTAAAAGTGTTTTTAAATAAAAAATATTTATTTTTAACGTCAGTTGTTTAATATAACTGACGTTAAATAAATGACCTTTAACGTCAATTGTTACAAACAACTGACATAAAATGTTGTTTTATTTTTGGTTTTTGATTATAACATTTACACCCGCGAGCCTTCTTCACTTCGCTCTGTACGTCTCTGTTCTTCTCTTTTCATCACGCTCACTCTCACTCTCACTCTCAACTCTCACTCTCACTCTCACTCTCACTCTCACTCTCACTCTCACTCTCACTCTACCCTAATCGCGAGCTCATCTCCACTGCAACCACCACGAGGGCTTCTTTGTCACCACTGTGAGGTACACTCTTAATCCTAACTCTGTTTTTCCCGCTCATTCTTTTCAATAACTTGACATCTCTCTTTCCCCTTCCCGCGCACTAACTCTCCTTGTCCCTCTGCTCTCAGTAATCACATCAAACTTTGGCCACCACTCGAGCTTCCCTCCCCACCACCACGCGAGCACCTATTTCTGGTGAGTCTTTAGGGCACATTTTTTTATTTTTGGTTTTGAGTGTATGTTGAAACTGTAGTCTCTGTAGTTGAAACTTGAAACTGTGAGTTTGAGTTGTTTGGAATGTCTCTATTTCTGGTCGTGGGTTTTGTGTTTTCTCTTGTTTTACTTCTGCTATCATGACATATTTCAAAATGGGAAGAAATTTAGAGTTGCTTGTAGCATGTGACATCAACAATATATTGCTCATTGGAATTCTGTTTTGTTAATTTATCTTCATCTGCTTATTTCTTTTGTCTTAAGAAACCTGAAAATGGTGTAAATTTGAAATAATTATTAAACTCCTTGTATATATGTTTTGTATATCTACAGAACCTATCTAGTTATGGATCGTAGTTGGATGGTTTGTAAGCGCACTAGTGCTGAGTATTTGAAGGGGGTGGGAGAATTTATAGAATTTGCTCAAAGGAATGTTCCTAATAGTAATGGAATGTTCTGTTGTCCTTGTTTCAAGTGTTTGAATACGAGGAAATGTACGGTGAAGGATATATGTACTCATTTGATTTGTGAAGGGATTTGCTTGAGTTATACAAGATGGATATGGCATGGTGATGTGTTGTTGAGTAGTACGGCAAGTGTCTCCCAAAGTGAGGACGTTGAAGTAGATATGGAGGATGATCGAGTAGAGGACATGATCCGTGATATTGGACAAGAATATTTTCATCGAGCTCATGTGTATGATAGGTTGTGCGGTGATGCGGATAAGCCTTTATATCCAGGGTGTACTACTCATACACGGTTTTCAGCGGTGCTAAAATTGTGTGAAGGCGAGAAATGGTTGGACCGATAAAAGCTTCACGGAATTGCTTGAAGTGTTAAAAGACTTGCTTCCGGAGGACAACACATTTCCTGAACGTAACTATGTGGCCAAGAAGGTATTGTGTCCGATGGGTATGGAGTATAAGAAGATACATGCATGCCCCAATGATTGCATATTGTACACCGGTGTTCATGAAGACAATCACGATTGCCCCAAATGTGGGTTATCATGATACAAAGTGAAGGGTGGTGATGATGATGATGATCTTGATGATGTGAGAAAAAAGGGTCCTCCTGCGAAGGTGTTGTGGTATCTTCCAATAATTCCAAGGTTCAAGCGATTGTTTACCAATGCGATAGATGCGAAGAATCTTAGATGGCATAATGATGAGAGGAAACGTGATGGAAAGGTTCGTCATCCTGCTGATTCTATGCAATGGAAGAATATTGATACTATGTTTCCGGATTTCGTCGATGAGCCAAGAAACCTAAGGCTTGGACTTGCTACAGATGGAATGAATCCTTATGGTAACATGAGTAGTATTCATAGTTCATGGCATGTTTTGTTGATAATTTACAACCTGCCCCCTTGGTTGTGCATGAAGCGCAAATACATGATGTTGTCTATGATGATTTTGGGCCCAAAGCAACCGGGAAATGACTTAGATGTTTATCTAAGTCCCTTGATTGAAGACTTGAAAACGCTGTGGGTGGAAGGTGTTGATGTAGTTGATGGGTATTCTCATGAGACTTTCAAGCTTCGTGCCAGGTTATTTTGCACCATCAACGACTTTCCAGCATACGGTAACTTGTTCGGGTACAGTGTCAATGGGCATAAAGCATGCCCTATATGTGAAGAAGGCACATGCTACACTCAGTTGTATCATGGAAAGAAGACGGTTTACCTTGGGCATCGGAGATTTCTTAGACGTGATCACCCATATCGTAAGATGAAAAAAGCTTTTAATGGATGCCAAGAGACAGAAGAAGCTCCGGCGGCCTTAATTGGAGAGCAGGTTTATCATAGGGTAAAGGGCATCGATGTTATATTCGGCAAGTCCAAAAAGAAAGGTAAAGCTGCTGAGAAAAACATATGGAAGAAGAGGTAGATATTCTTTGATCTTCCATACTGGCGCAAGCTTGATGTCAGACACTGCATTGATGTGATGCATGTGGAGAAAAATGTGTGTGATAGTGTGATCGGGACGCTTCTCAACATTCAGGGCAAGACAAAGGATGGTGTGAATGCTCGTCTCGACCTCGTTGCTATGGGTATATGAGAGCAGTTAGCTCCAGTTGTTGAGGATGGTAAGTGGACTTATTTGCCGCCAGCATGTCATACTTTATCAAAAAAAAAGAGACAAAGTTTATGCGGGTGTGTTCAGGGCATCAAAGTTCCACATGGTTACTCTTCAAATATGAAGAGGCTTGTCTCTAGTGATCTTAAATTAGTTGGCTTAAAGTCTCATGATTGTCACATCTTCATGCAACAACTGCCCGTTGCCATTCGTGGTATTGCTCCAAAAAATGTGAGACATGCCATTACTCGGTTATGCTCATTCTTCAATTCTATATGTAGCAAAGTCGTTGACCCCCGTATGTTGGATGACTTGGAAGTTGAGGCTGCTACAATCTTGTGCCAATTGGAGATGTATTTTCCTCCTTCCTTTTTCGACATAATGGTTCACTTAATTGTTCATTTGGTGAGCGAGATTAGATTATGTGACCCAGTTTTTTTGAGATGGATGTACCCAGTTTAGCGCTACATGAAGATCTTGAAAGGGTACATGAAGAATCCTCATCGTCCGGAAGCATCTATTGTTCAAAGGTATGTTGCAGAAGATGCTATTGAGTTTTTTCGGACTACCTTCATAACAGGGATCCTATAGGGGTTCCTAAGCCTCGGCATGATGAGATAAGAGGTCAAGGTAAGGGTACACATGGCTTAAGAATTAATAGCAAGGGTCGGGATGAAGTGCTTCAAGCACATTTGTATGTATTGAACAACATCGATTCTGTTCAACCTTTCTTATTTGAACATAAAAGAAAAGTCAATCAAGAAAACCCTCAAATGAGCGAAAGGTGGTTGTTGAACAAGCATAACAAGACTTTCTTACCATGGTTCAAGGAATAAATGCTTAAGGATGGTAGTACTGCTTCTGATGACGTAAGATGGCTAGCACGTGGGCCTAGCTTCAACGTCATATGTTGGAGTGGATACGACATCAATAACTTTTCCTTTTATACAAAGGAACAAGATAACAAGAGTACCATGAAAAATAGTGGGGTTATGATCGTGGCCGAAGAAATGCACTTCTCTAGTGCAAAGGACACAAAACCCGTTATAGCACCGACACCTTACTTTTGATATATTGAAGATATTTGGGTGCTCAATCACACTAAGCTTACGATGCCGGTTTTTAAATGTAAGTGGGTTGATAGTAACGGTGGTGTACAAACCGATGAATTGGGGTTCACATTGGTAGACCTCAACAAGTTAGGTCATATAAATGAGCCTTTCATAATGACTTCCCAAGCAAAACAAGTGTTCTACATCACTGATCCTTCTAACAAAAGGTTGTCCGTGGTTCTCCAAGGAAAAAGCTTGTATAATGGTAGTGATGAAAATCAAGATTCAAATCTTGATATTCCTGAGACTCCTTCTTTTTCAATAAACATGCCTACTATAATCGAGGAGACACAGGTGGACGATGTACATGCCACTCGTGATGATCATCACAAAGGGATATTGATATAGGTAGTTTAAACTTAGTATACATTCATTTTTATTTATACTTCTGTATTTATTTTTAGTTATAACCTGTGTTAATAAATATATATTGTTTCTGAACATGCATACATATGGATCAGTCGGATGGCCCACATGCACGGGAGGACACTATGGGGCCTATGCAGGACCCGATCGCGCCTACGCCTGATTCTATATACTATCTTTAGTCGTTCTTTTTAATGTAAGTTTATAATGTCACAACCCTCTATTTTATCATTTTTTTTGTCCATACAGACATCACAGGCTCATAGGAAACAAGGTAGAAGAGCCACGACTTTGAAGAAACTAGAGAAGGCCAGGCAAAGCGGACAGAAGCTTGAGGTGTCCTTCGATGCTAATCTAAATCCCCAGGGACCCCGTTCTAAAGAATTTTAAAAGTGGGTGTTTCTACAAGCGAAGCAGCACGTTAGCATCAACTACAACCACTGGAATGACATTCCACAGAACGTTAAGGATCAGATTTGGGAGGCTATCACGTTATTTTACCTTTACATTCTTTTGATTTACATTATTAGATAATTATCCGAGTTATAATCCATCCAGTTGTTATGTATTTAATGTGTAGGTAGCTTGGACTGTGCCAAATGACGAGGATCATCGTAAGAAATGTATGAAAATGGCATCAAAGCATTGGAATGGGTTCAAGCATGATCTTACCAGGTACTATGTATCTGGGAAGAAGCGTCTTGATAAGATGTTCTCGGATTATCCCTGGATTGATCAGGATACTTGGGATATGTTTGCTAGGAGTCGATAGGATGGAGAATTTCAGGTTGGTTGATTAAGTTAATTTTGTATGCTTCTTATAGATCATTTAACTGTATTTAATTATGTGTTTTTGTTTGAATAGGCTAAGGCAGAGAAGGGTCGGCAGAATCAGGTAAAGAACGTCCACCGCCACACCATGTCTCAGGGTGAGTACGAGACTCAGATCGAGGAGATGATGGCGGATAGGCTGAGGGTAAAGCAGGAAGAGCACTCTGCTAGGATAGAAAGAGGAGAGGTGCCTGAGGGCACACCATCAAGTCCTCCGTCGGACATCTAACGCGAGGATGTCTGGCTAGCCGGCCGCATGACAAAGACGGGATCTTTTAAAGTTGATGCCACTCGCGAAGTGGCAGATAAGATTGTAAGCAAATAATTAACTTCATTTCAATTGATATTTGCATAGATATTTTTATCACTTTTCACTTGCACGTTTTTTCATTTGTTCATTGTAGATGGATCTTAAAGCACAATACTCCCAGGGCTCATTCGTCCCTTCTGGACGGCGGGACGTCTTGATGACTGCTCTAGGCAAGAAAGACCATCCTGGTCGGGTTATCGGTGTTCCTGGGAACGTGACCATCAAAGAATATTATGGCAAGTCTGCTTCACGAAAGCGGGTGGTTGATGAAGCATCAATTTTGGATGACATGACTCAGCAGCTCATCTCCAACCCTGCTATTACAACGCATCTGATGCAAAGCTTACTATTCAACCCAGAATTCAAGCAGGTGCTTGCTAGAGAGCTTTCCTCCGTCGGTTCATCCCAGGACACCGCAGGGCATGCCAACCCTTCACATGTGAGCACAAAAGAGAGTTATAGTAGGGCACATGTGGAGGATGATGAGTTGGCAGCTAGGGAGCGGGAGTTGGAAGTCCAACACCATGAGCTTGAGTTGTAAATGAAAAGGCGTGAGCTTGAGTTGGACTTCAAACGACGTGAGCTTGAAATGTTAACAAAGGTATGTATTCATTATTAATGTCCAAATTAGTCAAATAATTACTTGTATTTTTTTTAATTATCAACAACTGATCTATTTTATTTTTTCTAAATTGAAGGCCAAGTCGACGTCGGTGTCGCTGTCACCTGTCACTTGTTTGTTCTCACTTGGTGAGGATTATGCGTTTGAGATTTTTGAATGTCCATTGGAGCACGATGGATGGGTGGCACGCCCAAATCAATAGAGGATATTTTCCTTTTGTGGTGAAGATCTTGGGCACTCCTGCAGAGATAACGTCTGGATGGCCAGCACGGTTTTGAGTCTCTGGTGCATGTAAGTTAATTTTAATTTTATAACTTATTTATTTTTGGTATTTTTCCATTTAATAATTTATTTTAATTTCAATATATATATTATGTAATTAACATCCACACCTTTTCATATCTTAGGTATCTCCATCGTCTTCAGCTTGATAAGGGTGTTGCATCAGTTTACGGCTTCTTAGATCCGTCGATCCTTGTGCCCCAATTCTTTGCTGGCGATGCATTTAGTAAATACATAGGGAACTTGTTGGGAGACAATCGGAAATAATTATATCCGGCTCCCTACTGTATGAATAAGTATTGGCAGTTGTTCGTACTTCACCCGTCTAGGCATATTGTCATATTTTTATGCTCTCTCCACCAAAACCCGCCACAGGAGGTGGTGGGAGCTGTAAATACGTAAGTAACTAATCTTAAATTTAATTTAAGTTTTAATATCAGTTATTTTTAGTTTATTACACACATGATATATGAATTTGTTAATTGACATGATTATTTGTTTATGATAGCGCGCTGAAGGTGAGTAGCATAAGTTGCGCCAACGGGAGAAGTAGG
This sequence comes from Sophora flavescens, assembly GCA_030762895.1. NCBI lineage: Eukaryota > Viridiplantae > Streptophyta > Magnoliopsida > Fabales > Fabaceae > Sophora > Sophora flavescens. The sequence goes on from CM061065.1 coordinate 63,654,813, forward strand.
ACTTATAAGGCTAAAGCAAATCCTGAATGGACCGTCCTCAAGGTTTGGTAGTTTATTTATCAAATAATTAATATTATAATTACTAATTTATATGTATATTTAACTGACATTGAAATTAATTTTGTTTGTAGTCTCGATTTCAACATGACGGGTGGTCGTGCGGCTATTATGTGATGCTTCATATGCTGAACATAGTCTCCGCATCAATTACGGATGGATGGAGGAAGGTAATATTTAAACAACTTGTTAAATTATATATTATAGTTTTGGTGATGACTTGCGTTAATGTTATTGTTATTATTTGAACGTGTGTAGGCATTTAACGACCAATCGCCTCTTCCAAAAGATGAGTTTAGATACTTGAGGATGCGCTTAGCAGAATTCTTCTTCAAGTATGCGGCTGAAAAAGGAATTGACAAGATACCTCCGCAATACTTAGATGAATAGTTTTTTTGTTAGATTTAGAAACTAATTAATAACATGTATATATATATATATATATATATATATATATATATATATATATATATATATACTTAGATTGGTAGTTTTGTTTTTAGACATTAGAGACTAAAAATTATATAAATATATATATATATATATATATATATATGCACTTGTAGATAGTTATGTTTTTCCTATACATGGGTTTTGGTTTTAAGTCCCCCCGTTGTTCCTTTGTATATATCTTTTCTTTTTGTTAATATTGAAATTTAAGGGTGGTGTTTGCAATTCTGTAATGTGTGTGATATTCTGTGTTACTGCGATATTTACTGAATGCAGGGATAGCTGAGGGGAGTGATATTTTAAAACTGAATTTAAAAAAAAATCTATTAACGTCAGTTGTATCAAATAACTAACGTTAATAGTATTTTACAAAATATACAGTACACTATTAACGTCAATTGTATTAGGAAACTGACGTTAAAAATAAAACCTTTAATGCCAGTTCTTTAACACAACTGACGTTAGGTTGAACAACATTAACGTCAGTTTTTTTAAAGAACTGGCGTTAATAGTTTTATTTTTAACGTCAGTTGTATTTACATCAGACAATATTCTGACGTATAAAATCAATTTTAACTGCTGTAAAAAGCACTTATTGCACTAGTGTTTCGTCAATTAAACATGTTGAAATAAAAGGCACCTCAAGAAGGGGGGTGAATTGAGGTTTTGCAAAACTCTTAGAAAGTCTTAGTTTCTTACAAAAACTTTTTGCCTCTCTTTTAATGATGCACCAAATATATCAAGAAAAGAGAATAGAGAATAATAAGAAACAAGAACAATATGGAACCTTACAAGAATATGGCCACGATTCAAGAATTTAACAAAACATGAACAATGTTCAATATATCATCAATATCATAAAGCATATAACCAATTTCAATGTTACTAGCAAAAATTCAAGGGATAAAGGGAAGAGGAATCACACCAATAATTTATACTGGTTCAAACACAACCCGAGTGTTCTACATCCAGTCCTCAAGCATACACTTGAGTATTACCACTATACTTCAAAAATTACACGATTTTTACACAAATATAAAGGATTCCCCACCTTTATCCTAACTTGAGATTCCCCACTCAGTAAACTAGTCACCTAAGGATACCCCACCTTAGATACAAATTGGGATACCCCACCCAATTCTAAAAACAACAAATACAATTCAATTAGTGCTATCAAAACTATTACACTTTAAAGATGCATCACTTCTAAAAAGCATTAATGATAAAAAATTAGAAAGTAGAAGAAGAAGGCTCATGTAATCAATTTGACAACATAACAGTACAAAAAACATCAAAAATTTCGTACTTAATTATTTCTGAAAAGTCCCTTTATATAGAGAGTGAAATGGAAAATTTTGTTTTTTTGTTACACTAAAAGTAATCGATTACTTTCAAAAGTAATCAATTACTTTTTTGTAACAACCCAAAAGTAGTCGATTACTTTCAAAAGTAATCGATTACTTTTTGCCGGAAAAGGAAGGTTGCAAAGAAACACGTGGTAATCGATTACTTTTCTGTAACAACCCAAAGGTAGTCGATTACTTTCAAAATTAACCGATTACTTTTTGCCAGAAAAGCAAGATTGCAAAGAAAGCACATGGTAATCAATTACTTCCAAAAGTAATCGATTACTTTACTAAAAAATCATGTTTTTGCTTCAAAACTCTTTGCAAAACATATTCCATTTAATTTTAAACATTCTCTATATTTTTTATAAACCATTTTGATGTTTTAAAACCTTTTTAAAAATATTTTAATTGAGCCAACTACTAAAACATCTAATTTTTAAATCATGCATCAAAATCCTAAAACTATTACAAGTCTTCATAAGTTGGAAATGTATCTTTGGTGCTCATCGTCAAAACTCCTTGTTGAGTAGCTTTGGAAGCGCGTTTGGAAGATCAACATATACAATCTCTCCCTTTTTGATGATGACAAAACAATTCTCTAATAGAGCATTTCCTTCATAATTTTGTAGTTCAAGACATGTATGGATTTTGATATAAAATTTGTGAATGATCAAGATTGTTTTGATTTGAGGAAAGTTATCCCTCTCAATATGTTTCTCCCCCTCAATATGTGAATTTCCTGCATTAATAAAACAACCAACCAACCTTTCTCCCCCTTTGGCATTATCAAAAAGCCATAAATTAATAAAGTTTATACAAAGGAAAGGTGTCATCCACATGAATATCCAGAACATCAAATATATGCAAATATACACACAATAAAGGGATATAGAATTATTTGAGACTAGGTTCATCAATTATTCCAAGTTCTCTACAAATTCCATTACACAATCCCATTTTTGTATGTGATCTCTAATGAAGTGGTGCATAATTTCTATGTGTATGGTTCTAGAATGTTGGATAGGATTTTTAGAAATATTTATTGCACTCTTATTATCACATCTAATGGGTATGTTTGTTAGATTAATACCATAGTCTAAAAGTTGTTGTTGCATCCAAAGAATTTGAGCGCAACAACTACCGGCGGCGATATACTCGGCCTCGGCGGTTGATAAGGCTACACTAACTTGTTTTTTACTAAACCAAGAAACAAGGGAGTGACCAAAAATGTGACAAGTGCCGCTTGTGCTTTTCCTATCTAATTTACATCCGGCAAAATCGGCATCGGAATGTCCAATTAAGGTACAACTAGAACCTTTAGGATACCATAACCCCACATTAATTGTTCCAACTAAATATTTTAAAATTGTTTTAACCGCTGTTAAATGTGATTCCTTGGGGTTTGCTTGATAACGTGCACACATACATACACTAAACATAATATCGGGTCTACTTGCGGTCAAATATAAAAGAAATCCGATCATACCTCCATATTTAGTTATTTCTACGGCCTTACCACCTTCATCTTTATCTAGATAGCATGATGTTCCCATTGGTGTTGTGGCATGATTTGCACTTTCCATTCCAAAGCGTTTAAGCAACTCCTTGCAATATTTTTCTTGATTGATGAATATCCCACTAGGTGTTTGCTTTATTTGTAATCCGAGGAAGAAGGTTAATTCCCCCATCATTGACATTTCGAATTCGCTTTGCATTAACTTGGAAAATTCTCTACACAAGCTATCGTTAGTGGCACCAAAAATAATATCATCAACATATATTTGTACAATCAAGATATCTTTGTTTTTCTTTTTAATGAAGAGTGTTGTGTCAACCTTCCCTCTATTAAAACCCTTTTCAAGTAAAAATTTACTAAGTCTCTCATACCAAGCTCTTGGAGCTTGTTTTAAACTATAGAGAGCCTTTTTGAGTTTATAAACATGATTTAAGTTTTCAAAATTTTCAAACCCGGGGGGTTGAGCAACATACACCTCTTCATTAATCAAGCCATTTAAAAAAGCGCTTTTAAAATCCATTTGAAATAATTGGAAGTCCATGAAACATGCAAATGAAAGTAAAAGACGTATAGCTTACAACCTAGCAACCGGGGCATAGGTTTCGTCATAGTCAATTCCTTCTTCTTGATTGTAACCTTTAGCCACTAACCTAGCTTTGTTTCTAACTATTATGCCATTTTCATCAAGTTTATTGAGAAAGACCCATTTAGTTCATATTATTTGTTTATCATTGGGTCTAGGGACTAATTCGCAAACTTGATTTCTAGTGAATTGGCTTAATTCTTCATTCATAGCTATTAGCCAATGCTCATCTAGAATGGCATCGTCTATGGATTTTGGCTCACATTGAGAAACAAAAGACATACAATTACATAATTCCCTTAAAGATGACCTTGTAGAAACTCCCTTTGATATATCTCCAATTATATTATCAAATGAATGAGCTTTGGTAAATCTCCATTCTTTGGGAAGTCCTTGATTTGTTTATTCAATTGTTGATTCTTGGTTTGGTACTTCACCATCATCCGATTGTTTCCCTCCATAAGGATTATGAGGAATATCAACAAAATCATCAATAATACCTTTCCCATCCTTTTGGGGGTTAGTCTCATCAAAGGTAACATGAATAGACTCTTCAACAATCATAGTTCTTTTATGAAAGACTCTAAATGATTTACTTGATAATGCATAGCCTAAGAAAATTCCTTCATCCACCTTGGCATCAAACTTGCCAAGATTGTCTTTACCATTATTCAAAATAAAGCATTTGCATCCAAAAACATGTAAGTGAGCTATGTTGGGTTTTCTTCCTTTAAACAACTCATAGGGTGTCTTTTTAATTATTTGTCTGATTAGAACCCTATTAGTTACATAGCAAGCGGTGTTAACCACATCGGCCCAAAAATACTTTGGTAAATTTGATTCATTTAACATGGTTTTTGCTAATTCTTCTAGTGACCTATTTTTCCTCTCAACAACACCATTTTGTTGAGGGGTTCTAGGGGCCAAAAAATTATGAGTAATACCATGCTTATCACAAAAAATTTCAAAATCATGATTTTCAAACTCACCTCCATGGTCACTTCTAATACATGCAATTTTTAGATCCTTTTCATTTTGAATTTGTTTAGCTAATTTTCTAAAGACATGAAAAGCATTTTTTTTATGTGCAAGAAAAAGAGTCCATGTAAACCTTGAAAAATCATCAACAATCACAAGTGCATAATAATTTCCACCTAAACTAATTGTTCTAGATGGTCCAAATAAGTCCATATGCAATAATTGTAGCGGTCTATTAGTAGAGACTACATTCTTGGATTTAAAGCTAGTTTTAACTTGCTTACCCTTTTGGCAAGCATCACATAAGCCTTCTTTTTGAAACTTTATTTTAGGGAGACCTATCACTAAGTCTTTAGAAATTATTTTGTTAAGATGTTCTATGTGAATGTGTGCTACCCTTCTATGCCATAACCAAGCCTCATCATTTTTACTCAACAAGCATTGAATATTATTATTGATGTCTCCTATGTCTAGCATATAAATGTTGTTGATTCTTTTTCCAACAAATTTAATTTGTTTATCATGTAAACATTCAATCATGCAACATTTACTATCAAACACAACCCTATACCACTTATCACAAAGTTGGCTTATGCTAAGTAAATTATGCTTTAAACCATCTACTAAAAGAACATGTTCAATGGTAGTAGACTCATTTCCTATTTTACCAATACCAAGAATTTTACCTCTATTTTTATCACTGAGGTTATGTGACCACTTTGCTTTGGGGAGAGATGAATGAACTTGGAGATGTCTCCCGTCATATGCTTGGAGCACCCACTATCAAGATACCATTCTTTTCCTTGGGTCTTCAAGCAATCCTACAAAACAAGTTTAGTTCTTAGGTACCCAATCTTGTTTGGGTCCTTGAATATTAGTCTTGAGAACCATATTTTTAGGAACCCACATCATCTTCGCTTTCACAATACCAATTCTTTTAATATAGCATCTAGGAGAAATATGACCATGTTTACAACAACAATGACATATTACTTTATTTCCTGCATTTTCACTAGATGTAACAAATATTGTTGATTGTATTTCTTTCTTAGCATTGGAATTATACCCTAGACCGGTTTTTACTAAAGGTGATTGTTGATTACCAAGCAAGGTATTTAAATTTCTCTTTCCATTGGTAAACCTAGCAAGAGTGTTTCTTAGGTCCTTACTCTCTTTTTCAAGATGCATACATTGATCACATTTTGAAGAACTAGGTTTATCATTTCTAGATCTAGCATGCATCAAGGTCATAGAATTAATTTCTAATTTCAAGTCATTTATCTCCTTAGCTAATTTTATTTTATCTTTTTCATGCATAGATATTATTGACTTTTGTTTAGTTACCTTTCTAGCAAGTTCTATAGATTCCTCATGCAATTCTTCGAAGGCTAATTGAAATTCATCATAATTGAAAGATAATGCATATTCATCATCACTTACCTCTTGGTCATCCTTTTGACTTGTCATCAAGCAAAGATTGGAGACTTCATCTTCCTTACTCTCATCACTTGATGAACTAAGATTGTTGTCCTCCCATGCAATGTATGCCCTTCTCCCTTTCTTTTCCTTCTTAGGCCTCTTGACACCTTTATCTTTCTTTTGGAGAGTAGGACATTCGAATTTGATGTGCCCGGGCTTTCCACATTCATAGCAAAGAGGTGTTGATGACGGTGCATCTTTCTTGGTAGGTTTCTTGGAATTGTTGTACCTTTTCCAATTTCCTTTGTTTTTTAGGAACTTACCAAATATCCTTACTAGTAGGTTGATTTCCTCATTCTCTTGGTCTTCATCATTGGTGTCAATGCTTTCTTTGTGACTTTCTTCTCTCTTGGAGGAAGAAGCCATAAGTGATATTCCTTTGCCCTTTTTATCCACTTCTTCATTCTCCTTGAGCCTTGTCAGTTCCAATTCATGCTCCTTGAGCTTTCCAAACAGTGTTGCTAGTGACATGGTTGAAAGGTCTCTTGACTCCAAGATGGCCGTTACCTTTGGTTGCCATTCTCTACTAAGACACCTAAGTACCTTAGTCACAAGATCTTCATTAGTAAAAGTTTTCTCAAAAGAAAGTAATTGATTAACAATAAGTTGAAAACGATTTTGCACATCATTTATGTATTCATCATGTTTCATTCTAAACAACTCATATTGATGCATCAAGGTGTTAATCTTTGATCTTTTAACCTCACTTGTTCCTTCATGGGTCACTTGTAAAGTGTCCCAAATCACTTTTTCATTCTTGCAATTTGAGATTAGAAAGAACTCATCAATTGATAAAGCGGTGGTGAGAATATTCTTAGCTTCAAAGTCTAGTTGGACTTTTTGCTTCTCTTCTCTTGTCCATAGATTTTTGGGTTTGTCTTTCTCTTCACTTGCAACACAATGTTTGGGAATGAAGGGACCATTTTCAATAGTTTCCCACAAATCTATCTCAATACCATCAATGAAAATTTTCATTCTAGCTTTCCAATAAGGATAGCCCTCACCATAAAAAATTGGAGGAGAAGTTGTTGAAATATGTTTATGTTTCCTACTTGAGTCATGTGCCATTTTCAAAAAAAAAAATCTTGAGAGCGGTTAGGACTTAATCAAGACCCTAGCTCTAGATACCAATTGTTGAAATAAAACGTACCTCAAGAGGGGGGGTGAATTGAGGTTTTGCAAAACTCTTAGAAAATCTTAGTTTCTTACAAAAACTTTTTGCCTCTCTTTTAATGATGCACCAAATATATCAAGAAAAGAGAAGAGAGAATAATAAGAAACAAGAACAATAAGGAACCTTGCAAGAATATGGCCACAATTCAATAATTTAACACAACATTAACAATGTGAAATATATCATCAATATCATAAAGCATATAACCAATTTCAAAGTTACTAGCAAAATTTCAAGAGATAAAGGGAAGATGAATCACACCAACAATTTATACTGGTTCGAACACAACCCGAGTGTTCTACATCCAGTCCTCAAGCATACACTAGAGTATTACCACTATACTTCAAAAATTACACAATTTTTACAAGTATATAAATATAAAGGATTCCCCACCTTTATCCTAACTTGAGATTCCCCACTCAAGAAACTAGTCACCTAAGGATACCCCACCTTAGATACAAATTGGGATACCCCACCTAATTCTAAAAACAGCAAATACAATTCAATTAATGCTATCAAAACTATTACACTTTAAAGATGCATCACTTCTAAAAAACATTAATGATCAAAAATTAGAAAGTAGAACAAGAAGGCTCATGTAATCAATTTGACAACATAACAGTACAAAAAACATCAAAAATTTCGTACTTAACTATTTCTGAAAAGTCCCTTTATATAGAGAGTGAAATGGAAAATTTTGTTTTTCTGTTACACTAAAAGTAATCAATTACTTTCAAAAATAATCGATTACTTTTCTATAACAACCCAAAAGTAGTCGATTACTTTCAAAAGTAATCGATTACTTTTTGCCAGAAAAGCAAGATTTCAAAGAAACACGTGGTAATCGATTACTTTTCTGTAACAACCCAAACAATGTTGCTAGTGACATGGTTGAAAGGTCTCTAGACTCCAAGATGGCCGTTACCTTTGGTTGCCATTCTCTAGATACCAATTCATGCTCCTTGAGCTTTCCAAACAATGTTACTAGTGACATGGTTGAAAGGTCTCTTGACTCCAAGATGGCCGTTACCTTTGGTTGCCATTCTCTACTAAGACACCTAAGTACCTTAGTCACAAGATCTTCATTAGTAAAAGTTTTCTCAAAAGAAAGTAATTGATTAACAATAAGTTGAGAACGATTTTGCACATCATTTATGGATTCATCATGTTTCATTCTAAACAACTCATATTGATGCATCAAGGTGTTAATCTTTGATCTTTTAACCTCACTTGTTCCTTCATGGGTCACTTGTAAAGTGTCCCAAATCTCTTTTGCATTCTTGCAATTTGAGATTAGAAAGAACTCATCAATTGATAAAGCGGTGGTGAGAATATTCTTAGCTTCAAAGTCTAGTTGGACTTTTTGCTTCTCTTCTCTTGTCCATAGATTTTTGGGTTTGTCTTTCTCTTCACTTGCAACACAATGTTTGAGAATGAAGGGACCATTTTCAATAGTTTCCCACAAATCTATCTCAATACCATCAATGAAAATTTTCATTCTAGCTTTCCAATAAGGATAGCCCTCACCATAAAAAATTGGAGGAGAAGTTGTAGAAATATGTTTATGTTTCCTACTTGAGTCATGTGCCATTTTCAAAAAAAAAATATTGAGAGCGGTTAAGACTTAATCAAGACCCTAGCTCTAGATACCAATTGTTGAAATAAAACGTACCTCAAGAGGGGGGGTGAATTGAGGTTTTGCAAAACTCTTAGAAAATCTTAGTTTCTTACAAAAACTTTTTGCCTCTCTTTTAATGATGCACCAAATATATCAAGAAAAGAGAAGAGAGAATAATAAGAAACAAGAACAATAAGGAACCTTGCAAGAATATGGCCACAATTCAATAATTTAACACAACATTAACAATGTGAAATATATCATCAATATCATAAAGCATATAACCAATTTCAAAGTTACTAGCAAAATTTCAAGAGATAAAGGGAAGATGAATCACACCAACAATTTATACTGGTTCGAACACAACCCGAGTGTTCTACATCCAGTCCTCAAGCATACACTAGAGTATTACCACTATACTTCAAAAATTACACAATTTTTACAAGTATATAAATATAAAGGATTCCCCACCTTTATCCTAACTTGAGATTCCCCACTCAAGAAACTAGTCACCTAAGGATACCCCATCTTAGATACAAATTGGGATACCCCACCTAATTCTAAAAACAGTAAATACAATTCAATTAATGTTATCAAAACTATTACACTTTAAAGATGCATCACTTCTAAAAAACATTAATGATCAAAAATTAGAAAGTAGAACAAGAAGGCTCATGTAATCAATTTGACAACATAACAGTACAAAAAACATCAAAAATTTCGTACTTAACTATTTCTGAAAAGTCCCTTTATATAGAGAGTGAAATGGAAAATTTTGTTTTTCTGTTACACTAGAAGTAATCAATTACTTTCAAAAATAATCGATTACTTTTCTGTAACAACCCAAAAGTAGTCGATTACTTTCAAAAGTAATCGATTACTTTTTGCCAGAAAAGCAAGATTTCAAAGAAACACGTGGTAATCGATTACTTTTCTGTAACAACCCAAAAGTAGTCGATTACTTTCAAAAGTAGTCGATTATTTTTTACCAGAAAAGCAATATTGCAAAGAAAGCACGTGGTAATCGATTACTTCCAAAAGTAATCGATTACCTTACTAAAAAATCATGTTTTTGCTTCAAAACTCTTTGTAAAACATATTCCATTTAATTTTAAACATTCTCTTTATTTTTTATAAATCATTTTGATGTTTTAAAACCTTTTTAAATATATTTTACTTGAGCCAACTACTAAAACATCTAATTTTTAAATCATGCATCAAAATCCTAAAACTATTACAAGTCTTCATAAGTTGGAAATGTATATTTGGTGCTCATCATCAAAACTCCATGTTGAGTAGCTTTGGAAGCACGTTTAGAAGATCAACATCTACAAAACAAAGTGACGATCAAGAACAAGTATCCACTTCCGAGGATTGATGATTTTATGGATCAGTTACGTGAAGCAGGAGTTTTCTCATAGATAGATTTACGATCTGGTTATCATCAGATTCGTGTGAAGGAGGGGGATATTTCGAAGACAGCATTTCGAACACGCTATGGGAATTATGAGTATCTTGTGATGTCGTTCGAAGTGACGAATGCACCTGTTATATTCATGGATTACATGAACATGATTTTTCATCCTTACCTAGATCAGTTTGTCGTTGTCTTTATAGACGACATTCTAATCTATTCTCCTAATCCAGAGAAGTATGCTGAACATCTCAGTATGGTTCTCCAGATCTTAAAAGAGAAACAGTTATACGCGAAACCCGAAAAGTGCGAATTTTGGTTAGATGAAGTTCAATTTTTAGGACACGTTATCTCGAATAAGGGTATAGCTGTGGATCCATCAAAAGTTGAAGCTGTTCTAAAATGGGAGAGACCAAAGACAATAACAGAAATTTGTAGTTTTATGGGTTTAGCTGGATACTATAGGAGATTCATTGAGGGATTCTCCAAAATAGTAGGACATCTTACCCAATTAACGCAGAAAGATCAATCGTTTTGCATGGAATGAAGCGTGCGAGGAAAGTTTCCAAGAGTTAAAGAAAAGGTTGACTATTTCACCTATGTTAGTGTTACCTGATACTAAGGAACCTTTCGAGGTGTACTGTGATGCTTCGCATCAAGGGTTAGGTTGTGTGCTAATGCAGAACCGGAAAATGGTAGCTTATGCTTCAAGACAATTGAAGATTCATGAGAGGAACTACCCAACTCATGACCTGGAGCTAGCGGCTATAGTTTTTGCACTGAAAATCTGGAGGCATTATTTGTATGGAGCAACGTTCAACGTTTTCAGTGATCACAAAAGTTTGAAGTACTTATTTGATCAAAAGGAGCTCAACATGTGACAACGACGTTGGTTGGAATTTCTGAAGGATTATGATTTTCAACTACAGCATCACCCTGGAAAAGCAAATGTGATAAAGGATGCCTTGAGTAGAAAATCAATGAATGCATCTGCAATAATGGTCAAAGAGCAAGAGTTGTTAGAGAAATTCAAAGATATGCAGTTGACTGTTGAAATGTCACCAGGAAAGCTTTGCTTAGGTATGATTACTGTTTCCAATGAATTGCTGGAACGGATACGAGAGAAACAAGAAAGTGATCAGTACCTACAAGAAGAAAGGGAATTAGTGCGACAAGGAGCAATATCATAATTCAAAGAGGGAACTAATGGAATCCTAAGATTCGGAGAAAGGATTTGTGTACCGAACGATTCTGAGCTCATAAAGTTGATTCTGGAGGAAGCGCACAAGAGTAAATTAAGTTTGCATCCCGGAGCAACAAAAATGTATCAAGATCTCAAGCGATTGTATTGGTGGTACGGGATGAGGAGAGACGTGATGGAATATGTCGCTTCCTGTCTAGTTTGTCAAAAAGCTAAGACTGAACATCAAAGACCATCGGGAATGCTACAATCTTTGAACATTCCAGAATGGAAATGGGATGGTATTGCGATGGATTTTGTGACAAGTTTTCCAAAGACCCGAAAGGGACATGATGCGATATGGGTAATAGTTGATCGACTAACCAAGTCGGCTCACTTTTTGCCTATCAACATAAAATATTCAATGGAGAAATTGACTCAGTTATACATCGGGGAGATTGTCAGATTACATGGTGTACCTTCGAGTATTATTTATGATCGAGATCCGAGGTTTACGTCGAGATTCTGGCAAAGTCTACAAGAATCACTCGGAACAAAACTCAGATTGAGTTCTGCATATCATCCACAGACGGATGACAATCAGAGAGGACAATCCAATCACTTGAGGACTTACTGAGAGCTAGTGTGTTGGAGTATACTGGAAGTTGGGGTGAATTTCTACCGTTGATAGAATTCACCTACAACAACAGTTTCCACTTGAGCATAGGAATGGCACCCTATGAAGCTTTATATGGTCGACGATGTAGAACACCTTTGTGTTGGTACCAAGATGGAGAAAGTTTAGTGTTAGGACCAGACATCGTGCAACAGACAATAGAAAAGGTGAGAATGATTCAGGAGAAAATGCGGACAACTCAGAGTCGACAGAAAAGTTATGCGGACAAGAAACGACGACCTCTAGAGTTTGAGGAAGGTGATCATGTGTTTTTGAGAGTCACGCCTATAACTGGGGTTGGCAGGGTAATTAAATCCAGGAAACTTACTCCTAAATTCATTGGACCCTACCAAATTCTTCGTCGAGTAGTTCCTGTTGCCTACCAAATTGCCTTACCGCCTTTTCTTTCAAATCTTCAAAATGTTTTCCATGTGTCTCAATTGCAAAAGTATATTCCTGATCCTAGTCATGTCATAGTACCTGATACAGTACAATTGAAATATAACTTAACCTATGAGGCATTACCTGTGAGGATCGAGGATCAAAGGGTGAAACAACTAAGAGGCAAGACAATTTCATTGGTCAAAGTAATCGGGAATGCAACGGAAAGAGATGCTACATGGGAATTGGAGGACAAGATGAAGGAACACTATTCGCATTTGTTTTAAGGTAACTTTAATTTCTCGGACGAAATTCTTTTTAGAGGGGTAGTATTGCAACACCCTGTTTTACCGTTTTGGTGTTTTTATTGTTTTTCAATTATCGGTAGAATTTTAATTGTTCGTAATTTTTATATTATATATAGAAAATTATTTTTAATAAAATAAAATCATATCTATACTCTACCTTATGGTAAAATCTTACTGTAAAAATTTGGGTTTAAAACTCAGACGAAACCCGGTCTGCGTTTTCACTGACAGTAAGATTTTGCTTGTCAGAAAACCTAATTTTGACCCATGAACGAAACTGTTTAGGTTTATATTTTATTTCCAACATAGTGGTTATTTTGACAATTTTCAAAATAAATAGGTTATTATACGATATTCGGGCGAATACTCGACGATCGGGGATCGACGGAATCGAGAATGGAGGTGCAGAGACAAAACCTGATGCCGGACGGATAAGACCAATGAGTCATTTGTGATGACTCAAGGGGGTGAGTCGTAGGGGTTAGTCACCATGCAATAAATACAAGTAATGATGGCTAAAATGTGAAAAACCCAAATTACCCTAAATCCTTCATTTTAACTACAAGTTTGCCATGACAACAATTTACTCTTCGGACCCTTTTATCCCTAGCAGCTCACGGCCACACTCTTCAAAACCACACTTGGCCATTCATTTTGCTCATTTGGTTCATGTTCTTCAACTTTCACACAAAAACTCCTAAGTTACTTACACTTGATTTGCAAAGGAAGTCTAAGTTGTTGTTGGTTTCTTCAAATTCTAAAGGTAGATTCTTGTGATTCATGATCATACCTTCCTTTTCTTTCACAACTTTTCTTCGTATCTAATGTTTTTACAAATTTCAAATTCTTAGATCTAGAACTTCAAAAATCTCTAGAAAATCATAGAAAAATCCTTTTAATGTGATTCCAATTTCTATGATCTTCACATGACTCCTAATTTCATCATCTACGAGCTTAAAAAATTTAGAGATCTCTAGCCTATTTTCCTTGACAAGGCCGAACCTAGCTCTTAAGTGAGTTAGATGGTTTTCTTTCATTTTTAACTTGTTTTCTTGTTGATGATTCATGGTTAGGTTTTGTTGGTTCAAACCTTGAGCTCTAGGTGAAAATCATCCTCTTCTTGCTTGAGTATCAAGCGGTCACCAAATGTATGGGGGAGAGTACCATCATCCTACCGTAGGGTAGATAAGTATGTAAGTTGTGTAATTTATTGATTTATATGTGTGTGATTCTCTTGGAGGATTTGGTTGATGTTTGATTTTGATATGTGTTTATATTGGTGTGATTAATCTCTAGTTGGAACCTGGGTTAATGATTGTTTGTTTTGTGAAACAAAAATGGTTAAAATGAAAAAGTAAGGCCATTCGGCCATGTTAAATTAAATGGGTTCCATGAGGTTATAAATGGTTTGAATAATTTTTATGAGGATTGCATGATCACATAAGAATATAGAAATTGGTTTGGATTGATTTGGATGTACATGTTGAAAGTTATGGATTTGAGTCCTTAGGGACTAAATTGCAATTTATGAGAATTTCAGCGGCTGCACTGAAATTCATGTCCTTGTATGTTAATATTGTAGTTCTTGATGACACAAACCCATAGAGATTGGTTTGATGCTAATTGGATTAATACATAAAAAGTTATAAGCTTTTTTTTGTAAAAAAGGACCTTTTTGCAATTATTGAAAAATATTTGGGGAAGAAAAGTAATTTCTGGAAAATTTGAGGGAAACTGAAAAATATTTCTAAATAAGTTGGTTTGGTGTGATTTGAAGTTATAAATAAAAAAGTTATAAGTTTTTAAGTGAATAAGGACCTTTTAGTAATTAATGAAAGTCTAGGGACTAAACTGTAATTTTTGAAAATTTATGTAATTGGACAGTTAGAAACTGTTTTTCATGCCTATAAAACTGTTCTAAAACTCTAAAATGAGTTTTGGACTATTAGAGTGTGAAATCGTTGAAAAATGATTTACGCGATTTACAAAATAAATGATATTCAGTCAAATTCCTAGAAATTTTGTATAAATAGAGATTTTGATGGAAAATAAGTGTTTCAACATTTTGATATGAGTAATATAACCTAGGAGAGTAACACATTTGAGGTGAATAACCATGTTTTCAAAAATATGGCTTTTGGGCCTAAATTCAGTAAAAATTGGCGAAACTGATGTTAAACGTTTTTAAGGATTTTTGAGGAAATGTTTTGGAGAAATTGATACCTAAGTATCTTTGAGGGAAATTATTATTGAAAATGAATTTGATTTTATATAAAGGTTTTGGTTTTAAGCCAAAATGATTTTTGTCTTCTAAGACGTGATTTACTATAAAATGTGAAAACCTAAGTCAAGAACGACTTAGTGAAAATACGAACGTAATAATTTATGATGTGGGGTGGAAAACGACCATATGTCATAAAGTATGGATAATTCATTATCCATATCCATAAAATTTAATGGACCCAGAATAATTTGTTTTATTGAAAGTCAAAGGAAAAGGCTAAACTAGAAAAGTACAGAGAAATAAATAAATTGGACCTAAGTTCCAATCTCATAATGTGCTAGGATTTGTAATCAAGTACTTTAACAAAACTTTGCACAAAGATGAAAGGTTACTTGAGAACTTTAGCTTGATGATTAAGTACCGGTGATTCGGACTTAGGCTATATTTGGATTGGTGGAGGAGGATGGAATGGAGGGGAATGGAAGGGAATAAAATAATGTTCTATTGTTTGGATTGCATAAAAGATGATGGAAGGGAATGGAATCCAATGCAACCTATTCCATAACATTCCATTACTTACCCTCATTTTTTTTCCTCCCAATTTGAGGGGAATGGGATGGAATAAAATTTTTGATGATTTATAAAATAATAAATTTACTGTCATATTCTTGTCCCAAGATGTCTTTCTCACATCTCTGCTTCCATTTTAATTGAGCTTTCTCCTTGTTCTGTCTACTGCTGCTTCTTCCATCGTTAAACTTTCTTTTCCTTATGCTGATGATGAAGACAAAAGAAGGGACATAACAATGAAATTAAAATAGGCACAATTTGACGACCCTTGATATGGAAAGAAGAAAAATCCTAAGGTCCCAATACGACGAGCAAGAAAGATTTGTAGGTTCCTTCCTTCTTCACCATCTTTATCTCACTTGCACTTGGGAAGGGACTGGATCAGACCAACTGTTAGTTCATGTGTCAATTTATTTTGAATATTGTTATTGGTAATTGTAATTACCTTTTTGTTAAATTAAAAATCTAAAAATCAAGTTTTTTTTTATCAAACGAATATTTTCTAAATTAAAACAAGGTTCTCTCTATTTTCTTACAAGTGAAAAGTAAGGATAATATAGGAATAAAAATTTCATAACTCATTCCGTTCCATTCACTTTCCAAACGATGGTATGGGAACTTCGTTCCATTCCATCATAAAATATGCAAACGATGGAATGAAACTTTTATTCTATTCCGTTTCGTTCCGTTCCACTCCATTTGATTATATTCCATTCCATTTCGTTCCATCCTCCTCCACCAATCCAAACATAGCCTTAAGAACATCTAGCATCTGTTACAGTATGTTGACAGGATTGTGATGGAGTCAAACAATGTTATCCGATGGATGGACGAGAAGAACACATTTCTGGCAAAGTTTGCCTAAACACATAGTGAAACTATGTTCTTTAAGGCCGTTGTGCCTAGGAGATTCAGCTAACACTTTAATGCGGGTTCGAATTTCGTAGTGACGATCTATTGATGCTTGGGGGTGTCGAGGTATGAAATACTCATATTGGCCTAGTTGGTTGCTCTTCTGTGGCATGGTGATCTTGCAATACACCGACATACTCTAGTAGACACTATGTATTTTCTGGTAGTGTGGGATGTTCCCGAAATAGCCTATGTGCACGATGATGACTGTTGACACATTTTATTACCCAAGGCTGGTGTACTCAGGATCAATCCTCCGAACCACTCTCTCCGACTGTTTGTTAAAACCATGGTATAGGGAATCATAGGTCATTCCTCAAGTCTTAGATGTCTCTTATCTAGTAAAAGTGGTGCCTTGTGATTATGTTGTTGTGAAACATTATTATTTATGTTGTGATGGATGATATAACTATTAATTGATATTTGTGTGTACCTGAGTGTCGTACCACTGCATGTCTGCATTAAATGTAAGATGAACGGAAATCTCATCTCATTTCTGTATTTTCTGGTTTGCTGTTTTCTATCTTACGTTGGACGAAGATGACGACAACACTGTTTCTCCATCACACACCGCTGGAGTTTGAGCGTACTTGGAGACATGGACACAGTCTCGAGGGCTTTAGTATAATGGATTTTTATCAGTATTTTGTGTCTGGCTAGTCTCGTGTCTACGTTATATTTTGTGGAACTATGTCTCTAAAGATATTATTATTATTACAAACATATTTCCAGTCTGTTGTTATTTACTGGCGTTGGTATTTCCGCCATCTTTTTGAATATGTATGACTGATGGTACTTGGAACTTGATTTGTATAACATTGATGCATAAGTTGATGTTATATGTTAAAGAGTATGTATGGTATTATTTGCGAAAGACAATGTAGCACTCGAGAAGGGTGTTGCAGTGACCATAGTCAATGAGTTGTTGTTTCATCCAAAGGATTTGTGAACAACAACTTCCTGCTGTAACATATTCTGCTTCAGTAGTTGACAAAGCCACACTTGTTTGTTTCTTACTAAACCAGGAAACAGGTGAGTTCCCAAGTAGGTGGCAGGTGTAACACCCTAATTTTTATTTTCCGATTTTTATTTTTTCATTAAAAATATTTTCATTGTATTAACCGATATAAATGTATTTATTTATATTTTTATCTGAGTTCATGGAGATTGATTTTTATGAAATAAAAATCATATTCATACTCTATCTTAGGGTAGAAGCTTACGATAAAAATTTGGGTTGAAAATTCAGACGGAACCCGGTCTGTGTTTTCACTGACAGTATAATTTTACTGAGCAGAAAACCTAATTTTGACTCGTGAACGAAACAAAGTATGTTTTTATCATGTTTCCAACAAGATAGGCTATTTTCAAAAATTTCGTAAAAAATAAGATATTCGACGGCGTTTGGGCATTTCGTTGTTAAATCGGGTAATTGACGGGACCGGGAACGGATGGAAATATCTAGATATTTATTTGAAAATATCTAGATATTTATTTGAAAATATCTAGATATTTATTTGAAAATATCTAGATATTTATATCTTAACTTAACCATGGTTAGTTAAACTTAATCTAGGTTAAGACAATTCCCTATCTATAAATACCCCTCTCCCCCAACGGCATTCCCCTCCCCACAATTTTCCTTCATTTCTTCATTTCTTCATCACCTTTATTCTCTTCATCTTCCTCACCAACTAAGTTACAAAACTCATAAGAACACTGAATCCCCACCGAAAATATGACCCTCTTCCTTTCTGAAACTCGTAAAACTCTCAACATAAAAGTTGTTCCTCTTTCTCTCTTATTTCCAAAAAGCTAAAGATCATCAAAAACGGATAATTGGATTGGGAGATCGGCTCAAAATACCAAAACTGTCCAGAATTCTCAGCAACCCACGAAACAGAAGAAAGAAGGCCCTTTTAACACCTGTTATGATCCGAAAAAAATGAAACCTTCAACACCAAAGTTGTTCCTTTTCTTCTTATCTTTCTAACAAGTTAAAGTTCGTGATTTTTGGATGAGTATATTATGAGATACACTCACAATACCATCACACCCTCAAGCTGTCCAGTTTTCAACTTAGTGAAGGTTGATCATTTTCTTCATTTCTTCCATCTTCAAGAGGTAAAAGCTCTTATCCTTAATCATCTAAGTCTTCTACTTTATTTATTTTGTAAGATCAAGCCATGATCATCAAGTTTTCATAAATTTCCATTCCTAGATCTAGAACTTCAAATAATTCTAGAAAATTGTAGAAAAATCCTTTTAATGTATTGAAGCCAATTTCTATGATCTTGTGATGTCTTATACTTTCATTATCCAAGAGCATGTAATCAAAAATGTTTTCATTCCCTATTTTCTTTAAGTGACCGAATCTCACTCAAAGGAGGGTTTGATGATTTTGTTTTCATTTTTGAAATCTAATGCTTGATTTGAGCTCTCTAGTACCTATATGATCTAAATCCAAGAGCTTGAATCCAACTAAATTTCCTAGCCTATTTTCCTAATATGGGCCGAAACCCTAACCTTTGGTGTTAGAGAATTTTGTTTCAATTCTTTTAGTTATGATCATTGGTTTTATCATTACAAATGCTTAAAGATCATTGATCTAAGAGTTTATGAAGTTTTGAAATCCCTAGCCTTATTTTGGGTTGTCATAGACGAACCTAGCCTTTTGTGGTTAAGGATGAATTTTGTTTGATTAATTCATTCTTATGATTGGTTGAAGGTTGATTTAATAACCGTAGTGTCGTGACGAGGAGCTGAAAGTTCGTGTTTCCGGAGATAAGATCAGGTGGGGGAAAGAATCAACCTATCGTCGGAATCGATAAGTAGTAGATTATATGATGATTGTGTAGGGCGACCTAAACCCTACTATTAGTCGAGTAATCGACAAGACCAAAATCACATTGGAAACCTTTTCTGTAAAACCATTGGTGATTCGGGGATTGTAGGTTTATCGACATTAAGGTTGATTTAATGATGTTGAGGATGTTTGGATTTATTACTTATTTTATTTGATTGTGATGTGCTGGTTGTGATAATTTGCTTTATGTGATATTTTATGATGTTTGAATATTTTGTTGATATTGTGTTATGCATGATCTGCCTGGTTTTTAATATTGTGCTTAGCGGATTTTAAGCAAAGATATATATTGTTCGGGAGATAATTGTTTGGGTGTGAGGATAATGGTGACTTAGAGGTGCCTAACCTAAATGAGTTATTTTAAAGAGGAAGGGTGACATAGAATATGTGTTTAGGCTATGATGGAAGGTTAAGGCACTAGGATGTTATTAATATGGGTTAGTGGTATTCATGTGTTTACGTTGTTATTCACAACCGTATATTTGGAATATACGAGGTCAAGAGTTCTCGTTAGACCGTTCCACCTTATAATTTAAGTTGTGCAACTATAGTGTCATTGCTATGCATGAGCACCTTTGATAGAGATGAGAGAGAACCGGGGTGTGCACCGACGGTACTGTGCTGCTATAGTGTCATTGCTTTGCATGAGCATTCTCACCATGGATGAGAATGTGCACCGACGTTGGGAACGCGTCACCTGGACGATTGATTGAAATTCCTAACGAGGAATGTGTGACAGGATTAGTGGTGGCCATGTCAGTATAAAAGTGTAATTGTGTGAGATTGGGGTAGAGGATGGTAAACTAATTCGAGGATGATTTGTCAGTTATGTATGTTGATTGTCTGTGATATTTATTATATGATATGCTATAAATATTTTCTGCTTTTGAAGATAGAAATGTTTCTTATCCCCCATATCTTTGTGTGTTGTATTTTATTTCTGATGTGATCGTACGAGAAGACCTGATGGAAGAACCAGTTGCTCAGGAGTTAGATGGAACTTCGTATGAACCAGGGGCGGGAGGACGAGCTGTGGATTTCAGCAATGTATTTTAGTGTCTAGGGCCAGTGAGTCTTATAAGACGTTTTGTTTCCGCTATTAATTGTTGTTTTAAGATGCCTGCTAGGGATCCTACTGACGGGATACCCTAGACAGTGTTTTAAATACCCTAATGCATAAAACCTATGATATGTATGTTATATATATGGTGTGTTTACTTTGAAATTTTCTTCCACTGTGTGTTTATAAGTTAAGTTTTAATTTTTATATATTCTAACGTTAAGTATGCGATTAAGTAAATAAATAATAAGGTTTTAATCTAATAATACAATGGAGCACAACGAGGTATCTCAGCAGGTTCCTCTTAGTACTCTTCCTATCCAACTTGCATCCAACAAAGTCAGAGTCAGAGTATCCTAAAAGATTACAAGTTGATCCCTTAGCATACCATAAACCCATATCTTTAGTTAAAATAAATTTCTAAAACTCAAATAATTAAAATAATTTTCTAAAACTCAAATAAATTTATAAACATATTTATATGTATTACTGTTATTTCAAACAGTGAAATACAGGGTGTTACATTACTACCCCTCTAAGAAAAAAAATCCGTCCTAGGAATTTCTTAACTCAACACTAGACATCATCTTGTAATCTTATCTTAATCTAAAGCTCCAACAATATATTTCTCATCGCTGTTTTTCCCCTAGGTGGCAGCGGTAACTTCATAACAGCATTCATGCGTATATCATTCCATTTATCCTCAAACTTATCCATCACTATATTCTATTCATTGTCCTTAACTTTTCCAACTTGATCTAACATCCTTAAAGGACATAATTAAAATTTAATCCTTCGAACATATCCTATTATTCCAATTTATATCAAAGTCATACATACCGTGTATGAGATCTGCAACGTAAGGGGGTTCAACTCCTCTTATGGTAAACACTCTCCCAGCAGCTTGAGATCTAACCATCTGCTGACCGATTCCTGGATCTCTTCTCCCAGCTTCACTTCCATAACTTCCAGCTCCTCTACCAGTAGCTACATTCTGTTGCCTATTTCTCTGTATGCACTCACGAGCAAAATGACCTGGTTTACCGCAATGGAGACAACCAGGTCTCTCCTTGAAATCCCGCAGGTAATGCGGTCCTCCACATAAGTAACAACCTAAACCTCTCTGCTGCTGCTGGCCTGCTCCACCCATCGGGGCCGTAGGAACTGGTGCTGGTGCAACTGTCTGCATTAATTTGTTATATGGTTCCCGTCTCCACTTAGAACCACTATCTACTCTCCTCTGCACATCTGATCGAATAGGACCTCCAATCCTTTGCTGCTTCTGCTCAGCAGCTTGCCTCAGATCTATGCTTTCTATTGCACTGCATCTCTCCATTAGCTCCGGAAAACTCTGAATATCGAGAGATACTATAGCCCTCTGTAGTCCATGTCGGAGTCCTTCCTCAAACCTTCTACATTGCCAATCTTCATATGGGAATCTCTGATAAAATTCAGAATACTTAATCAGAGCCTCAAATCGTGATGCATAATCACCAACAGTCATGTTGCCCTGTTTGAGACTCATGAATTCCCTTTCTTTCTTGCGTCGAACTAGACGCGGAAAATACTTCTCAAAGAAGCAGTCACTAAGAAGCTGCCAGTTGATAATTCTGCCTTCGGCATCCAGCAATCTTCGCTTGCCTCTCCACCAAGACTCTGCTCCTCCAGTTAGCATGAAGGCAACATACATCACTTTCCTATCCTCTCTACAGCGCATGGTATCGAATATCTTCACGATCTCTTGTATCCACCACTCTGCCTTCTCTGGATCATAATCTCCTCGGAATTGGGGTGGCTTCCCTTTCAGGAAAGTAGCCATTCCGGCATCTTCAGCTGCAGCAGCTCTCCTTTGATTCTGTTGTTCCTGCTGTTCTTTGTTTATCTGTAGCATCTCATCATTCTGCTGTGTTTGTAACAACAGAGCAATAACTATGTTTTTCATGGTATCTTGAGTCTCAGATGACTCTCCTCCACTCCCGGTCTGATTATTTTCCACATTGTTATCTCCCACAATTCTTTCAAGAGTTATGTCATCACTGACGATCGGACGTCCTCTTCCACGAGCCATGATTCTGTAAAAGAAATCATTTGCTCTTATCAGTATGACATATAATACCACATAGACAAGTATATAAATACCATATGCCACACTAATGTTATTTATCGCGTCGGATTCGGACACACTACCCATCTTCTAAGCATAGTTGAAATCCGAGGTGGATTCAACTAGACACGGCCAGTAACAACATCCTAAACCTCACAGTCCGATTAGAATCGAACTGCTCTGATACCACCAAATGAGACACCCCGTTCTTCCCCATTGTATTATTAAATTACAACCTTAATATTTATTTACTTAATCGCGCGCTTATCGTTGAAAATACGTAAAAATTAAAACTTAATTAATAATTATATAACTTATGTAGATATAAAACACACCAAACGATATTACATAAATACACACATAAGTATCCTCTATTTTACACAACACTGTTTAGGGTATCCTCTCAGTAGGATCCCTCACAGGCATAAACTTAAACAAAAGTTGTACTTAGCGGAAAATATAAATACTCCTTAGACACACTGACCATAATGTCTAAACTCTAATCGCCATGAATCACAGCTCGACCTCCAGCATCTGGTTCGTAAGGAGTTCCATCTAATTCCTCAGCAATTGGTTCCTCCATCGGGTCTTCTCGTACGATCACATCAGAAATAAAATACAACACGTAGAAAGATATAGGGAATAAGAAACAGTTCTATCATCAAAAAGCGGAAAAGATTCATAGTATATCATACAATAAATGTCAGAGACAAGCAGCACACATAGATAACAAATCATCCTCAAATTATGATATTGTCCTCTACCCTCTGCTCATGTAGTCTAAACACTTATACTATCATAACTGTCTCTATTCCTTCCACGTTCGTTAGTAGTCCAGGGTAGTCCGATGCAAAGAACTCAACATAGTACACTTATATCTTTCGATAGGATAAGACTCAACATAGTGCCCTTCTATCTTTCGATAGGAAAAAACTCAACATAGTGCCCTTCTATCTTTCGATAGGATAAGACTCAACATAGTGCCCTTCTATCTTTCGATAGGATAAAACTCAGCATAGTATACTTCTATCTTTTGATAGGATAAGACTCAACATAGTGCCCTTCTATCTTTCGATAGGATAAAACTCACCATAGTACACTTCTATCTTTTGATAGGATAAGACTCAACATAGTGCCCTTCTATCTTTCGATAGGATAAATCAGATCGACGCGTCATGGACTGAAAGAGTATTTGCATCAAAGCCTCTATATGAATCTCACTATCTCAAATCAATAACAACCTTGTACCTCAAGCTCCCATCATAACCTCAACTCGCATTCTATGTCACATCTCATCCATTAGATAACTTAATTAAGCTAGGCACCTCTAAGTCAATTCATTCTCTCACCCCAAACAATCATCTCCTGAACCACATATATCCTTACTTAAAATCAACTAGGCACAATATTAAAACCAGGCAGATCATGCATAACACATTAATCAACAGAATATTCAAATATCTCAATATCATATAAAGCAATTTATCACAACCAACTCATAATAATCAAACCAAATAAATAACAAAGTCAGACTCTGTCACGGCGTGGCCGTGATAGCCATCACGGCTGTGACAGACAACAAAGGCAAGAATTCTACAAACAGAACCTGTCACGGTCTGGCCATGACAACCATCACGGCCGTGACAGACAGCAACCATCCTCAATATCATAATTATTCAAACACCGAAATAATACGTCACATGCAGATGGAATACCTCAACCAGCGTATCACAGAATTAAATAACATAAAATCAAACATCCTCACATACTTAAAATCAACTTAATGTCGATAAACCTACAATCCCCGAATCACCATTGGTTTTACAGAAAAGGTTTCCAATGGGATTTTGGTCTTGTCGATTACTCGACTACTAGTAGGGTTTAGGTCGCCCTACACAATTATCATATAATCTACTACTTATCGATTCCGACGATAGGTTGATTCTTTTCCCCACCTGAGTTATCACCGGAAACACGTACACGACGATCCTCGTTATCCCGCCACGAGTTAACACAACCACCTTCATCCAAACAACATAACTATAATTAATCAACTAACAACCATCTATGACACTTTAGGGCTAGGTTCGGCCAAGACTTAGAAATTAGGTTTAGGGTTATCTTCTTAATGCCATCTTTTGGATCCTAGTTACAAGAGTCTTAACTAACATAGATTACTTATTACAATACTAAAAATTGAAACAAAATCCTCTAACCTTTAGGGTTAGGGTTTCGGCCAAGGGCTGACTTTTAGGGTTCAAAATCCTTAAAATTGCTAATCATGATTAAGTCATAGATTAATGGTCCTTAATTAACCTAAATCATAAATTAGTGACTAAACAACTAAGTTTCAAACTCAAAACTTCCTAACTCTCATATACTAAGATTCGGCCTTAACATGTTCATATGGCTAGGGTTCTTAATTTGATAAACCAACTTGGATTTATTAAGCATACATACTAATAGCTTGATTACTAAGGTCATTAATGAAAACTTTGAACAAAACTCATCTAGTTCCAAGAACTAGGGTTTCGGCCTTGATGAAATCAATAGGTGAGAGTTCGATTTTTGATCTTCTATATGCTTGGATACAAGAACTATCAAGGTATTTGAAGATTGAATCATGAATCAAGACATGAAAATGAAACAAAACCTATGAACACAACATTGACCTAGGTTCGGCCAAGTCCAGAAATTAGGGAAAGAAATTTCTCATGATCTTATGCTTCTAGATGATGAAAATATAGATGATTATAAGATCATAGCAATTGGTTTCATGTCAAAAGGATTTTTCTAGAATTAGTTATGAATTTTTGAAGTTAGCTTCATGAACTTTGAATCTTATGAAGAACATGATGATCAAAGGCATAAACTCAAGAATCTTGTGAAGATAAAAGCTTAGAATATCAAGATTAAGAGAGACTACCTATTGATGATCAAAGAAAAGGATGATCTTGATGATGTTCTTCACAAATTTCTCATGGTGTTCTTGAGAAACTTAGAGAAGAAGATGAACATGATGAGGGTTTAGAACAGTTTTAGTAATTTGGGTATATCTCTCAACATACTTGTCCGTTTTGGATTATCTTTATGTAGTTGGAAATAAGAGATAAAGATGAACAACTTTCATGTTGAAAGTTTTCCGAGATTCAGAGCATAAACTGGTCAGAATTTCGTGGCAGTTTCGGGTGATTGATGAGAGAATGACTTTGCCTTATAACTCATCCACTTAACATAAATGTCATTTATGGCTTAGGAAAAGTGATGTCCAAGTGATTGGAATGGAGGAAGGAGCCGTGAGTTTTGGGTTGGATTTGGTCAAATTTTCCAATGGCATGGCTTGTAATTGTCATAAAAAGACAGGGGTAAAATGGTCATTTCATAGCAAAAATTCACTTTGTCATAAATGCGTCATTATGGCCATTATGACTCGGATAAGCTCGTCATAAATGTTCGTCAAGTCGGTCAAATCCATCATCTCAGCTACGTTGCAGACTCCGGTTTTCATCTAGCGCAGGTTTTTCCTAGAGATAATCTCGACGTATACGCCCGTAACAATTATAATATTTTAATTTTTTTACCAAAATTTTCAAAACTTCCAGTATCGTAGCAAATACGATAAAAACATTTTTCATCTCATTCACGAATTAAAATTACGTCTTTTGAGCAGTATAATTATACTGTCAATGGAATTCGCGGGCCGGGTTTCGCCTGACTTTCGAACCTAATTTTAAATCGTAGCTTCCTACATTCAAGTAGGATTGAGTACTAAACTCCGTTTAATTAAAATAATTTTCTAAAACTCAAATAAATTTATAAACATATTTATATGTATTACTGTTATTTCAAACAGTGAAATACAGGGTGTTACAAGTTTTCTTTAATATTGGTCTAATCAAGAGTCTATTCATTACATAGCAAGCTGTAATCACATAATCTGCCCAAAAATATTTTGGCATATTAGAGTCATTTAACATGGTCCTAGCTATTTCTTCTAGAGATCTATTCTTTCTTTCAACTACTCCATTTTGTTGTGGAGTTCTGGGTGCTGAAAAATTATGTTGTATACCATGTTCATCACAGAAGTTATCAAATTCCTCATTTTGGAAATCACCTCCATGATCACTCCTTCTAGATACAATTTTCATTTCTTTCTCATTTTGTACAAGTTTGGCCAATTTCTTAAAAGCAGAGAAAGCATTATTTTTGTGTGCTAAGAACAATGTCCAAGAATATCGAGATAAATCATCCACTATTACTAAGGCATACAAGTTTCCTCCAAAGCTTTTGGTTCTAGATGGACTAAATAAATCCATGTGCAAAAGTTGCAAGGGTCTAGTTGTTAACACAATGTTCTTAGGTTTGAAAGAGACCTTCACTTGCTTTCCCTTTTGACATGCATCACATAGGCCATCTTTCACAAATTTCAGTTTAGGTAATCCATCCACAAAGATCTTTAGAAATTACTTTGTTTAAGTGGTTCATGTGGATATGTGAAATCCTTCTATGCCAAAGCCAATTCTCTTGCTCTTTTGAAATTAGGCAACATACATTATTTGAAGAGGTATTATCTAAGTCAAGCATATAGATGTTATCTATCATATGGCCAATCAGTTTCAGATTTGCATCATTCCGATTTTCTATCATACAACTATTGGAATTGAATTTTATCTTGTAACCTTTGTCACATAACTGACTTATACTCAAAAGATTGTGCTTTAATCCCTCAACATATAGTACATCTTCAACAATTGTTGTTGAGTCACTTCCTTTGTTGCCAATGCCAAGTATCCTCCCTTTGTTATTGTCTCCATATGTAACACTTCCACTAGATTTTGGAGTGAATGTTATAAACTTGCTTCTGTCTCCTGTCATGTGCTTGGAACAACCACTATCAAGGTACCATTTAACATTATTGGCCTTCCAACGCATCTACAAAATAGATTTTCAAACTTTTCTTTTAGGTACCCAAATCTAGTTGGGTCCTTTGTTGTTAGTCATCACATATGTTCCCTTAGGAACCCATATTTGCTTAACATTTATCCTTGAAGGATTTCTAAAATAGCAAGTAGAAGCAGTGTGTCCTTTTCTAGCATAATAGAAACATTTGACAAAAGGACTAGTAGATGACTTAGGTGCAACAAAGAGTTTCTTAAAAGCTTTTTCATGCATTGCTGGTTGGTAATCTATTCCGGCATTATCATATACTCCTTTTTGTTGTCCAAGAATTGCATTAAAATTATCTCTTCCTAAAGTAAATTTAGAGAGAGTGGTTTTTAGTTTTTCAACCTCTTTTTCAAGCATATTGCAATTATAACATGTAGAGCTAGATGCACTTAGCCTACTATTTTTAGATTCTAGTTATTTATTCTTAATTTGAAGAGTTGCATATTCACTACATTGTTTAGCAATGACTTTCCTAGATGACATTAATTGCTCAGCAATTCTCAGATATTCACTATGTAATTCATCAAAAGCATCTTGCAGTTCATCATAAGTAGGGGGAAGATCATTTACCTCATCTTCAATTTCTGTATCACTTTGATGACTGGTCATAAGGCAAAGATTTGCCTCTTCTTCCTCAGATTCTTCAGGGAATCCATGTCATTCTCCTCTCATGCTATGTATGCTCTTCTTAGCTTTTTGTTCTTCTTGTCTTTGGACTCAAAGTTGTCATGCTTGTCCTTCTTTTGAAGCCTTGGACACTCATTCTTGTAATGTCCAGTTTTTCCACATTCAAAGCATTTTACATTTATATTTGAACTTTCGCCTTTTGAGAGATTCTTTTTGGAAAAGAAGTTTGAGGGCTTTTTGTTGAAGGTTTTCATCTTCTTGTGAAACCTCTTGAATTTTCTGACCAGCAGTCCCATGTCTTCTTCAGAATCTTCTTCCTCCTCAAGTTCTTCATCTTCATCACTGTCATGAACTTCTTTGGAGATATGAGCCTTTAGTGATAAGCCTTTCTTTTTCTTCTCCTTCTCTTCATGATCATTCAGTCTATGTAGTTCCTTCTCATGTTCTTTCAACTTTCCAAATAAGGTAGCAATGTTCATGGCATCTAAGTCTTGTGCTTCAGCTATAGTAGTAATCTTTGGTTGCCATTCTCTTGTCAAGCATCTCATAACTTTGTTGATTTGTTGTTCATCTAAGATAGTCTTTCCAAGTCCATTTAGTTGATTCACAGTATGAGTGAACCTCCTTTGCATATCATTGATGTCTTCATCTTTCTTCATGTGAAAGAGTTCATACTCGTGCATGAGTGAATTCATTCTTGCTCTCTTCACATCACTTGTCCCTTCATGAGTAACTTGCAGCGTATCCTACATTTGTTTTGTTGTCTTACAATTAGAGTCCCTGAAAAATTCATCATAACTCAAAGCAGCAATTATAATATTCTTAGCTTTAGCATTATAACCTACTCTTTTCTAGTCCTCATCATCCCATTCAGCTCTAGGCTTATTTGTCATGGTGCCATTTGCATCAAGATTATGAGGGATGTATGGACCATTCCCAACAGCATCTGATGCATCAAGACCACTTGCCTCAAGGAATATTAACATCCTTTCTTTCCAATACATATAGGCAGTGCCATTGAATGCAGGGGGTCTTGCTAGAGAAGCCCCTTCTCCCAAGATGTCATTTGAAGCCATCCTCTTAAGCTATTAAGCTTTACACAAGAGTGAAAGCTCTGATGCCACTTGTTGGTTGTGGCTTCTAATACTCAAGAAAGGGGGGTTGAATTAAGTATGTGTTATTTTGAAAACTTTTCCCCTTTTTGCAAAAACTGAAACTTTTCTCAACTTCTTGAAAAATGTTTTATCAACCAACTTAAACGAAAACAAGTTTTTGCTTAGTGATAGGTTCAAAAATTTATTCTTTTACAAGAAAGATAGAGATGAAAATATTGATTCAGATATTATGCATTCACAGATTTACTCCTTAACAATTTGCTTAATCACACATTCATCAAATAAAGCAATTAAAAGAGTTAAGGGATAGAGAGAAATGCAAACCGCGAATTTATCCTGGTTCAGCTACCTCCTCTAGTAACCTACATCCAGTCCCCCACTTTGCAGTGAGTTTTGTCCACTAAAAATCAAAACAATTACAGGATTCTTTACAAGCTTCAACTCCCAGGTTCCTTCTACCCAATTGAAAGCTTTTCAGTCAAAGCAATCTTGTAATTCCCAAGAGTCCCTTATACTCTTGTAAAACCACCAAGAGTCCTTTCTACTCTTGATCTACACAGAGAGAACACCTTCTCTCTAATCTTCCTTTTTCAGTAAGAAAGGTTATTGATTCAGATTATAAGAAATCAAATATTACAAATTGAAGCTCTAACAGAAATATATCAAGTATTCTCAATGAAAAGCTCTCTCAAAGAATTTTGTGTTTAATCTCAGTATTGAGTGAATTCGTGTTTAGAAAGTGTTTGCCCAAGCCTTTATATAGGAGTATGTCAAAATAGATCCGTTGGGCACACTTCAAAAGACCAAAACAAACTTTAATTGAAAATTTCAGTTATCTGTCAATCTATTGTCTAATTGATGCATCAATCACAGATTCAACTTTCATAACTGAATACATCGATTGCATAATCGATTGTGTTCTTGAAAATTCTTGATTCTGACTGATACATAGATGTGTACATCGATTGTGTTTTTGAAAAACATAAGAGTTCTCAGTCCAGAAGTCTTTACATCGATTGGATGCATGTTTTCATAAGTGTTGGCTTCTGTTCAGCCTTTATGCATCGATTGGTCAATCGATTGTAAGCTTCTTTCAAAAAGTGTCAGCTTTTGTTTCACCTTATACATTGATTGTGCAATCGATGTATTGAAGCTTGTTATACATTTTTAAACATTGATGTATACTATTTATACATTGATGTACACATTTATTTTCATTAAAAGTTAGTTAATTAACTGAAAATACATAGATGTATACATAGATGTACAGAACTTTCAATTAATCCTTTTTCATTTTAAGTTCATTTTACTTTATGAAAACCCTTTTTATTTTGTTTTTATGAGAGCTATTTCAAAAATAAAAACTTAAAATATTTCTTCACATTGATAATCTAATATTGCTTGAGATCCTTTGAGATTCTTCTTTGTCGTTCTTCATCTTCAAGCATTCCTTCATGATCCTTCTTTTGCTCCTTTGATCCATCGCATCATTTTCCTTGCACTGATTATATCTTATACAAACATTCAAACTTGGCAAGAAATTAGTGAATCAAAGTGTAATTCAAGTTAGTTTAATCAATAATCAAAACACACTAGACATGGTTAGCCGTTGTAATCTAGTTGGTTCACGTTGGCCACTAAGTGCATGATGCTAAAATGTAGGAAAATATGTCAATAGGGACAGTTTTGCATAGTGTTCGAGTTGTAGCCTATAAATACCAATTGTAAATATTGTATAAGACATATCAATACAATTAAACACATTTTTATGCTCAATTTCTATTGCTTTCAATTTACTTTCACGAATTTAGTTTAGTTATTTTCACCTTCCACACTAAACACTCTTTTCAGTATTTTATGAACCCGCAAGTTAGGAGGCAGAACCCACCTTCTAACGTTATTGGACTGATAAGGGAATCATTGTTATTTAAAATTAGTCGAGGTCACGGCTAGTTTTACTTCATCAGATAACACCATTTTTCCATTAAACTACTATACTTGAAACAATGCAACATAAGTTTAACATTAATTTCATATACTATGACATTAATTTCATCCCTTCGCACAACTCTATTCCAGTCTTCCATAATGGGTAATGTTCTAAAATCCTGACATCCAAATTGACTTTCATTTCACTTGATTAGTTTTATCTATCAGAAACACATGAACATCATTTCCGCCTCTACCAGATGTTGCACTTCTACAAAAACAACCAAAGCATTAAATCTCATAAAACTTCTTTGAACGTCTATCATATTCATTGAACTCGATCCATATACGCATATCTCCCAACACCACAACCACAACCACAACCTAGACAACTATATAACAGAAACTAATTCCAATAAAAAAAGAAACAAAAAAATGGCACTCTACAAAAGCACACCTAAAAGTTTACGAACATATATATAATGTCATCTTCAGAGTGCAACATGATTCTGTCCTAAGACTAATTAATTACCTATTATGGGCCCTTAGCTAAAATTCCTTTTGACTTTTGTCAAATAGTCAACGAGAAATTGAAAGTAGATTTTACTGAATAAATAATAGTACTTTCTTTTTATGATTAAGTGCAATCCAAAGCACCCTGTTCATTTGCAGCACATACATATATGGAGAAAAGGCAAAAGTAGAGCACTTACTAAAATCTACTTTTATATTAGTCGATGTTTGAACAATTAAAACCGAACAAACAAATATAATGATTCCGAACTTACACAATTGATGGCATTTACAAGCCAGTAGCACATCCCTTGTTGCCTATACTTACAGCGGGTCCCAATAAATGGTAACTCTAAGTTGGTTCATGGATCCTATTTGACAAGTCTGTATCTTATTTCCCATTTTCATTTCCTAATTTTAGTAATAATTACAACAAAAATAATTATAAAATTATCACATTGTTTTCATTTTGTTTCATGTTTCTAAAGATTTGTATAGAAATCATGAAAACAACTTTTTGTTTGTTTTCACGATTTCCTGTACAAATCTTTAGAAACAGGAAAACATATTGAAAACAAAGTAACAACTTTGTAATTATTTTTGTTGTAATTATATTTGAAATCAGAAAATGAAAACAAAATTGGAAAAAAACCAAAAAGGCTCTAAGTCATCAGAATGAAAAACTCACTCACTTCCATCGAGAGGCATTAGTGCACAATAAAAAAGCAAGGTGAAAATAATCCACACATCACATGCTGACAAATAAAAACAATTGTTGCTAAAGATCCCTGCAAGTTAAAACTGAACAATAGTGAATAAACCAACTAGAGTTCAGATATGGGTCAAATTACCACCGTATCAAAAGTGTTCTTGCAAATTCTGGTACTTAGGACTCGAATCAACAAAGAACAATATTGCTATCACAATAATTCACTCTTAATTCAAATGACACTCTTTTCATTCGAATATCTCTGAACTAGCAGAGTAAAAATACAGAAAATAGCTTAATTTTTTATCTTTCCTCCTGTTACGTATATACATAAGTTCAAAATTAAACTACTCGGGGTTTCGCCCCAATACTCTTGGTAACTGCTTCTATCACGTTATCATTGTCCCCACATGTTCTCAAATTCCGCATAACATCTATTCCATTTCTCCTCAACTCCTACTCGGCCACTACCTTACTCGGAAGCCTTGACTCCAGCTCAGGCTGCATGTTGTTTGAACAGAGTCCCTAACTCGGCCTTATTCGGCCCAATTCCTAACCTACATATTAATGATTGTACATTAGTCCCCCAAGCTTTAAGTTTCTTAAGAACGAAAGAGCTTCATTCCCACCGAGCCCTTATAGTTTTCTGTCTCATGCCACTATAAAACGGCCTAATCTTGGACATGCTTAACCCAATTGTCCTTGACAATACACTAGTCCCCTCAGCTATGAGCTTTGAGAAGGCGACATAGCTAAACTCAATTGTCCTTGACTTTTCACCGAGTTATAATACGAGAGACTGATTTGTGTGCCTCATTAAAACCTTCTCGCCCAAAAACCCTCTTGGAAAAAAAGAACGAGGTAGGAAAAAGAGTACACACACAAACAGTCTTGACTAGTCTTTAACTTTGTTTATCTCTTGCAGCTGACTATTGCCAACGACCGACAAACCTCCAAGAATTATGTTTTCCCAAATCTACCCTGAATTTCCCATTTTATACTTATTTTGATCTCCACCAATCCTTTTTCGTCCATGTGTCTTCTTCTCTTTACACCTCTTCCACTTCCTCTCCATCGGTGTACCTATTTGGGCGTGTGTTAATTAACACGCCTCCCCAAAACGTTTCCTTGAGCCACTCCCTTTCTTCCCACATCAATCACTCCAACTTCCCACCTAATCTCTGACCTATCTTGTCATTTACTGCCATCATGACACATGTCCATTACTGTAATGATTATCGTCTCTATCCCTATCTCCTGTCTTTTCATTTTCCCACAGACACTCAGCTTTCATCACTTCCCTATTTAAACCTTGCAACCTTCCTTCTCCAACCCCCCACATACCTTCATCTTCCACCTTCAAACTTTGAGTTTTATTCCATGCATTCTTGCCATCTCTTCCAGGTACGTCCTCTATTGCCCTCGCCTACTATTTACATTTTCAAATATGGCTTCCATTCCTTTGAATGAAAAACTTCCTTCCTCCACTCCATCTCCTGTTCATGAAATCCTCGTAGTAGATGACGACTCTTCTACTTCCTCCTCCTCCACAAATCACCTGAAAACACTATAACATTTGGTGAGCTTGCAGATAAACACTCATCCGACTCCACTGACCACCGCATTCCACGTGGTGTGGTTCTTCCTCCCCCACCTCTTAATCCCATACCCGGCTATGAATGGGTAGATCTGAATGTTATTGCATTCTTCTCGAAATATCAATCTGATGCTACCATTGTTGAGCTTCGTGTCGACCTGTCTAACCAAGAAGAAGAGCACCAATTCATATGCTATCCTACTCAAACTTTGACCGAGTTTGCCTTAAAGCTGCTGAAAGTAATTTTCCTTTCGTCTTCCTATACAAAACTTTATTCAAAGATCTCAAAATCCAACTACCTTTCTCATCTTTCCAGTATGATGCGCCCTCTGTTCTAAATGTGCACCTTCTCAGCTACACCTAAATAGTTGGGCTTTCATCCAAGAATTTGAAATTCTCTGCTCTGAATTTCAAATTGAAGTCAATACTGACAAGTTCTTCCATTTCTACTCCATTAGGTTGAACAAGAAAGCCCGTTGGGTTTCTCTCCATGGACGTCATGACAACTGCCTTTTCTCCTTATACACATCTTCTTACAAACACTTCATGTAAGTATTACTAATCAATTTATATAATTCATCCTTAACTGTATAGTCCCATACCTACACAGTCTCAGTATCCCCCTCATTCCGGTGCGTAATCGGTTCATTCATGTGTCCCTCCGTCTAGAAGTCTACCCGGTGCCGCTCCTTGTCTGTGCATTCTTGCACCGGCGACCACTTCCTGCCTTCGTCGGCCCTGGATCTCACACATCAAGCTCAAATTCTTCAAGGTTAGGTCATCTCCAGAAGAACTCGCATTTTTTCTTAAACAAAGAAAGAAAGCCCAAATACCCCTTATATAGGACTCGCTCGCCTTCCGAGTTGCTGACCCCTATTCTAAGTTTAATTTCTGCTTATCAGATGAGTTCGTCCGATTCTTCTGAGTCAAACACCTCGCCTCTGATCGAGCGCGAGGTTTCCCCCATTGGGGGATCTCCTTCCACTTCTTCCGTTCCTTCACAGGAACTGAACATCGGCGAGGGGGAACCGTCCTCCTCCAGGTCGTCTTCCACCGGGTCTGATTCCTCTGGGTCCGATTCTTCTAGGTCTGGCTCTCCCTCACCCCAAGTTTCCAAACCCGCCGCTCGCAAACAACGCCTAAGGGTTCCAAAAGACCCTGTTCCCGATATTACCCTTCCTGGGTATACCTGGGTTAAAGGCGAAGTCGGGACTTATTTTTCTGATTTTCAGACTTCTGATTCCATTGCTCGTCTTCCGTCCCAGATTAATATCTCGGCGTCCGGAGATGAATCCGAGTTCATTTTCTCCCCATGCTCGGGTACCGAGTATGTCTTCTTCAGGGCTCATCCTTCCGAGCCCCCTTTTACTTACATGTACAAAACACTGTTTGCACAGCTGCGTGTGTCCCTTCCTTTCACCGAGTTTGAGTGCGACGTTCTGAGAACCATGAATGTCGCACCTACTCAGCTCCATCCCAATAGTTGGGCTTTTATGAAAGCCATTCAAATTATGTGTAAATACATCGGGATGGAGCCCACTACTCCCAAATTTTTGTACTTCTACCAAACAAGGTTTGGTAAGAAAACGGGATGGATTTCCCTTAATGGGCTGAACCGGATAGGACTGCTTAGTCTATACACGTCATCGTATAAGGACTTTAAAGTCGGCTTCTTCCGCGTTCGACCCTCGGGTTCTTACTCCACCCATTTTTATTATGAGAATGGATGCGCCAGGTTTCCTTTATACTGGCAATCCTCCGCTCCCAAATTCGTTGGTTTCGAATACCAATCCCTTCCTGTCGAGGACAGGCGAGATATAGATATATTAGAAAAACTTCCTCGGCCTCTCCATTGTGGGCGTCTTCTGAAACTCCCCTTCTCATCTACTCTGAGAACCGACTTTAAAAGTAAGTGTTCGACATTTTAGTTTTTGAATCTTTTTCTATATGTGTTCCTGTACTAACAACTTTTCTTTTTGGCAATCATTATGGGGAAATTCGACTTCTCCAAGCTTTTAAAATCTGCTGCGAAAGAGGGTCAGGGTCCCTCCTCGACCGAGAAGAAGAAGAAAAGACCTCCTCCGGCCCCCGCTAAGGCCTCTGCCAAGGGGGCTTCATCATCCGCCCCTCAAAAAAGAAAGAGGGTAGAGGTAGTGGCTGACGCCGAAGATTCTTCCCCTCCTCGCTCAAGTCCCCCACACCCTACCACTCACGAGACGGGAAATACGAGGCGAGAAGAACAACCTCCTCCTTCCACCGAGTTGAAGTGGTACAACACTTCTCTAAAAGCAGGGACCTCATCTCTCTGGGGCGAAGACTTCAACACCTTCCCCTCTTTCGACTCAAACTTCCTAAAGCCCGCTGATCTACGGCTAATGAGGCAACAAGGGGCTCAGTCTAGCATGGAGGCTCTCTTGGCCTACTGCATCCGAGCTGCTGCCCTAGCCCGCTTTTGTAGCCGAGATTTGGTGGAGGCTGAGAGGAAATACCGGCATCTGGAAGCTGAGCTTGCTTCTATTGAGAAGCTGAAGGGGGATTTTGCCCGGACCTCCACGGAGCGTGACGAGTTGGCCAAGGCCAATAATCTCCTGAATACTACCATTACCGAGCTGAATAGCCAGAACTCCGAGCTTAACTCCCAAGCAAAATTTGCTGAGGAGAATAAAGCTCGGGCTAAAGAGGGTAGAGCTCGCGCTAAAGAAGAGCTCAAGAAGGCTCAAGCTGAAATCGAGCAACTTAAAGCTGCCCTGGAGGCCGAGACTAAGGCCAGGATGGAGCTCCAGGAGGATCTAAAAGAGGCCACTGACTGCATTATTGTCGAGCATCGGAAAGGTTTTGAAAAGGCCATTGCTCAAGTTGAAATTCTCGCTCCGGGGGTTGATATTTCGGGTGTCGATGTGACCAAAGAGGTGCTGAACGGGGAACTTGTTCCCATTATTCCCGAAGAGGAAGAGGAGGTGGAAGGGGCGGAAGATTCTCCCGAGGATCACGTTGACGCCGAAGAGAGTCATAGGGACGAGTAACTGTATTCTCTGTTTTTTGTTTTCTTCATCCCTTGTAATGGGCTTTTACCCTTGTAACCTTGATTGATTCAATGAGAATTCTTCCATCATTTTGATGACTACTCATTCCTCTTGTAGCTTTTGTTTGGCCGAGATATTCTTCGAAATATTTTTATATTCCGATGTTGTGTTCGACTTGTTTAAACAAGTCCTCGGCTAAGGCCGAGGTATTCTGCCGTCCGTATCAAAAACGGATAGTAGTTGTCACACGTGAAACACATGAGTCACACTTTACGTATGTGGTCACACATTACGTGCTTTGGAAACCGCAGTGGGTTCATGCAATTACTGTTTTTTACTGAGTTTCGAGATTTGTTTTTTCAACAAACCTTTTCCCCGCGCATATTTTTTCCTTTCCAATGCCTCTCACCCCTTATAAATAGGGTTGTTTCACTGCTTCACTTATTCATTCTTCATTCTTTTCCACCAGCCAAATTCGTCTTCCTTCAACCCGAGAAGTTCTGTAATAGTGTTAGGGGTTTACGCTCCTCTCTCCCAGTTAACATCCTTTTTCGAGCTTTATAGCTGCCAAAAAGGATGTAAGTGGGAGATGGGATCCAGAATTCCTTTTATGCTTTAATCCTTCAGAAAGGATGTTAACTGGGAGAATAGCAGTCTTCGGGCGTGGAGAAAGGGGTAGAGGCCGTCTACTCCCGGAGCGGGCCGAGCACCTCATCGTCCAGCTTTCGCAGGGGGAAGTGATTACTTTCCCCCTTGAGGGAAAGTCGTGGTGTCCGATTGGGGGGACTACTGGCCAACTGGTCTTGCCCCTGCCCTAATTGGGGGGACTACTGGCAAGCCGGGCGGGCCTTATTTTCAATTTCAGCTCTTTATCTAAGTCGTAGTACTTTCTAGTACAAGACTCGTACCTTGTTTTTACTTTCGGCATTATACTCGGTTTTATTAAAAAATTTAAATGGCTCGAACTCGGCCTTTAGATCAAGATTTTGTTCTTCTTACTGCTCGTATTTGATTTCGCTTAAATAATTTCAAAGGCCGGAACTCGGCCTTAAACAATTTAATAGGCTCGAACTCGGCCTTAAAAATCTAATTGGCTCGAACTCGGCCTTCGGGCTCAAACTTGGCCTTAAGAATTTAATGGCTCGTACTCGGCCTTCAGGCTCAAACTTGGCCTTAAAAATTTAATAGGCTCGAACTCGGCCTTCAGGCTCAAACTTGGCCTTAAAAATTTAATAGGCTTGAACTCGGCCTTCAGGCTCAAACTTGGCCTTAAAAATTTAATAGGCTCGAACTCGGCCCTTAGGCTCAAACTTGGCCTTAAACAATTTAATAGGCTCGAACTCGGCCTTTAGGCTCAAACTTGGCCTTAAAAATTTAATAGGATCGAACTCGGCCTTCAGGCTCAAACTTGGCCTTAAAAATTTAATATTCGCGGAATAAATACATCGGCAAATTAAGAAAATATAACAATGTCCATAATAATTTTTTTTATTGGATAAAAAGGAAGTCTGCGGTGTGCCTTGTTAAAACCTTCTCGGTCAAAACCCTTTTTGGGACAAAATACCGAGGTAGGAAAAAGAGTACATCACCTGACTATACACATCAACTATAATAAAATTTTAAATGAGAAGCATTCCAAGTTCTCGGGATAGGCTTCCCTGACAATTCTTCTAACCTATATGCTCTGTTTCCCAAGTTTTCTACCACTCGGAATGGCCCTCCCTAGTTTGCCGCTAGTTTGCCTTCAGTATGATCCCTCCTTGCTTCTCCTTTCATTCTCAACACCAAGTCCCCACGCAAGAAACTCCTCGGTTTCAGTTTTGAATTATACCTCCGACTAGCTCTTTGTTTGCAGGCTTCCTCCCTGATTTTAGCCTCCTCCCTGATTTCCTCCACCAAGTCAAGTTCGACCCTTAAGTTGCTTTCATTCTCATTCTGCTCATGTTACAATCGTCGGAAAGACGGCTCACCAACCTCAACTGGGATCATGGCGTCTGTTCCATATGTCAGCCTGAAGGGTGTTTCTTGAGTAGTGGATTGAGGCGTGCAGTGGTAGGCCCAGAGGATACTCGGCAACTCTTCTGCCCAAGCTCCTTTGGATTTTCCCACTCTCTTCTTCAGTTCGCCGAAAATGACCTTGTTGGCCGCCTCAGCTTGCCCATTGGTCTAGGGATGTTCGACCGATGTGACGTGGTGTTTAACACCGAGGTTGACATAGAATTCTCGCAATGTCTTATCTATAAACTGTCTTTCGTTATCTGTGACGATTGCAAAGGGAATTACATGCCTACAGATGAGGCTTTTCCACACGAACTTTTGTACCTTCTCGGCGGTAATTTTTGCCAAAGGCTCTGCTTCAATCCATTTTGTGAAGTAGTCCACTGCTACTAGGAGAAATTTGACTTGACCTTTGGCTACAGGGAATGGCCCGAGTATATCCATTCCCCAAATAGCAAAGGGCCAAGGCGAGTTTAATGTGTGAAGTCCTTCGGGTGGGGTACGACTTACATTGGAAAATCTTTGGAACTCATCACATTGCTTCGTCCACTCGATGCAATCTGCTCGGATGGTAGGCCAATAGTACCCTGCTCGGACTACCTTGGAGGCCATTGATCTGCTCTCGCAGTGAAAACCACAGATTCCTCTGTGAACTTCTTCCATGACATATTTTGACTGTGCCTTTGTCAGACATTTTAACAACGGTACTGAGAATCCCCGTTTATACAATTCTCCGGAAACGATAGCAAAGTGACTTGCTCTGAGCCTGATCTTCCTGGCCTCAGCGTGATCTGGGGGCAGAGTTTCTGAGGATAAATACTCCCATATGGGTGTCATCCATTATCGGTCAACCGGCTCGTTGGCCATCACCTCCCCAAACGTGATACTCGGTTCATTGAGGGTTTCTTGAATAATTGTTCTATGCTGGCCTGGCTTCTTCGTACTGGCCAATTTGGACAGCAGATCGGACCGAGTATTTTCTTCTCTGGGAATGTGCTCAATAGCGAATTTCTCAAAGCTGGAAATTAATTGATTGACTTTACATAAATACCGGGTAAGCTGAGGCTCTTTCACTTGGTACCCCCCAGAGATTTGCCCTGTGACTAGCTGTGAATCACTTCGG
This sequence comes from Sophora flavescens, assembly GCA_030762895.1. Classification (NCBI taxonomy): domain Eukaryota; kingdom Viridiplantae; phylum Streptophyta; class Magnoliopsida; order Fabales; family Fabaceae; genus Sophora; species Sophora flavescens. The sequence continues at coordinate 63,695,293 of CM061065.1, forward strand.
CATCTAACAGCTTTTGCCCTCATTTCCTTTGCCAGCATTAACCCTGCTATCAAGGCTTCATATTCGGCTTGGTTGTTTGAGGTTTTGAACGCAAATTTTAGTGACTGCTCCAGGATCAGCTCTCTCGGGCCTTCCAGTATCACCCCAGCTCCACTGCCTCTGACATTCGAGGATCCATCCACATACAAATTCCACCATATATCCTCGGTTATCGGCCGCGGATTGAGCTCGGCTACGAAGTCGGAGAGACATTGAGCTTTCAAAGGACCTCTCAACTCGTATTTTAGGCCAAACTCGGATAACCCCACTGACCAAGCAATCATACGGCCTGCCAACTCGGGCTTTTTGAGAATTTGCTTAATCGGGTGATCAATTTTGACAATCACCTGGTGACTTTGGAAATACGGACGCAATCGCCGAGCTGCAGTTACCAGGGTCAAAACCAGCTTTTCTATGACCTGATACCGGGTTTCGGCATCATGAAGGACCCTGCTGATGAAGTACACCAGCATTTGAACTTTCTCTACCTCTTGCACAATGACCGCACTGATGGCGTACTCGGTGACTGACAGGTATAAGTATAACTCTTTCCCTGGGATAGGTCGAGTTAATATTGGAGGTGAAGACAAAAAGGCCTTGAAATCGACGAAGGCCTTCTCGCATTCCTCGGTCCACGCGAAGGTTTGAGGTCTCTTCAATAATCTAAAGAAAGGCCGAGCTTTCTCTGCAGACCTGGGGAGAAACCGAAATAATGATGCCAGTCGCCCTGCAAGTCGTTGCACTTCTTTAATATTTTGTGGCTTCGCATCTCAATCACAGCTCGGCATTTATCAGGATTGGCCTCGATTCCCCGGTGTGTCAACATAAAACCGAGGAACTTTCCACCCTGAACGCCGAAAACACACTTTTTCGGATTCAACCTCATATTATACTTTCTCAGCTGCTGAAAAATTTCCTCCAAATCTTTCGGGTGGTTGTTGTGGTCATCAGATTTCACGACCATATCATCCACATAAACCTCCATAGTTCTGTCGATCTGTTTTTCGAACACCCTGTCCATGAGCCTTTGGTAGGTAGCCCCAGCATTTTTCAATCCGAATGGCATTACCCGGTAACAATAATTCGAGCCTTCAGTTATGAAAGCTGTTTTCTCCTCATCTGGGGGATACATTCGGATCTGGTTGTACCCCGAGTATGCATCCAAGAAGCTCAAAATTCTGTACCCGGAGGCACCATCCACCAACCTATCAATACTCGGTAAAGGATAAGAATCCTTCGGGCAAGCTTTATTTAAGTCTGTATAATCAGTGCACATGCGCCACTTACCATTTGCTTTTTTGACCATAACCACGTTGGCCAGCCAAGTAGTGTATTCTACTTCTCGAATAAAGTTGGCTTTGACCAACTTCGCTGTTTCCTCTTCCACCACCTTTCTCCTCTCCTCACCAAGTCTCCTTTTCCTTTGGGCTACTGGTTTTGCCTCAGGACAGATTGCCAGTTTGTGGCATAAGAAATCGGGATCAATCCCCGGCATGTCTGACGTGGTCCAGGCGAATAAATCAGCGTTGCTGCGAAGCACTTCCTTTATTTTCTTTTTTAAATTCGGCTCAAGTTGACCGTCGAGCTTGGTGCACTGATCGAGCTGTGAACCGAGCTGGAACTTTTCTAACTCCTCAATGGGTTGTGGCCGCTGTTCCTGCATGTCCATTCTCGGGTCTAGTTCAACAGAGTTAACAGAATTCACAGACTTGTCTTTTCCCCTGTCTAGTGTCTCTGCAGGTGTAGATTTGAGTTTGCTTACACACAAACTATCAGCATAGCACTGTCTGGCCATTTTCTGATCAGCCCAGACAGCAACTATGTCTCCCGAGTTGGAAGGGAACTTCATTGTGAGGTGGGGAGTAGAGACCACAGCTCCTAACTCGTTCAAAGATGGTCTTCCGATCAGGATATTGTACGATGTTACTGCATTAACCAACACGTACCTGACCATGATAGTCTTGAACGCTTTGCCGTCCCCAAAAGTAGTTAGGAGGTCGATGTATCCTCGGGTATCCACCTATTCCCCAGCAAAGCCGATGAGCTTACTGTCGTATGGCTGAATAGATTTTTCTGGGATCCCGAGCTTCTGAAATGTTGAATAATATAAAATGTCAGCCGAGCTCCCCTGGTCGACAAGAGTTCTTTTGACCGAGAAGTTGGCCAATTGTACTGTGATTACCATAGGGTCGTCCTGATTAGGATCCACCCCCAAGAAGTCTTCGTCAGAAAAGATAATCGGTGGGGAAACCCTCGGGGGTTTACCAGATATCGAGTTAACAGCCCGAATAGCCCGCAGGTGTTTTCTCCGAGCTGAACTTGTCGTGCCTCCCCCTGCAAATCCACCTGAAATAGTGTTTATCACACCTCGGACAACATTATCCTCCTCTCGCCTTTCATTCTGGACTTCCCTGGCTTCTGTTTTTTCATTATTTTGTCGACCATCGCCCCTTCTCGGGCTTTGGCCACCTCCTCTTCTTCTACTTCTGCCACGTCCCTCACCACTGCTGTGATTTCTCCGAACAAAATTATTGAGATGGCCAGCTTGCACCAACTCTTCAATCTTATCCCGCAGGACCCAGCACTCCTCGGTGGTATGCCCGTAGTTACGATGGTATCGACAATGCTTCTGTCGATCAGCATTCTGGGGCGTGTGGCCACGGTTGGGGAGCTTCAAAAGTTCTGCATTGTAGGCTTCCTCAAACACCCGAGCTCGGTTGGTGTTAAGGGGGGTATAGTGCTCATACTTCGGTCCCCTGTGCAAATGCTCGGATGTGCTTTTGAATTTCTACTTATCTCCTCCAGCCCTCCTCTTCTCTCTCCCTTCTCGTCTATCTGAATCATCAGTTCTGTCTCTTTTTTTAGACTCCTCAATCTCCTCCATATTAATGAATCCAGCAGCTTTTCTCCTCAACTCATCCATACTGGTTGGTGGCTTCCGTGCTAAGTGTCTGGCGAAAGGGCCAGGCCGTAACCCGGTCAAGATAGTGTGTAGTGCAACATCGGCACTGAGATTCCGGATGAGGACAGTCTCCTTGCTGAATCTGGCCATGAAATCACGCAGAGACTCGTTCTTTTCTTGCTTAAAGTTTACCAACGAGGCCGAGGTTTTTTGATGAGCTCGGCTCGTAGCAAACTGAGCATTGAACTTAGTCATGAATGTGTCAAAGGAGTCAACTGACGCTGGCGGTAGCTGGGTATACCAGCTCAACGCAGCATCTTTCAGAGTAGTTGGAAAGACTTTACACATGACAGCATCATCGTCGGTAAAGAGGTACATTTGAGTAGTGAAAGCATCTAAGTGACGCTCCGGGTCCGAGGTGCCATCATACCTGTCAATGTTTATGGGTTTGTAGTTGGCTGGAAGAGGAACCCCCATGATGGCATCGGTGAAGGGATGTCTCGGCCTCCGCACGTCGGCCCTTTCATTAGGCCTATTTGCCTGAAGTGAAAGTTCAGGGGCCTACCTAGGAAATTCCCCCTCGTCTGCTCGGTCAACATGATGAGAAACCCGGGGTTGTTGGCCTCCCTCTCTGCGCGTGTTTCTGGATCCTTCGTTCTCGGCTGTCCGGCGCTCTCTCTCATGAGGAGAAGAGGCGGACCTTTCTCTGCTTTGTTCTCGTTCCCGACGACTGTTCTGCCGCCGAAACTCCTCATTCTCCCTTCTCAGCATGGCCACTTGTGCGAGGAGTTCTTGAATAATTGGATTGTCGGTTGTCATGGCTGGGTTTATGGATCGTTCCCCATTGTCCCCATTGTTGGCATTCTCTGGCTCCTCTCTCCTGCAGTTCCCGCTCCTTGTTCTCACCATTGTTTGTGGTATGGGAAAGTTTTGCTTCGATTCCCACAGACGGTGCCAAATGTTCCGTCCAAATATCTCAGGTGGGAGATACTCGGCCGGAGAAGGTCTTGTGGGAGTGTTTTGGAATTAGCTTGACAGAATCGGAATTATGCTCCGTATCCAAATGGGAATCAAAGCAAACGTAGTTCTAAGTGAGGGGGTTGGACCCCTATTTATAGAGATGTTTTAGTGTAACAGTTTGGGTAGAACTGTTATTGAGATCCTATTTGTTAGGATCGGATTGTTATTGCCGTTAGACAATGATAAAGATAAGGCTCCAAGTTATACGGAGAAATATTTGGACCAACGAGATATTCGGCCTAGTCAGTTGTGGCTGGATAGCTCGGGGCCGAGATATCTTCATCCGCGGTCTGCTGTGGAATAGGCCCGAGTAGTTATCCTCGGGTGTCAAGTGTATTAATAGGTCCTCGGCTTTATAGGAATTCGGGTCATGGCCCACTTACAAGAATGAGCTCGGCCGTACTGACAATCATCGGCCTTATATCTTCGGCCAGCACATATAGTATTTAAATTATTTCTTCCAACCAATTCAACCACCAGTCACTGAACACTTATAAACTCCCCACATTGTTTTCAACTCTACTTCTAACCCCCTTATATATCTCGGCATCTTAGCTTCTTTCTTCCTTCTATACCTTCACACTTCTCCTCCCTTCTACTTTTAATACACATCTTATTTTCCTCCCTCAATCTTACTTCTCTCATTCTTCTTCCTGTAAGTTCCTCCGAGAATTATATTTCATCCATCCGTATATGTTCTCTACATCTCCTCTATCTTACCGTCAATACACATTTCCTTTTCCTCCCCTAATCTTACTCCTCTACGACTTGTTTCCATACCTTCCTCCGAGGATTATATTTCTTTATCCATATTATGTTTTCTACTTCTCTTCCATCTTACCTACAACACACATCTCCTACCACTCCCACAATCTTACTCCTCTACTTCTTCTTTTCATACCTTCCTCCGAGGATTATATTTCATCATCCATTTTTGTTTTCTACTTCTCTTCTATCTTACCTTCAACACACATCTCCTACCACTACCACAATCTTACTCCTCTCCTTCTATTTCCCATCCTTAGCTTCCTTCGAGAAATATATTTCACACATTCATATCTGTTTTTCTTTACATTTCGGCTATAGTGGCCTCCAACCATCCTCCACTTTCATGTTGCCAGCTGATAAACTGTCGTTTTGTATAATTTATTATTAGGAAAATAGGTGTAATTTATTGTTTATTTGGAAGTTAATGTGGATACTCACCCGACATCCTATGATTATTGTAGGATATATCAACATGGTAGTAAATCATTAGATTTGGAGAAAAATGAATAATTCTAGAAGATTTGTGAAGAAAAAGATGTGTTTTTTAAGATACCAGAGGAGCGGAAGATATCAACAATGAAGAAGGAGCTTAAATGGTGCATGGTGTTATTATATATATATATATATATATATATATATATATATATATATATATATATATATATATATATATATATATATATATATATATATATATAAAATATGCAAGATCCAGCAAAGAGAACAGAATGTGCTGCAAGGAGAAATTGAATTTAATCCCAAATCAACATGGTTCCCGCGTAATGGCAATGAAGATGAGACAGAGAAATTGGCTTTGGCAAATTAGTATTGACATGAAGTACAGTGGCCCAAGTCTAATGAATTTGAAAAGTCAAATGACATTGATAATTGATAGAAAATGCACCTTGGCCCACGTGAAGAATGGCTTCAACTGAGAGAGCTTCAACAAAAATTATCAAGAAAGCTACGTAGGGTCCACAATTCAATTGCAAATTAAATTAGAAGATTGGAATTGAGATAAAAGATTGAAATTGATAAGAAGATAAATAATGTGTTGTGCCTTTTAGCTGAAATGGATCAGATGAGATTTAATCCAAGTTTATCTGCTAACCAATTTATCATATAGAGAATTTTAATTGGAGAAAAAAAAAAGACTTGCACATAAAATAAAAAGTAGCTGATGGCAGAGAGAAGAATAGTGTCGTCAAGTAAAGGACCGTCTCCCAGTTGATTCGAAGACTGTTTTGCATCAAAACGGTGTTCGGGTTTTAGTTTCGTAATTCTCTCTTATGGATTGTTACATGTTTATGATTTGTATGGTGATCTTTATGACTATGCTTAGCTAATTTCATTCATAGGGTAATAATGGATCTTATGTTTTGATATCTTTGATGTTTTCCCAATTTTAATATGATTTAGTATTTCATTAAATTGATTGGTTTAATCCTTGCGTTTGAAATTATAGAAGGTTTGATTGTCCTTTACCAAGTTAATTAATTGACTGGTGACTGTACCACAATTAGTTAACTGAACTCTAGGACTAACCAGATTTGGGGTTGCGTGGACCAAATGCATTCCCTTGTTTTCAATCAGTTATTGATTTAACTGCCTACCTTGCATGACCATTGGGGGTAACTGATTAGGAGAAAGAATATTAATATTGCATGACCAATGGGTATTAATAGCTTTAGAGTGAGTGATTGACAATCAATAAGAAATACATATCATTGAGGAATTAGGTAATATCATAGGTAGTGACATAAGTGAAACCAGGCACCCTAGGCTTTCCATAACTGAACCTTTGCTTGCCGTTCTTTGCTTTTCTTGGTTTTCACAATCTTGTTGTTTTTATTTCTTTGTTTTCAACCAATTTGATTGTCTAAATAACATATGGAAGTAATTAATCTAATACTTGTCAACAATCTCTTTGGGTTCGATACTTGAAGTCCCAAATACTCCTATATTACTTTTACGATATGGAGCACTTGCCCTTAAGTGTAGTTTTAGCTCAACAAGTTTTTGGTGCCATTGCTAGGGTTTGTTTTTGACAATATTAAGGAGATTAAATCCTAGTTAATTTAGACATTTTTTTTAAAATTTTCTTTATTTGTTTATTCTAACACTTTCCTAAGAGTCTATTTGCAGTTGATCATTAGTGAGAGGGGAATTCTTGAAGATTATCTCATACCTACTATGGAGCCAGCACACAATCCTTGGATTGAATATGAGAGCCACTCCAACCATGGCCAATATGATTCTTATTGGGATAATGTCTATGAGCTACCTTACTTGTAAAATCAGTGGCTAGAACTACAGGAGCAAGAGCGAGACCTTGAGGAGACCTTGGCTAAATTCATGGAGCGGACGGATGACTGATTCATGGCTTCGGAGACTCAAATCTCTACCCTTGTTAATTTCTATATCAACAAGTCCAAGAATCACTACCCACTTAAGCTGAGCCAAATCTAGAGGTAGATGTTCAAGTTATCACTTTCAGGAGTGGTAAATAGTTGAATTAAGAGTTCAAGCATGAGGCGCAAGTGTCCATAGAGAGGGATGAAGCTCTCATTGATGGGAGCATTTATAAGGAAAATAAGAAAGACCTTGTAGTTCTGGACCTGGAGAAAAAGGAGGAAGTCCCAAATTTTTTGGAGTAGACTCTCTTAGCCATTGGTGATGTTGTAATTAAGGTTCACGAGCGAAAGGTAACTTTATGATGTGGTAAGGAAGAAGACGTTTTAAAGGTTTTAAATTCTCCCAAATACCCTTCTCCTATTGTTTCTTCCATTTTATTAACGATGTGGTTGTTTCTAACAATTTTGGTGATCAAAGGATGCAGGACCCTATGGAAAAAATTCTTACTTTGCAGGATCCTAGTATATTGATGGGTGGTGAGGAAGCAAAAATTACATCATCTTTTGAAGTCCATCCACCACATGGGAAACGGAAAAACCATTTGAACCTCATGGTTAGAAATTGATAAGGGGCAATGCCTTAAAGAAAAAATTTGCACTTGGAGAGCCCCCTGATTGATCACTTTTAGGGTACCGTCAGGCTAAAGACGTTAAACAAGCGCTTCACAGGAGGCAACCTGTGTTTCTAAACCTTTTTATTCATTTTATTTTATTTTATTTTGTTATCTTAGGACTTAAGTGTAGGTGGGGAGGATTTAATTTTATTTTCTTAAATTGTGTTTATTCCTCTTAGTTTTTATTTTTAAAAAAATTAAAATAAAATTAATTTAAAAAATTGAGGGAGACATAGTTGTCTCTACTAAAGACACGCCTGTGTCTCATTTTCGCTTACGGACCAAATCATGAGACACACCTGTGTCTAACTTTCATATGTGCTGGCCTCTCAAAGAGACACAGCTGTGTCTCTGAATGATACGGTTGTGTCTCATTTCCGTGAACGTTAAGTTTTCAGTTCTCACTTTGGGAATCACCGCCGCGCGCCGCCATTTCCTGCTCCGTTCATCCCAATTCAGTCACGCGCCGCCCCTGGTTCGTTTCGTCTCCACCACGCACGAATCTCTTCCTTGCGTTCTGCCCAGTCCGTTTGAGACCCACCGCCGCACTCACCACCCTCTAGTCTTCACCACCGCGGGTCAGACAGCGGATTCTCCCTTGTTCACGCACGCATCACCATCTCCGTCCTGCGTTGTTCTCTGTTGCTTGCCGTTCGAACCGAGTTTTCCGATTTGGGCTTAGGGACACCTTGGGGTTAAGGTTATTTCCGTTATCCTGTGTTCATTCCTACGCAAGGTATGATCCTCTAGATTAGTCTTTCTCTAGCATTCATTCCCTCTTTCCATACTGTATGTTGTCTTGACCATGGTTTATGATTTGGGGGTGGGGTGAAATTGCTTGTTATCACTGCTATGATGTTCTTGATTTGGAAGTTGTCCGGGGGTTGTAGAAAATGCTGATATTCTATGTTTCTTGGTGAATTTCTAAGATTTTTCCAAGTGGTGGGATGTGTTTGTTGTGGTGAGATATTATGTATGTTGCACAGACAGATCTATTTCTTCTGCTTCTCCATTGCAGTGTTATTGTGAGCATTAGTAGGTTGCATGTTCTTTTGCTATTATAATTTCTCATTGATACCTGTTATTCTATATATTGCACTTGAACTTTCCTGATTACTATGATTGTGCTACCATATACATAATTATCTGGTATTAAACCTCCATAGTGTTTTAGTTTTGGGGGTTTTAGGGGTTGCAACTTTGAATGCTATTATTTACATTTTGATTCCATTGGATTACTGCTGGATGCATGTCTCTTGATGATTTTGTTGTTTTGGTGCTCTTGTTTTTTATTCGGTTATGGTCTGAGATATGATATGGATTATTGCTTGGTTCTTTGGACTGATATGGCAATTTTTCTTTTCAGGAACCATGGGTCTTAAGCGTCAGCGCCCTACAGACAGGGCTAGTACTTCTCGAGTTACTCCTCCTAATGCCTCTGTTGCACATACTCCGGTATTTGAATCTTCTATGCATCAGTAGCGCTTTGAACTATTTCAAAAGCACCAGCTTGTCCCGACCAAATATCTTGATGCTCAGACCATGGATGACTTTGGTGTCCGTACGCACATCCAGGGTATTTACCAGCGGATGGATTCGCAGGACCAGCAGCTGGCGACTATGATCCAGATGGTGCAGCGTCATTTTGGCCCTCCTCCACAGTGATTTTATTTTATTCATTTTTGCACACAAGCAGCTATGCTATTGTATAAAAAATTGAATATTCAGTCATGAAAACTATTACTAGGAAGTTATTTGTCTCTATGTCTTTCTTTCTAGCTTAGTTAATTTTCTCTATTCCTTACTTGTGCTTTTAATTATTTTCATTGGGGACAATGATAGATTCTAAGTGTGGGGAGGGGAAATTACTTGCTCTTTTATTCCTATGCATTGGGGACAATGCTAGATTTTAAGTGTGGGGAGGGGAAATTCAATTTTTCCTTACTAGGTGCACATAGTTTCACTTGATTTATCTGTCATATGCACTTAGTTGACTGTGATGATTGCATTATGTTTTTGGGTGATGATTATGTGCCACAATTTTATAGAAAAGTTAGAAACCATATCATTAGGGGACCTAATTAAAATTTTTTTTTGATTGCTTTGACAGACTTATAACTAAAATTGAATTGAGATTATCATTTGAAAGCTAAAAATTAGCATGAGGTTCCTTGTTTGATTGCTTTTCATTGAATTGAGCTACTAAATGAGACTTGAACCATTATAGGGGTATTTTCTAAATCATGTATATTCACCCCTCTCTTTGTTTGTGTGATGTTCCCCAAGTTTGTACATTCTAGAACTTGTTTTGTGACCATTTCAAGGCGAATTTGATTTGCATGCATGTTGTAATATGATTGAGGCAATTTAAGGTATTTTTCTGGCTTTCAGATATGTTATTTTGCCATGTCCCATTAGTTGCCCATTTTGAGCCTCAAGTAAAAATTATTTTTCCTTGGTACCCAAGTATAAATTCAAAATTGTTTGGCGGTAACCTCTTGGAAACATAAACAGAGCAATTAGATTTGGAAAATAATCATGAGAAATTGTTTATTTATGGCTGCCAAATTATTGTTGGGAATTCCTCTCTTTTTGATGTGAAAAGACAAAAAATTAGAAAGAGAGAGAAACGAAAATGTGTGTGAATTGAATTGAAAAAAAAAAGAGAAAGAAAGAAAGAAGAAAAGAAAAGAAAAATATTGTAAATTGGGGAATTCGTTAGGATGGATAAATGATGTTATTCTGTAATTCATATCTAATGCTCCATTTATGCTTTAAGGGTTGTTCGCTTAATTCTTGATTTCTTTTAGCCCATTTGCATATCCATTTTCTTTCTTTTTCCTACCTGACATCATTTCTCATGGCCACGTTACAACCCATGAAAGGCCACTTGATTCTGGATGCATGCAAACTGTATAGTGGAGATTTGGTCTATAAACAAGCTTATGGTAATGTGCTTCCTTTCGAGAACTTGAGTGATAATTGTCTTTACCCTTATACACTTTGAGAGTTGTGAGAAGAGTTACCCGCTTTTTCATTGAGAAGTTTGATTTAAGGGAACCTAAGGCTCTAATTATTTGTTCCCATAAAAAAATTTTGAGGTTAATTTATCTGTCATTGCTTGTTGAAGATTTAGCGTCCCTTGATGGTTGGTTCTTTGATTTTCTCAGGTTTCTTTTAGGCCAGGATTATTACTTGAGGACAAGCAATCCTTAAGTGTGGGGAGGTTGATAAACTGCCATTTGGCATACTTTATTGTTAGGAAAATAGGTGTAATTTATTGTTTATTTGGAAGTTAATATGGATACTCACCCAATTTCCTATGATTACTGTAGGATATATCAACATGGCAGTAAATCAATAAATTTGGAGAAAAATGAATAATTCTGGAAGATTTGTGAAGGAAAAGATGTGTTTATGAAGATACCATAAGAGCATGGAAGATATCAACAATGAAGAAAGAGCTTAAATGGTGCATGGTGTTTATATATATATATATATATATATATATGCATGACCCGGCAAAGAGAACAAAATGTACTGCAATGAGAAATTGAATTTAATCCCAAATCAACATGGTTCCCGCGTAATGGCAATGAAGATGAGACAAAGTAATTGGCTTTGGCAAATTAGTATTGATGGGAAGTACAGTGGCCCAAGTCTAATGAATTTGAAAAGTCAAATGACATTGATAATTGATAGAAAATGCACCTTGGCCCACGTGAAGAATGGCTTCAACTGAGAGAGCTTCAACAAAAATTATCAAGAAAGCTACGTAGGGTCCACAATTCAATTGAAAATTAAATTAGAAGATTTCAATTGAGATAAAAGATTGCAATTGATAAGAAGATAAATAGTGTGTTGTGCCTTTTAGCTGAAATGGATCAGATGAGATTTCATCCAAGTTTATCTCCTAACCAATTTATCATGTATAGAATTTTAATTGGAGAAAAAAAAAAGAAGACTTGCACATAACATAAAAAGCAGCTGATCGCATAGAGACGAATACAGCCGTCAAGTGAAGGACCGTCTTCCAGTTGATTTGAAGACTCTTTTGCATCAAAACGGTGTTCAGGTTTTAGTTTCATAATTCTCTCTTATGGATTGTTACATGTTTGTGATTTGTATAGTGATTTTTATGACTATGCTTAGCTAATTTCATTCATAGGATAATGGTGGATCTTATGTTTTGATACCTTTGATGTTTTCCCAATTTTAATATGATTTAATATTTCGTTAAATTGATTGGTTTAATCCTTGTGTTTGAAATTCTAGAAGTTTTGATGTCCTTTACCTAGTTAATTGATTGACTAGCGACCGTACCACAATTAGTTAACGGAACTCTAAGATTAACCGGATTTGGGGTTGCGTGGACCAAACACATTCCTTGTTTTCAATCTGTTATTGATTTAACAAATTTGTCAATTCTTTATGTTTCTTTTAATTGCTTACCTTGCATGACCACTGGGGGTAACTGATTAGGAGAAAGAATATTAATATTGCATGACCATTGGGTGTTAATAGCTTTAGAGTGAGTGATTGACAATCAATAAGAAATACATATCATTGAGGAATTGGGTAATATCATAGGTAGTGACATAAGTGAAACCAGGCACCCTAGGCTTTCCATAACTAAACCTTTGCTTGCCGGTCTTTGCTTTTCTTGGTTTTCACAATCTTGTTATTTTTACTTCTTTGGTTTCAACCAATTCGATTGTCTAAATAACATAAGGAAGTAATTAATCTAGTACTTGTCAGTGTTGGTGTAAGCCCTAGAGGCCAGTGTATTTCTTTAGACTTACATTTGTATCTTGCTATTATATATATATGATATGAGGCATTCCAGTTTATTGTGTTACTTGTTTAAACATAATAAAGTCCTTAGAATAGAAATTTATGTTTAATAGAATATCAAGTATATGACTTGATTGTGAGACACTATTGAACAATGAAATCCTATTCTTAAATATCCGTAGTCAAGTATTTTATTAATAAGGACAATAATAATACATTGAGACTATTATGTGTGCAGGCTGATGGCCATATCTCACGGGTCATGGATATGAGATATCAAGTCGCCACATAGGTACACATTAGAGTAATGATGTACTGGATTGACCCACCATGAGAACACTACATGGAGCGTTATGTGAGTGTCATAAGTAGTTCTCATAGTGACAATGGTGTATGCAGTCCTTCGACCTGAAATCACTACGATCCCTACATGAGGAGTCGTGTGCTTTAATATCGTCAAACGTCATCTGTAATAGGATGATTATAAAGACGGTCATTGGGCATACCACGAGCCATGCAGAGGGATGTGAGTGACCTAGATGGAATTTGTCCCTCCTACATAACAGGAGTAATATTCATGGGCCCCCGATAGAGTGAGATCTAGAAATGCATGGTCGTGCTGAAATGAGTCAATATGAGATATCAACATCATTTGTTGTTAAGTCTACTCGGGTATCAGGGAACATGATATTGAACCATACAAGGGTGACACATTCTATGTCTTGTGTTCAATATAGATATATGGACAAAGGGATAATAGTGCACATGAATATTTGTCACAGAAAGGTTTCGTCAAATCACTGACTTTCTCACTACTTAGGTAGCAGTGATGTATTGCTAGATTCCGCTCACTGTTTGTAATATTAAATGGGATTTAATATTACTACTAACGTTTTGGGAACCTATAGGGTCACACACATAAGAGCGGATTAAAAGAAGCATTAAAAGGAGAGTTGGACTTTCCTATTGGGCCTAGCACATAGTACATGGGCTTAGGTCAAATGCTGCTCACTAACTCACTTAAGGAGGCGCTACTATAAGTAGACCACTTAAGTTGTTGTGCCCACACATTTTTCAACCTAGCCGCACATAGAGAGTAAGTGTGAACAGCAAGTCTCGGTTTTGAAGCTAGCACTGTGAGACGGAGACGCTTCGGGTTCGTGACGTTGGACGTTCACGGAATCTGCTCGTGTGGATACCTTAGAGACATCGTTCGTGCGGTGTTCGTGATAGACGAATTCTGATCAACAGCCATCGCTTCAAGAGGTAAATCTTCTAATCATGAATCATGACCATTCGCAAGGATCCTTTGATGGGAATTTTTCCGCTGCGTTTCTTTTTGTTTTATACGCAAATTCCCAATAGTGGTATCAGAGCCGCTTACGAAACCATGATTCTGTTACGTGGTTTACCTGTTATGTATGATAACATGTTAATAATGTGAATCATTTTTCTGAAAATAGTTTTCTGAAAATCGTTTGCATCCGTTTTGCGAAACCTTGTTTCTGTAATTTTCGTATGTATATGATATATGCGTCTATTGCATGTTTGTGTATGTATGCGATATGTACATTGGTTCTGAATCCTTATTATGTTCTGCGATGGCGTCAAATGTTGATGTTAAACATGATTGGTTTCAGTTCTCTGTTGGCGACGTTAAGGGGTTTCAGACATGAAGAGTTCATGTTGTTGCGGCTGAGGTTCCAAGGGTTGAAACCGTAGCCGCCGTTCCTTGCAACGTGAAGTGTTCACCGGGACCCCCGTGCTACCTCTGCGTAGTGTGTTATTTCGAAATTCAAATTTTGAATTTTTTATGTCACCATTTAATAATAACATCAATTACAATAAATGTGATTTATATCAATTACAATAAATGTGATTTGTGGTAACAACAATTGCAATAAATATGATTTATAGTAACATCAATTATAATAAATGTGATTTATTATATATATGTTATGTTTTCAAAATTCAGATTTTGAAATCTCTAATTAATAATAATAATAATAATGATTATGTGTTATTATTGGTTGTTACTATTTATTTGGTGATGTATGGTGAATGGTTATGGCCTTAGTCCTTTTATCTTTTGGTTTATATTTTGAAATACGGCCTGCGTGCCGTGCCTTTCTCTTATATTCCATATGTATATTCCTTTCTCATCTCACTCCCCTCATATGTAAAATGAGGTTTCTGTTTATGTAATGTAATGATGGAGACAAGAAGACGCTATCATCTAGGAGATCATGCTTGGAGAAGCTTGGACGCTCCTAGGTTTCAGTTTAGATTCTCTCATTGGCTTGGGAGAATCAATGCGTTAGGGGCCATAACCATATCACATTTATTTGCCTTATATATGTATGAGATGCATGTATGTATATAGTATGTTAAAAGAGTTTAACTAATATATGTATGAGATGCATGTATGTAAATAATAAGTTAAAGAGTTTAACAAATGATGAGATCAAACTTTAATCAAATCCCTCAAAAGGAAATATTAAGTCACATTTAAAGGTGTTCCAATGCATGGCACTCGTCAAGACTAGGATCGATTAAGTGTGGGTCCGCCAAAGTGGGGTACCTTTATCTATACTAGTAAGACGCGATGGGACAAATGTAATGTTCAACTGCTATCCATTGGGTCTGACTTAACTAAGCCAACTTCAATAGGATTGAAAGGCTTAGAGGCTTATAAGTTGGGCTTTAGTCCATGTGATGGATTTGAATAAGAGTTATTCACCCAACTGTCCAAGAGTTGCATGAGATGCAATCGGAAAGTGTTTCCTACCTATATAACCGAATTTTGGGTGATCAGCCAAAGCTGACTTAAAGCTAGGTGAAATATGGATCTTGGCCCACTAGAAAATCTTCCAACGGGAATTTCCGAATCAATGATGAGGGTCATTGTTTTGAGTAAAATAGTGGGAGGCGTATTTAATTAAAGACCTTATTAAATAACTTCATGGCATGATACTTATATTTTGCATATTTATCTCTCAGAGATTACCATGGCATCAAACACATCAAGTAACCTGTCAATGCGATCCGTCCTTGAGAAGGATAAATTATCCGGAACAAATTTTCTGGACTGGTACAGAAACTTGAGGATTGTCCTCAAACATGAGAAAAAGCTGTATGTTCTTGAGGAGCCTATTCCTGAGGAGCCACCGGCTTCAAGTGCTCCTAGGGCTGACAGGGATGCTTATAAGAAGCATCGGGGATGACGCCTTAGACGTCGGCTGTCTTATGCTTGCTACCATGACCTCTGAGCTGCAAAAGCAACATGAGACCATGGAGGCGTACGATATGATCGTGCACCTCAAGCTGCTCTACCAAGAGCAAGCAAGGCATGAGCGGTTCGAAATTTCTAGAGCCCTTTTCCAGTGTAAATTGGCAGAAGGAAGCCCTGTGAGTCCTCATGTACTCCAGATGATCGGGTACATTGAGAATCTCGAGAGACTGGGTTTTCCTTTAGGCCAAGAGTTGGCCACCGACTTAGTTCTGCAATCGTTGCCTGAGAGCTATAGTCAGTTTGTCATGAACTTTAATATGAATGATCTTGACAAACCTTTGCCAGAATTGTTGAGCATGTTGAGAACTGCTGAACAAAATATTAACAAAGGAAAGGGAAAGGCCATTTTGATGGTCCAGGCTGGAAATAGCAAGAAGCAGCCCAAGAAGCCCAAGAACAAACAAAAGGGCAAGGGCAAGGGCAAGGCCATCAACAAGATCAAGCCCAGTACTTCTGGCTTGAAGCCTGTGGGTGGTGTGGCTAAGGAAGGCAATTGCTTCCACTGTGGTCGGACCGGACATTGGAAGAGGAACTGCCCAAAATACCTGGAAGAAATCAAGAAGAAGAAGGGAAGTGAGACTTCCGCTTCAGGTATGTTTGTTATAGAAGTCAATTTATCTACTTCTGCATCATGGGTATTAGATACTGGATGTGGTTCTCACATTTGTACAAATGTGCAGGATCTAAACAGGAGTAGACCATTGACAAAGGGCGAAGTCGATCTACGAGTCGGAAATGGAGCAAAGGTTGCTGCTTTAGCTGTAGGGACTTATGTATTGACTTTGCCCACTGGGCTTACTATTCAGTTAGAGAACTGTTATTTTGTGCCTGCAATTAGCAGGAATATCATTTCCGTTTCTTGTTTGGACAAGATTGGTTTTTCTTTTATAATAAAGAACAAAAGTTGTTCTATTTACTTGGATGATATTTTCTATGCTAGTGCACACATGAGTAATGGACTTTATGTCCTTGATCTTGAAATGCCAATCTATAACATAAATACTAAGAGGTTCAAACCAAATGAGTTGAACCCGTCTTATCTTTGGCATTGTCATTTAGGCCATATAAATGAGAAGCGCATTTCGAAGCTCCATAAAGATGGACTCTTGGACTCATTTGATTATGAATCATATGAGATATGTGAGTCTTGTTTATTGGGAAAGATGACTAAAGCTCCATTCACCGGCAAAGGTGAAAGAGCCAACGATCTTTTGGGTCTTATACATAGCGATGTATGCGGACCCCTAAACACATTAGCTAGAGGTGGTTTTCAGTACTTCATCACATTTACTGATGATTTCAGTAGATATGGATTTGTGTATCTTATGAAACATAAATCGAAATCCTTTGAAAAGTTCAAGGAATTCAAAAATGAGGTACAAAACCAACTTGGTAAGAATATTAAAACTCTTCGATCAGATCGAGGTGGTGAATATTTGAGCCTAGAGTTTGATGATCATCTGAGAGAGTGTGGAATTTTATCTCAACTCACTCCACATGGAACACCACAATGGATTGGTGTTTCTGAGAGGAGAAATCGAACCTTGTTGGACATGGTTCGGTCTATGATGAGTCATGCAAACCTTCCAAACTCTTTCCGGGGACATGCTCTATTAACAACAGCTTTTACACTTAACTGTGTTCCATCCAAAACGGTAGAAAAGACACCATATGAGATATGGACTGGTAGACGACCCAGCATGTCTTTTATGAAGATTTGGGGTTGTGAAGCATATGTAAAACGTCAAGTTTCTAATAAGCTTGATCCCAAATCTGATAAATGCTTCTTTGTGGGGTATCCCAAAGAAACCAAGGGATATTATTTCTATAATCCTTCCGAAGGCAAAGTGTTTGTCGCACGGACTGGTGTATTCCTAGAAAAGGAGTTTATCTCCATAGGAACCAGTGAGAGGAAGATAGAACTTGAAGAAATTCAAGAATCATAGAGTAGTGACCTACCATTGGTGGAACAGGAGCAACCTTCACAAAATGTTGTGGAGGAACAACCTGCTCCAGTAGCACAAGGCCAGCGTAGGTCTAACAGGATACGTCACCAGCCTGAGAGATATGGATTTCTCATGACTCCACAAGGTGATGTATTGCTCATGGATCAAGATGAGCCTGTGACTTACCAGGAGGCCATCACTGGCCCAGAATCTGAGAAGTGGCTAGAGGCCATGAAATCTGAGATGGATTCCATGTACACCAACCAGGTATGGACCTTGGTAGAGCCACCTGAAGGTGTAAAACCTATAGGGTGCAAGTGGGTTTTCAAAAAGAAAACTGACATGGATGGTAAAGTACATACCTTTAAGGCACGATTGGTGACCAAGGGTTTCAAGCAAATTCACGGTGTCGACTATGATGAGACCTTTTCACCTATTGCGATGCTTAAATCCGTCTGGATCTTACTTGCTATCGCTGCATACCATGATTATGAGATATGGCAGATGGATGTCAAAACTGCCTTCCTTAATGGAAAGCTTCTTGAGGATGTGTACATGACACAACCTGAAGGCTTTGACATTTCGGAGGATACCGGAAAGGTATGTAAATTGCAGCGATCAATCTATGGATTGAAGCAAGCTTCCAGAAGTTGGAACCTTCGTTTTGATGATGCTGTAAGACAGTACGGATTCATCAAAAATGAAGATGAACCTTGTGTCTACAAGAAGGTTAGTGGGAGCATTGTTGTTTTTCTGGTGTTATATGTAGATGACATATTACTCATTGGAAATGACATCCCTACACTACAAAATGTAAAGACATGGTTAGGGAATTGCTTCTCTATGAAATATTTGGGTGAAGCTACCTATGTATTGGGAATCAGGATCTATTGGGATAGATCACTGAAATTTCTTGGCCTAAGTCAGAGTACATACATGGACAAAGTGTTGAGACGCTTTAACATGCATGAATCCAAGAAAGGACTCTTGCCTATGTCACATGGTATATGCCTATCAAAGGCACAATCCCCTTCCACTCAAGAAGAAAGGGATCGCATGAGTAAGATTCCATATGCATCCGCAGTTGGATCTATCATGTATGCCATGTTATGTACTCGACCAGATGTATCGTATGCTTTAAGCATAACGAGCAGTGTACCGATCCCGATCCCGGTGAAAGTCACACTGGTCTCTTGTCAAGAACATCCTTAAGTACTTGAGAAGAACTAAGGATTCGTTCTGGTATATGGAGGCGAGGAAGAGCTTGTTGTAATAGGTTACACCGATGCTAGCTTCCCGCATCGATAAGGATGATTCCAGATCGCAATCTGGTTATGTGTTCTGCTCGAATGGCGGGCCGTGAGCTGGAAGAGTTCAAAGCAGGAGACAGGTTGCCGATTCTACTACGTAGGCTGAGTATATTGCCGCCTCCAATGCAGCAAAGGAGGCTGTTTGGATCAGGAAGTTCATTACTGAGCTTGGTACAGTTCCTAGTATTGTGGACCCCATTGATCTCTATTGTGATAACAATGGGGCCATTGCACATGCTAAGGAACCTAGATCTCATCAGGGATCCAAACATATACTTAGGCGCTTCCATCTCATTCGAGAGATTATCGATAGAAGAGATGTGAAAATATGCAGAGTACCAACGCTTGATAACGTTGCTGACCCACTTACGAAACCTCTTGCTCAACAGAACCATGAAGGTCACACTAGATCGATGGGCATTAGATTTATGCCTCATTGGCTCTAGTGCTAGTGGGAAATTGTTGGTGTAAGCCCTAGAGGCCAGTGTATTTCTTTAGACTTACATTTGTATCTTGCTATTATATATATATGATATAAGGCATTCCAGTTTATTGTGTTACTTGTTTAAACATAATAAAGTCCTTAGAATAGAAATTTCAGTTTAATAGAATATCAAGTATATGACTTGATTGTGAGACACTATTGAACAATGAAATCATATTCTTAAAAATCCGTAGTCAAGTATTTTATTAATAAGGACAATAATAATACATTGAGACTATTATGTGTGCAGGCTGATGGCCATATCTCACGGGTCATGGATATGAGATATCGAGTCGCCACATAGGTACACATTAGAGTAATGCTATACTGGATTGACCCACCATGAGAACACTACATGGAGCGTTATGTGAGTGTCATAAGTAGTTCTCATAGTGACAATGGTGTATGTAGTCCTTCGACCTGAAATCACTACGATCCCTACATGAGGAGTCGTGTGCTTTAATATCGTCAAACGTCATCTGTAATAGGATGATTATAAAGACGGTCATTGGGCATACCACGAGCCATGCAGAGGGATGTGAGTGACCTAGATGGAATTTGTCCCTCCTACATAACAGGAGTAATATCTGTGGGCCCCCTGATAGAGTGGGACTGTAAAATGCATGGTCGTGCTGAAATGAGTCAATATGAGATATCGACCTCATTTGTTGTTAAGTCTACTCGGGTATCAGGGAACATGATATTGAACCATACAAGGGTAACACATTCTATGTCTTGTGTTTAATATAGATATATGGACAAAGGGATAATAGTGCACATGAATATTTGTCACAGAAAGGTTTCGTCAAATCACTGACTTTCTCACTACTTAGGTAGTAGTGATGTATTGCTAGATACCGCTCACTGTTTGTAATATTAAATGGGATTTAATATTACTACTAACGTTTTGGGAACCTATAGGGTCACACACATAAGAGCGGATTAAAAGAAGCATTAAAAGGAGAGATGGACTTTCCTATTGGGCCTAGCGCATAGTACATGGGCTTAGGTCAAATGCTGCTCATTAACTCACTTAAGGAGGCGCTACTATAAGTAGACCACTTAAGTTGTTGTGCCCACACGTTTTTCAACCTAGCCGCACATAGAGAGTAAGTGTGAACAGCAAGTCTCGGTTTTGAAGCTAGCACTGTGAGACGGAGACGCTTCGGGTTCGTGACGTTGGACGTTCACGGAATCTGCTCGTGTGGATACCTTAGAGACATCGTTCGTGCGGTGTTCGTGATAGACGAATTCTGATCAACAGCCATCGCTTCAAGAGGTAAACCTTCTAATCATGAATCATGACCATTCACAAGGATCCTTAGATGGGAATTTTTCTGCTGCGTTTCTTTTTGTTTTATACGCAAATTCCCAACAGTCAGCAATCTCTATGGGTTCGATACTTAGAGTCCCAAATACTCCTATATTACTTTTGCGGCTAAAATACACTTTTGGTCCCTTATCTTATTTTTAGGTTCTGTTTTGGTCCCTCATCTTTAAAAAGTTCTATTTTGGTCCCTCAACTATTTGACGTTATACAAAAATACCCTTTTCCATCAGTTTTGCACTGAAGGCGTTAGGTATCCGCCATCAGTGACCGGAAACCGTTGTCGCCATCGTCGGAACCGCCGCCGCCAGAATCTAGGTTTTATAGAGGGAAAATCTCATTTTCTGTTTCTCTCTTTTCTTCCTTCTCTTCCTCCCTTCCTTCTTCCAACCTAATGTTGATGCTTTTGGATCAGATTCTTCAGCTTTATCTACCAATTCTCTGTTCTTCCCGGATCTTTCAAAGTCCTCTACAAAGGAGCGAACTTCTTGATTGGTAGCAAGATCCAATGGGGTCTTTCCTGCCCTTGTCTTGGCACTAAGCCTGAACCTAAGAATAACACTAGTATATGAAATAGAAACCATAAGTAAAACCAGAACAGCCCCCAATTATTGCAATGGCAGCATGCTCAACCTGACCTATGGTCCTTCACCGGTGCGACGAGGCAGCATGAGCGGGACAGAGGTGGCCGGAACGACGTGCGTGGTGAAGGTTACTGATGAGGCAGCGGCGGATCTAGACCTGCGTCTTGCGAAAGAGACGCTTAGCAGAGGATGGGATTGATGCACGACAGCTCTGGCTCAAGACAACGGTGCTGCTCATGGAGGAGACAATGGTGGAGGGGACCGGACCTGGGTCGAAGAAGGAAGGAGGGGAGAGAAGGAAGTAAGGGAGAGAAAATGGGATTTTCTCTTTCTAAAACCTAGATTCCGGTGGTGGTATTGGCGGTTCCGGTGATGGCGACGACGGTTTTCGGTGACTGATGGCGGATACCTAACGCCGTCAGTGCAAAACAGACGGAAAGGGTGTTTTTGTATAACGTCAAATAGTTGAGGGACCAAAACAAAACCTAAAAATAAGATAAGGGACCAAAAGTGTATTTTAGCCTTACTTTTACGATAGGGTGCACTTTCCCTTAAGTGTAGTTTCAGCACAACACCAACCAATCTTTATTATATTATACTACATAGAAAATAGTATTAAATTGCTAAATGTCATAATTAATTTATAAAAGCCAACTTCAAATTAGAAAGACAAAAAGAAAATGACAAAGCATAACTTAATTCACTAAAAGCAAAGTAAAAACAAGTTGGTGGCCTCATTAAAATCTTCCAAGCCAAAAACCTCTTTCAAGGAAAAAAGAATGGGGTAGGAAAAAGAGTACCACCCAATACATAAGGTTAACTAAAATAAAATTTCAAATAGGAGGCATTCCAAGTTCTCGGAATTACCTTCCCAGATAACTCTTCTAAGTGATAGGTCCCATTTTCCAAATTAATCACTATATGGAAAGGTCCAGCCCAGTTTGCTGCCAACTTCCCTTCAGAGGGATCCTTACGACCACTCCCTTGAAATCTTAACACCAAATCCCCAACTTCGAAATTTCTCGGCTTCAACATGGAATTGTATCTCTTAGCTATTCTCCTTTTACAAACTTCCTCTCTAATTCAGACTTCATCTCAGACCTCCTCTATCAAATCTAGCTCTTCCCCCCTACTTTCTTCATTAAGTTCTATGTGATAATGCTGCCTTATGAGAGAAGGATCCCCCACTTCAACTGGTAGCATAGAAGCCTCTCCATAGGCTAATCAAAAAGGTGTTTCCTTTGTTGTCGATTGGGGGTACAATGATATCTCCACAGTATACTTGGTAACTCTTCAGCCCACATACCTTTGGCTTTCCCTAGCCTCTTCTTCAGCTCTCCGAGAATAAACTTATTGGCTGCTTCTGCCTATCCATTGGTTTGGGGGTGCTCTACTGATGAAAACCTCCGTTTGACCCCAAGATTAGCACAAAACTCGGTGAACACCTTATCCGTAAATTGTTTGCCATTGTCTGAGATTATCGCCACCGGAATCCCTTACCTACATATTATATTATTCCAGACAAATTTTTGTACCTGATTGGCAGTATTCTTGGTCAATGGTTCGACTTCCACCCATTTCGTGAAATAATCTACAGCAACCAATAAAAACATCACCTGCCTATTCGCCATTGGAAATAGACCGAGAATATCAATCCCCCACAAATCGAAAGGCCATGTTGGCAGTATACTATGTAACTCTTCTGGCTTCGTATATGGTATCACAGCATGTCTCTGACACATATCACAATTATGGACCCACTCGAAACAATTAGCCATTAACTTCGACCAATAATATCCTGTTCGGGTGTCCTTCTTTGCTAGCACTCTACCCCTGTTATGCATCCCACATATTCCTCCATGAATCTAAGTCATAATGTATTCCCCCTTTTCCTTCGTCAAACACTTCAATAATGGTCCCGAGAAAGATCTCTTGTACAGCCTTCCCTTCGTGATAGTAAACTAGCTAGCTTGCTGACAAAGTTTCCCAGCTTCCTGAACATCCTCAGGTAAAAAATCTTCGGTTAAATACTTCCAGATTGGGGTCATCCATTCTCGGTCTGCTTCTTCAATTACCTTAACCATCATCTCTTCCTCAATACTCGGCTTCAGCAGTGTTTCCTGTATAATTGTTTTGTGTCCTCTAGGTCTTTTTGTGCTAGCTAGGTTAGACAATAAGTCTGCCCAACTATTCTTCTTTCTTGAAATGTGCTCAATCTCAAACTTTTCAAACTCAAATCAGAGAATTTACCTTACATAAATACCTCGTTAAATGTGGTTCACTAAAGTCCCCAGAACTTGTCGAGTTACCAACTGCGAGTCACTCCTGCATCTGACTGCATTTACCCTTACCTCCTTGGCCAACCTCAACCCCGTAATCATGGCTTCATATTCTACTTCATTGTTAGACACCTTGAAATCAAACCTAAGTGACTGCTCCAACACTATGTCTCCTGGTCCCTCCAGAATTACTCCTGCACCACTTCCCCTTACATTTGATGCTCCATCTACATACAGATTCCACCACTCTGAATCTAAACTCGATTCTGGTGACAACTCAGCCACAAAATCCGAGAGGCATTGCGCCTTTATTGGTCCCCTTTATTCATACTTCAGCCCGAATTCTAACAATTCCACTGACCAAGCGATCATCCTATCTGCTAATTCTGCCTTCCATAGTACCTGCTTGATAAGATGGTTTGTCTTCACAACTATTTGGTGACTTTGAAAATATGGTGTTAGACGCCTTGCAGCCGTGATCAATGAAAATGCCAGTTTTTCAATAACTTGGTATCTTGTCCCCGCATCACGTAACACTCGGCTAATGTAGTACACTGGGAGTTGCTGTTTGTCAATCTCCTGCACCAACACTGCACTAATCGTCATCTCAGTCACTGACAAATATAACAGCAGTTCCTTTCCACCTTACGGCTTGTTCAAAATTGGTGGAGAACCCAAAAAAAAGTTTTGAATTCTTGAAATTCTAATTCACACTCGGTGTTCCACTCAAATTGTTGCAGTTTTTTCAGCAATTTGAATAGAGACTGAACTTTCTCAACAGATTTTGGTAAGAACCGAGCTAATGAAGCTAGTCTCCCTGCCAATCTTTGAACTTCCTTTACACTTGATGGACTCCTTATTTCAATAATAGCTCGGCACTTGTCGGGGTTGACTTCAATTCCTCTATATGTTAACATGAACCCCAAGAACTTAGCACTCCTAATTCCATAATTGTATTTTTCTGGATTAAGCCGCATATTATGCTTCCTTACCTGTCCGAAAATTTCCCTCAAATCATCCACATGTTTAGAATGGTCTTCGGACTTCACCACAATGTCATCCACATAAACCTTCATGTTCCTCCCAATTTGTTTCTCAAATACTTTGTCCATTAGCCTCTGATAGGTAGCTCCAGTGTTCTTCAGCCCGAATGGCATAACTCTGTAACAGTAATTGGCCCTATTTGACATAAAAGCAGTTTTCTCCTAATCTGGCAAGTACATCCAGATTTGGTTATATCTAGAATATGCATCAATGAGACTAAGTATCTGGTATCTTGAAGCCCCATCCACTAGCTAATCTATTAGGTAAAGGGTATGAATCCTTTGGGCAAGCCTTGTTCAAATCTGTGTAATTCGTGCACATACACCACTTCCCGTTTGATTTCTTCACCAATACCACATTTGCCAACCAGGTTGTATACTTGATCTCTCGTATAAACCCTGCTTCCATGACTCGTTTTATTTCTTCCTCTACAACCTTCCTCATTTCCACTCCTATCTTCCTTTTTTTTTTTGGGATACAGGCTTTGCATCATGGCACAACGAAAGCCTGTGAATACGACACTCGGATGTACCCCAGGCATGTCGGCCGTGCTACATACAAACAAATCCGAGTTCTCCAAGACAACCTTCCTGATTGCTTCCTCTGCGTCTTATTCTAATTGTGTGCCAATATGTGTCTTCTATTCCTCCATTTTGCCTATCAGGAACTTCTTCAGATCATCTGCAGCTTGTGGGTGCAACTCCCTCATGTCTTCTCTCAGAAATAATTCCATATTGCTCACAGTGTCCACTTGAACCTTGCTATCTTTCTTTTCTGCCACATTCTCTTCTCCCTTAAAATTTACCTTCAGACTATCCACATAGCATTTCCGAGCTAGTCTCTAGCCAGCTCGTACTGACACCACCTCCCCTGAGTTTTAGTAGAACTTCATAGTTAGATGAGGTGTCGACACAATGGCTCCCAAATCGTTCAAGCTTGATCTCCCGAGAATCATATTATAGGCAGCTCTAGGTGTATCCACTGTGATATACTTAACTGAAATTGTCTTCGAAGCTGTTCCATTACCTAGCTTTGTAAGCAACTCTACATACCCTCTGGTTTCCACATGATCCCCCGCGAATCCTATGAAGTGTTGCCAAAATCTCTTATCTCTTTCTCCAGTATCCCCAACTTCTTGAAAGTGGTGTAGTATAGTATGTCAGTCGAGCTTTCCTGATCTACCAGAGTTTTCTTGACCACAAAATTGGCCACCTCCACCGAGATTACCATAGGATCATCTTGATTTGGATCGGCTCCTACGAAATCATCATCATTTTGTGTGGCTTTTGAGAAATTGAGTAAACCATCTTTACCGCTCTAAGATGTCTTTTTCTGGCCGAGCTTGTTGCTCTTCCACCTGCAAATCCTCCAAAAATCTTGTTGAGGACTCCTCTCACTTGAGAGTTATCTTCCATTTGAGGGTTATCATTAGTTTGATCATCTCTCGGTCTATCTTGATCTCCTCTTCTAAACACATTTCCTCTTCCACCAGCACCTCTTCCTCTTCCTCGTCCTCTTCCTCCATAGCCTCCCCAAGGTACATGCCTTCATGCTCCTCCCCGTTGTACATAATCCTTTAACTGTCCCATCTGAAACCACTCCTTGATTTTGTATTTCCACTCTACATAATCTTCGGTAGTGTGTCCATAAGTATTGTGGAAGCGACAATACTTTCTCCTATCCGCTGATTCTGGTACACTACTCGGCGGAGGATACTCTAAGAAACCTGCATGATACACCTTATCCAAAACTTGTGCTCTAGTCGAATTGAGAGGGGTGTACACTGCGTACTTCGACCCCATTGGCTAATACAACCCGGGCAACACTTCAATTCGAGATGCTAACCTCTTTCCTAGTATAAGATTACCCTTCTTATCTTGATTATCAACCTTCTCAACCTTCTCCGCCTCTCGGACCACCTCCATACTAATGTATTTAGAAGCCCCACACCTCAAATCATCTATAACAATCACATGTCCTTTTGACAAGGAATCTAAGAAAGGTCCTGACCTCAACCCGACCCTCATAGCATGGAGAGCAACTGCCAGATTTAGATATCGGATTTTCATAGTTTCTGTCATAAATATATCTACATAATCCGTTAACGGCTCATTATTTTCTTGCTTGAAATTATCTTAACAGGCCAATGTTTTTCGATACGTTCTGCTGGTTGCAAATTGTACTAAAAACTTATCCATGAGATCATTCCATGAATAAACTGACCACGATGGTAGTCGAGAAAACCACATAAGAGTTGCACCTTCCACTGTTGTCGGGAATACTTGACATTTAATCCTAGACGGTATTTGCGAGGCCACCACCTTCACATTGGAAGTCAGGAGGTGTTCTTGGGGATCTGTGCTTCCATCATAATGCCTCATCTTTAGAAAACGAAAATTTTGAGGCACTAGTTCATACATGATTTCCTTTGTGAAAGGATGATCTTCTCCACCTCTAAGACGTCGTTCTCGGTAATCCCTTTCTCGCCCTCGGCTCCTCATCCGACTTGACTCTCGCTCTTCAGAATTTCGGTGACTACATCTTGCTTGACTTGATTCCCCCACTTCACTTTCCTGAACATGGCTTCTTCCTCTATAACGGCTCGACCCTCAAATTGGGCTTTCAAGGTTCCTGGGTCTCCGCCTCTCTTGACTTAACACTTCAGTTCTTGACTCATTATCTCAGTTACTCATTCTCTCATGCTCGGATCGAGTTCTTTCATCTCTACGAGACGTCCTGCTATGCTCTTGACTTCTCTTTCGACTTCTCCGTCTTCTTGTTTGGCTCCTTCTCAATTGCTCCACCTAACGCCTCAATTCACTAACTTCTTATTCCATCAACTCATTCCGCCTTCCTTCTGACCGCATTTCCGATTCTCGATGAGAACCAGTATCCGTCCTTCTTCCATCCACACTCCTAAATCCTACCATCATTCGTTTAGGAAAGGTAACAATGTGACCGGGGAAAATTTACCTCGGCCCCACGGTGGGCACCAAATGTTCTTGTAAATTCTGGTACTTAGGACCCGAATCAACAAAGAACAATATTGCTATCACAATAATTCACTCTTAATTCAAATGCCACTTTTTTCATTCAAATATCTCTGAATTAGCATGTAAAAATACAGAAAATAGCTTAAGCTTTCTATCATTCCTCCTGTTACGTATATACATAAGTTCAAAATTAAACTACTCGAGGTTTCCCCCCAATACTCTTGGTAACTACATCTATCACGTTATCATTGTTCCCCCCGTTCTCAACTTCCGCATAACCGTTATTCCATTTCTCCTCAACTCCTACTCGGCCACTACCTTACTCGGAAGCCTTGACTCCAGCTCAGGCTGCATGTTGTTTGGGCCGACTCCCTAACTCGACCCAATTCCTAACCTACATATTCCTGAGAGTACAAAAAGCAATTGCGATGTGAATAGAAAAGCAATTGGGATGTCTGGGAACTTCTACTAAAAGACATGTTTCAGAGACCGAAAATCTAACAACAACAATATTCCATCACATCTACCTGAAAGCAAATGTGAAGTAAATTAAACAGAGAGGTGCCAAACAGCCAAGGACGTCATTAATTTCTGGTTAAGAAAACAAAATCAAGGGTTAGAAACAAAAATAATAATAACTAATGAATCAAGAGGAAGTAATGACTAATATGGTGACAACCACAAAGAAACCAACTACATTTGTTAACTCCCCATTCGCATAAATCAAGATAAGTAATTCTAATTCTGTACATTACCTGGAAGGAAGATGCCAAATTACACATTGAAGATGTTTTTATCCATAATTCAGTGATAGCTATGATCTGCAATGCAACAAAAGTCAAAGAATGCGACTGCAACAGAAGCATAAATGTTTGATAGGTATTATAGCTCTACAAGGTTTACAAAATCGGATCGGCCATCGAATCGATGAAGGCAGCGATTCGAGGTTCAATGGTCCAACTGAGGTTGAACCGTGATTGAACCGGTTATAATTAAATATATATTTTTAATTATATATAATATATTTAATATAATAATTAATTAACATAGAAAAAATAAAAGAGATAATTTATTCACTTTTTAAAACTTAAGTAGTATGCTTAAAAAAAACTTAAGATGTAATTTCTTCTTAGACTCGCCCAGCATTAGGCTAAGCATTAGGCTAAGTAGCAAATACGTGCTCATAGTCCATACTATCTGTCCATTAAGTATAAAAAATTCACTCATTAAAATTTTTTTTTTGGTCCAACTTTAATAGAAGAATAAAAAGCAAAAGTTATAGGCCAATTATAATTTGAAAAGCACAAATGGCCATGGACTTGGACCCACGTAAAACAAAAGTACAGTACAACAATACAACCCTAGCCCCCTCCCATCTCATTCTTCTTTCTTTCTATCTGTACGCACTGCGCAGCCCCTTCCCATCTCATTCTTCTTTCTGTCTGTGCGCTTCTTTCTTCTCATTCTTCTTTCTTTCTGTCTATGCACACTGCGCAGCCCCTCACATCTTATTCTTCTTTCTTCTTTCTGTTTGGTATTCGCTCTCCCATCTCTGCAACTCAACTCGTCTTAAGTCAGAGAAGGTGAAGATGCGCTGGAGGTTGAAGAAGCCAAGCACATGGTTGAAACTCTATACTGGAAGTGAGGAACACGAACAGAATGACGCCATTTTCAGAGAACCGGTTCAAACCGATCTTGGACCGGTTTTGACTGGTTTTACCGGTTTTGAACCGGTTCACCAGTTCTTCTACCGGTTCTATACAAGTCCGGTTATGGGGGATGACCGAACCGCTCTGATGCTCGAGTCCCGATCGGACCGGTCCGGTTTTGAAAACCTTGTCTACAGGTCATATAGTAAAATTTAGAAGGCATAATTCCTTGCACACGTTTCACATGAGTAATGTGGACTTAGCAACTCACACTTCCATTACTCAAGCCCAAGCAGTAACTGCTTTGTGTAAGTTCTTATAACCTGTTGAACGAAAAAAATACTAGTAAAAAGTAAAACGTAAAAAAAAAAAAAACCGAGTCAACCCTTTCACTCCATGGTCCATATATGTTTTCTTTTCAAAAGACAAAAATCAAATAATAATCAACACAAAAAGCAGAGCATATAAGAAAAGCAAGTGCAAGCATAAGTGCTTAAGCATATATGCATAACCGTTAGAATCGATGGCCATTCACAGGACACACCATTCCATGCCTTTCTTTCTTCTCTAAATTCATTATTTCCTTTATGACTATATCTACTGTTATAGAATATAATAACAATAATGATAATTAATAACAATAATACTAGAATAGTAGCAGAAGAGATTAGTTGTGAAAGAGGTGAAACTTTTTGTGACATTTCCAAGAGAATATAGCAAAAGAGACCAACCATAGATATACTATACCCCATCTTATTATGGAAAAAATCACACCATTTGATAGCCCACTACTTTACATCCCAGAGTTCAAGAGAGGACACACCACTTACTAAAGTGGATCTTTTTACATTCGTAGGAAAAGGACAAAACCACCAAAGACACCCTTGAGTTTCCAATACCATATCAGCAGCCTCAACCTCAACCTCAAATTTTGCCTATGAATCATGGTGCAGGCATTCTATCAAACATGGGAGAGACCAGTGCACAAACAAAAAATGGAAACAGAACCCTCCTCTTCATGTGTTAGGGCCCTGGCAAAAGTTCCTATCTATATCACTATTTTTTCACTACTAATAGGTGAAACCTTTAGGTATTGTTTGGTTGGAGGGGAATGGAGTGGGGTTTAAAATTGTATATGTTTGGTTCAATTTTTTTTAAGGAAGGGGAGCAAAACTCATCCTCACTCAATTTTGGCTCCCCTCTAATATTGGAGGAATTGAAGGGGAGGTGAGAGATTTTAAAATATTTTATGTACAGCAAAATATCGTCATTTGTTTATTTTGAAATAAATAATTATAAGGGTGTAAAAGTAAGTTTGTTTTAAACACTAGTGCACAAAAGGGATTCCACGTCGGTTATTTTTGGCTTTCCACATCGGTTTTGAAACTGATGTGGAAACGACCGATGTGGTTTATTGCCACTTTACACATCGGTTTTAAAACCGATGTTTAAAGTATATTTTAAACATCGGTTTTATACTAACCGATGTGTAAAATTAATTTAGAAATTGTTAAGCAGTTTTAAATTTAACTTTCTACATCGGTTTTGCTTAAAACCGATGTGTAAAATTGACTTTCTACATCGGTTTTCTAAAGAACCGATGTGTAAAGTTAAATTTACACATCGGTTTTAAGCAAAACCGATGTATAAAGTTAAATATACACATCGGTTATTGAGAACCGATGTGTAAAATCTCATTTTTTTTTTAATCTATTATTTACATTTCAATCATTCCTGTTTCACTAATGCAGATCAATAAACAAACCAGCAGTACCCTGATCAAACAAGAAACAACAACAGAACACCAAACCAGTTTTGACACAATCATTCAAAAGCAAAACATACTTCATTCAATTTTCTTAGCACAACCAATTAGCTCTTACACATATGGTTAAAAATACTGACATTTCATCAAATGACTAGTGAGCACAGAATCTGAAAACAGAGGGCATCAGGCCTAATTAATTTCGAATGAATGAAAACAACACTTTATCAAAGCTACATCAAAACACGAGAGAAGAAGAATTGAACCAGACCTGAGCACTAATACATATCATCAGTCAAAGGTACGTACACTATAGCTAGTATATGATAAGTTTTTAAACTAACTACATATATACAAACTATGGGTGGTACACTTCAAGAAAGAAAGTTGCCCAACGCCTCTTTATGATGTTGATGTCAGAATCAGACAATGGAGATGGATTGTTGAATATCTGCAAGTTTAATTGGACAAAAGATTATATCTTTTAAGTAATAAACTAACATAAAACATATAACGAATCTATACTATTACTTCTAATTGTGTCAATTAACATTTACCTCACTCCATCTTTCAGTGATCCCGGAGGAGATAATTTCCAACATCCACTGCATCACATAGTAGCCACATTCCCATGACCCACGTTGTATACGTGACTACGTACAAATGAAACCCAATTAGAATATGAGGAATTAAATAAAATAGAAATCAATTATTGTACCCACTGCATTTGATGCATTTGAACTAATAAATATCTTACGCTGGGAATAATCCATCTGATAGCCCGAGTACGCCTTTCACCACGCTGCATGTGGGATGCATTAATAGACCTATCATGACAAAAACATTAATTAAAGTATATATAATAGATTTCAGATAATTAAAACAACTGCATTACTGATTATAAAGTATTTTAACGCTTACGTTTCGATGATCGTCTTCAGTTGATTCGCCGGCTTATGTCCCAATGAGCAGAAGAAGACCACGACGTTCATTCTTGGGTACAAGAGCAACGGTTGCCAATGCTTGCTGTATTTGCGGAACAATTAGTGACTGTAAGTCATCTATAGTTATACTTAAATTAATAACCGGTACTTACTTATTGAGATAAGGCGCAAGATAGAATTGATGATCGTCTCGGGCAAGTATATCACGTATGGTAGTGACCGGGTCTTCCGATGCTACGAGAACATCACCCTGAATGAACATGGGGTCAATGAACCCATAAAGGGCGAGGTTACCCTGATCGACTAACATACGATGCAGATACCTAATATATTGGAAAAACATGTTAATTATCATTGTATTTAAAAATTAATTACGTACTTAACTTATAAATAAAATGTACTTACGTGCACCAAAACGATATGTGTGCAGAACTGGCCATTTCTTTATTGAGTGCCATCTCCATAAGTTCTTTCTTTGGTATATACAGTTCACGGTGGCATCATGTTCCAACGTTACCAATGATGCATCATCCTCCATGGTGACAACCTTTGTATAGCAAGATCTTTGAAAACATCACCATGGCCAGGTGCCCCTTTGTCGATCCCCTAAACAACATAGATATATATTAGTAATCACGGATAATTAAGTTATTTAATTAGTTTATGAACTAAATGGTCAAATGAATACCTTGACAGAGTGCGGACATCTCTCGGTCTTCCTAGATCCGACCTTTTAGGCACAATATCATTTCCAACATCCTATAACAAATACAAATAAAGCATTATCTTTAAACAATAATAAATATATTTCAACTATGAATATAGAAAAACACAACTAACCGAATACCTCGGATGCAACAAGAAAGTCGACCGGTCTTCTTGGCCGAGGATGAAGTTCAGGGGCCCGACCCACTGTTTGAACCTCCTCGGTGGGCACGGGGACTCGAGCATCGAGATCTCGAATAATCTCAACAGACACCCTCGGATGATCATCCGGTAATAACCGATGGTGTATGATATTACCTAACTTATTATATGCCCTACCCAATGCCACTAAGCGGCGATGATGATGATGATCATCAACATACAGACTCACACCTATCGTGTCGTCATCATCATCATCATCATCATCATCATCATCATCAAGAATGACAGCATCATCATCATTTTCGGGATGATGAGGAGGATCACATGAGCCCTTAGTGCTCACATGGACAGAGGGTTGGACAGAGGGTTGGACACCGGATGTCATCTGCTGGGACAAAGAAGTAAATATTGCCATCTGGTGGGCAAACTGCTCGTTCATCTCCTGTCGAAGCTCAACTGCAATCTTCTGTTTTAGTTGTGCTCTATTCTGCAACCGAATCCTCGCGTGGCATTGGTGTGAAGATGAACCATGGTATTGGCGAATGCCGACTCCCCATCCAACACCAATGACACGGCCGGGTGGTCCGGTTTCTGATGGCGATAGATAAGATATCATTGCGTCCTCTAGGAACAAAGGTTCCTTGGGTTAGCCGATCATCCAAGGCATCCTATCACATAAAAATATCAGGTCACATTACAATTCGGTAACAATCTTAAAATGACAATTACAACAAACTATACTTACAATCCTCTCAGCTACTTGGCGGGCCTCCTCGGATGTATATTGTCCCGTTTTTCTTTGTCGGCCCTCTTCCATGAACGATGGCGTGGGGGTGGAGGTGGATCAATAACCTCTGGAAGATTTTCAGCATTAGGATCCGCCCGAGATGCTTTCGCCGACGTGCTTTCTTTTCCTCTTCAACCATTTTCTTAACAAGCTTTTTATATCCCCCACGAGATATGACATGGGGGGTAGACATTCTTGCTTTGGTTTTCCTGCCCCTTTTTCCTCTTCTCCTGTTATAAATAAAAGACAATTAAATTACATAAGTAAATGAAATTAATGCAATTACATAAATTTAGAGACAAATCAAATAAGTTAACCCGAAAGTCGGGATCACGTCGGCTCAAACAAAGCGATCCCACGTCGCCTTGTCAAGAAACGGATACACCTCAAGTGGGTTCTTTTTACTTTTTGGACCGAATATATAGTATCCGCCCAGGTCGGCCTTAAAACCCCTCCAACGCTCTCCAAGATACTTAAGAAAACGCTTCTTCATAGCGTATGTATCCGGTGATGTCAAATGTCAACTACATTAAGACCAAAAGAATCAACGAATTACTGTATGATATTATTAAGATAAAAATAAAGTAGATACAGACAAACACAGGACGTAGAAGTATAGATACCGGAATACTCTCCCATATCTGCTCCTTCACGTCCGCCGTTCATCTCTCCACCTATCAATGAGTATACTAGGCCTGTTCTAGCAAGGGTCGCCACAAAACTGGTAAACTGATCTTCCATTGGCCCAATAGGTTTGAGGTTATCATCAAAATCTACTCTTATCCTCTGATTTGACCCAAGGTTGGCAGTCAAATGCCTCATCCGTGTGGGCACGTCTACCCTTTCTACTGGTAGACGGGGTCTACGACCATTGCATGAAGGAGGTGTATCCTCATGATCAGCCATGTATACCTGTTTAAACACAAAACAAAAAAAAAAAGTTGTTATTATGTCGGGATAAATATCAAACATAACTTATAAATATCGATCAACGTACATAAACATAACTTATAAATATCAACGTAAACACATAATATGCCAAACTTGATGGTAATATCAAACTAAACTTACTTTGTGGTCAATTAGTAAAGTTCTCCCATAACCCTTCTTGGTGATCATTACGAGTAGCATGTACATCATCCACTTCATTTTCCTCATTGAAATTAGGCACTCGTGTTGAGAAAGAAGGAGTATCAGAAATATCAAGAGTTGAATCGTGATTTCCCTCACTACCGTTATACATGTTTTTTCCCTGGAGAACCACTGACCACCTTTTGTTAGAAGGATCACGGATATAAAACACTTGTTTTGCTTGGGATGCCATGATGAAAGGTTCATCTTTATTACCTACCTTACTAAGGTCCACCAATTTGAATCCTAACTCATCGGTTTGCACACCATTGTTACTGTCGACCCACTTACATTTAAAAACAGGTACTCTAAACTTCGTGTAATCAACCTCCCATATCTCTTCAATGATTCCAAAGTATGAAACTGATGCCATAACAGGGTTTTTATCTTTCGAACTAGAGAAATGCATGGACTCAGCGACGACCATAACCCCACTCGTTTTGCATAGTACTTTTGTCATCCCGGGACTTTGTATAGAAGGAAAACTTATTGATATCGTACCCACTCCAGCATATGACATCAAAGTTAGGCCCATGTGCTAGCCATTTTAATGTAGCGAGAAGCAATACCATCCTTTGCAATTTTTTTCTTTAAACCAGTTCAAGAAAGTCTTGTTATGCTTGTTCAAACACCATTTTTCATTCATTCTAGGGTAAGTTTCATTGATAATGCTTTTATGCTCACATAAGTATGGTTCAACCTCATCGGTGTTATTCAATATATACAAATGTTCTTGAAGCACTTCCTCCCGATCCATGCTCTTAACAGTGATACCTCGTGTACCCTTACCATCATATCTTCCTTCGTGACGAGACTTCGGAAGCCCTACAGGTTCCGCTTCTGACATGTAGTCTGTACAAAACTCAATAGCTTCTTCTGCAACATACCTTTCAACAATAGATGCTTCGGGACAGTGTGGATTTTTCATATATCCTTTCAGGATCTTCATGTATCGCTCAACCGGGTACATCCACCTTAAATAAACGGGACCGCACAATCTAATCTCCCTCACTAGATGAACAATCAAATGAACCATGATGTCAAAAAATGAAGGTGGAAAATACATCTCCAATTGGCACAATACAATGGCTGCCTCATTTTCCAACTCATCCAAATTTTTAGTGTCAATGACCTTGCTACATATAGCATTGAAGAATAAGCATAACCTAGTAATGGCATGTCCGACTTTTTTAGGCAATATGTCACGAATGGCCACCTGTAGTAGTTGTTGCATCAAGACATGACAATCATGAGACTTTAAGCCAACTAATTTGAGATCTTTCATTGAGACAAGTCTTCCGATATTTGAAGAGTAACCACCGTGGCACTTTGACTCCCCGTAGACATTCACGAAACTTCTTTTCTCTTTTTTTGATAAAGTATGACATCTTTGGGGGCAAATAAGTCTTCTTATCCCCCACTTTAAGTGGAGCTAACTGCTCTCGTATAACCATCGCAACTAGATCCAGACGAGCATTCACACCATCCTTTGTCTTGCCTTGAATGTTGAGAAGCGTTCCGATTAAACTGTCACACACATTTTTCTCTACATGCATCACATCAATACAATGTCTTACATCAAGCTTGCACCAGTATGGAAGATCAAAGAAGATCGACCTCTTCTTCCATATTTTCTTCTATGTAGCCTTCTTCTGGGTCTTCCCATAGATAACATTAGTGTTGTTCACCCTTTCATAAACTTGCTCTCCAGTCAAGGCCACCGGAGCAATTTCATTCTCCGGAAGTCCATTGAAAGCTTTCCTCAATCTACGATAAGGATGATTACGTCGGAGAAATCTCCGATGCCCAAGGTAGACCGTCTTCCTTCCATGTTGCAGTTGATGGTAACATGTGCCTTCTTCACATATTGGACATGCTTTATGCCCTTAACACTATACCCACACAGGTTCCAGTATCTTTGGAAAGTCATTGATGGTGCAAAATAACATGGCACGCAATCTGAATGTCTCACGGCAATACCCGCCGATCACATCAACGCCTTCATCCCACATCATTCTCAAGTCTTCAATCAAGGGACTCGGATAAACATCAATATCATTTCCTGGCTGTTTAGGACCAAAATCATCATACTTAACATAATGTATTTGCGCTTCATGCACAACCAAGGAGACAGGTTGTAAATTACAAGGAGAACAGGCCATGAACTATGAATACTACTTAAGTTTCCATATGGATTCATTCCATCGGTAGCAAGTCCAAGCCCGAGGTTTCGGGCTCATTGCCAAATCCGAAACAAACTATCAATTCTCTTCCATTGCAAAGAATCGGTAGGATGGCGAAGCCGTCCATCACACTTCCTCTCATCTGCATGCCATCTAATGTTCTTTGCGTCATTTACATTAGCAAACAATCGCTTGAACCGCGGAATCACGGGAAGATACCATAACACCTTCGGAGGAGGACCTTTGGTGACCATATCACAACTAGTATCACCATCCTTCAATATGTAGCGTGATACCTCACACCGGGGGCACTCGTGCATCTCGTCAAACTCTTTCCTGTACAATATGCAATCATTGGGGCAAGCGTGTATTTTCTTATACTCCATACCCATCGTACACAATATCTTCTACGCCTAATAGTTTCGAGATGGCAATGTGTTGCTTTCTTGAAGCATTTCTTTCAACAACTCAATCAATTCAGTAAAGATTTTATCGCTCCACCCATTTCTCGCCTTAACATTGAACAATCTTAACACCGCTGACAACCGTGTGAAATTAGTGCACCCGGATACAAAGCCACTTGCGCATCACTGCACAAAGTATCATACACATGCGCGCGAAAAGACTCTTGCCCAACATCACGGATCATGTCCTCTAGTCCATCGTCCATTTCCACGTCATCAACTTCCTCTCTATCCGACACCCTCGGGCTGTCTAACGATTCACCATGGCATATCCATGTTGTATAACTCTTGCAAATCCCCTCACAAATAAGATGATCACGTATCTCCTCAGCTTCTAGTCGTCTCTCATTCAAACAGTTAACACAAGGACAATAAAACCTTCCGTTACCACTATCAGGAGCATTTGTTTTTGCAAACTGTAGAAAATCTTCCACTCCATTCTCATACTCATCACTTGTCCGTCTAGCATTCATCCAACCGCGATCCATGACTAAACCAATACCTTCGTACTTAGTCCAACATATTCATCAACCACTTCTTATGACAGGGTATGGCCCTATCCCATTCGAGAAGAAACTTTTCCAACATTCGGTTAACAGTTAGTCCTTAACTCTCATGCTCATACTCGACAAAATTTCGGCAGTATTTCCCCTTCGGTCTCCGACGTACACTACTTGAACGCGATGACATCCACCACGATAAAGTATGCACCCGGAGAACGAAAGGAAATGTATCAATCCGAACTTTCATCAAGTATATAACATTAGAACCAATGAATAACTATTTTAACTGAATTAAGAAAAAGTTTTTTCCCAAACTGTCCAACTTTGGACAATTCAAGATCCAACACAATGAGCGGTACATTAAGCACGTACACGTACGCTCATTAGTATTGCATCTCAAACGGGAAACTAAGGCTTTACTATTTATGTAGCTTGCATGAAG